>PDGT01000006.1:7941985-8096261 GCA_003671415.1 Megathymus violae
CTCCAGCCGCGCCCACGTAGCGTGACGTTTGAAACGGCTCCAACAAAACTAGAAGCGCAATAATTGATACAATATTTAACATAATGGCGGCTGTCGGTATAAAATACTGTAACTAATCTGTTAGCGCCGTCAACCCGAGGAGAATCACTTAACAAGTCCGCGACGAATGGTCGTTCGGGCGTAGTGGGACAGAGATCATCTTTGTCAAATGTTGGCCTGTGTTCTCTTCTGCGATCTCTGTTCTAATGTCTTGCGTAGCGACGTCGTGTCTCGGATTCGATACCCGGGTCTTACGTTCGTGTAAATGATTGTTTCAGGATCGGATGTTTGAGATGTCTTGTTGGTGCATGTCCGAGACATGTCAAGGAGTGGTATTCCTGTCTGTCTAGTGTAGAGAATTGTATTGAGTGCGATTTCTGAGACGGTTATTGATGAAACCGATAAATTTTTGTTTTAGTGTTCAGTGAGTCATTTGTGCAAGTCCACATCATACTCAGACACACAAAACCCTAATCCAAATTGTGAGCGTCCGTATTCAAAATATTCTTGATTTTTATCATTCTTATTTTTTAATAAACGTATCAAAGCGTTATTCAACAACCTCTCGCATTATAATTGCTTGTGGACAAATTTTGTTTAAAGTTTAATAATCTTTAGCGTTTATAATCACAATTAATAAACCAAGCATCAGACTTGTATTTTTCTATGTCAAAATGTAAAAAAATAAATACAATATTCATTTAAAACCAAAGTGAACTCTAATGCACAACTAATAATTCTTAAATGATAATACGTTGATACCACAAAAAGCTAAATCATTAACATGTACTAGGCTAAAAATGTTACTATAATAAAACAAGTAAAATGAACTCTCTCAAACAATTTGGCTTCAAACGGAAAAAAAATAAAAAAGTCAACGTTCTAATTCAAAAACGACGTTCGAATTATGATTTAAAACGTGTTCCGGAGAAACTCGACGTTCCTAAAAACGAACGTCTAGCGGCCGAATCATTATACATACATACGAGTAATGAGCGATTGATATAGGAGCGAGGCGGTCGTTTCAAAATATTTACTCATACTCTTAATTATATAATTTGTATGTAATTTTTTTATTCGCCTTTATGTTTATGATAACCTCGTTATTAACATAACATGATTAGTTTAATCGATTTGAACCGTTCGGAATGCTATATATAATACAACATAATAAGTATCATTATAATTGGGTTTATGCCAGGTCGAGGGACAATGGACGCCACCTTTGCACTACACCAATTGTGCGAGAAATACAGACGTGCTCATAAGAACACCAACCATGTGCAGACATGGTGTTCATTGATCTTGAGAAAGCGTATGATAAGTTGCCTCCGGAAGTATTGTGGTGGGCCATGAAGAAGAAAGGTGTGCCTGGGAAGTATATGGAGTTAATTCGTGCAATGTACAGGCAAGCTTGTACATATGTCCGATCGTCTACAGGCAACTCCAACTAGTTCAATGTAGCAGTCAGTAGGCTTGCACCAAGGGTCGGCGTTGAGTCCTTACCTCTTCCTGTTGATAATGGATGCTCTGACGTCGGACATACAGGGGGAGGCACCCTGGTGCATGCTATTTGCTGATGACATTGTTCTGGTTGTAGAAGACGGACTTGAGATCCAGAGCAGATTGGAGGATTGGCAACAGAAACTGGAGAATGTTGGCCTGAAAATCAGCAGAACCAAGACAGAGTACATGTTCTGCGATTTCGGCGGTCTCTCCAGTCCTGAAGCCATAGCCCTCGATGGTGCACTCCTTCGAGTTTGCTCCGACTTTCGGTTACTCGGTTCACTTGTACAATGTGATGGCGAAATAGATCGGACAGTTACGCACAGAATTAATGTGGGATGGATGAAATGGCGGCAGGTTACGGCGACAATTTGCGACCCCCGTATTCCCCTTAAACTTAAGGGGAAGATCTACAAGACCATGGTCAGACCTGCTGTCTTGTACGGATCAGAATGTTGGGCCACAAAAGGGATGAATAAAAGACAACTGCATGCAGCTGAGATGAGAATGTTAAGAGGGGTGTGTGGTATAACGCAAATGGATAGAATAAGGAATGAGTACATAAGAGGAAGTCTGAAAGTGGCACCGGTAACCGAAAACAAACGGAAACCGGCTATCATGGTATGGTCATGTTATGCGGAGAAATAAAGAGCATGTTGTACGGAAGGTATTAAGTATGAACGTAGATGGCTATAGAGGTAGAGGAATGCCAAAGAAGCGATGGATGGATTGTGTGAAGGATGATATGTCTAGAATGGAAGTTACTAGTGAGATGACGGCTGATAGAGAAGTATGGAGGAAAAATACATGCTGCGCCGACCACAAATACAATTGGGATAAGGATAGGAGGATGATGATGAAGTATCATTATATGTTACGTCAAAATCCGCTAAATATGACTGAAATTATTGCATTATCTCAGCATCACGGCAGCGAAAACTCACAGCTCTTTTTAGTAAAACTATTTACTACCATAGGTTTAACTTAAAAATTATTAAAATCATCAACATAGTTCTAAATATTAAACTGCAATAACATTATTACACTTCTGACACATACGAAAAGAATTTAAATTACTACATAGTGCATAACGTATTTAATTTCCTACCCAAGTTTTTCTATAAATAGTGTTGAACATTACGAAATAAAAAGTAAAACCATTATTAATATTTCAAATTTCGATAAGATCTCTACTTCTCAATGTTAGTCATTATTTAAGATATCGAAGTGGCCGCTTCGCTTTTGTGTTTAATTCAGATAGTGTACTTTATAATAATATAATGTTTCAAATATTTCAAGGCTAACCGTTCTCAGCTGTCAATCATAATAAGCTATTCGTCTTTGTCCGTTTTAGGAACACGTGTACAGTTCCGTCTCTTTCTGGCTCGCCTTTATTTGAAAATTTTATTTTAAACGTGGAATGAATAAGCATTATCTTATGGTATCCATTCTTTTTATTTGAATTTTAATTTCTTTTTCGAACTGACTACTGCTGCCGGGATTTTTTCTTTTTAATCGGTTCACGTGTTTTTTCGTTTTAAAATGTTTAGAAATTGTAAATGGCTGCGCACCGCCTGATCTACATGTTTTCTTATTTGTAACGCGGGGAGTTACCGTTGAGCGCAATATAGAATTTCTTTGATAATAAACGTTACTTTTCTATCACCTAATTATGTTCAGAAAATTATTCTTAACCTTATATACAAACATATACATAACATTTTAATGGATTTTTAATAAAATATTTTAATACTCGATGAATCGATGATAAATCTTTGCCTATCGAACAAAGGGTTCCGGGTTCGATTTTTCAAACCGCGGCAGAAATTAGTGGGTTCGGTAAGTATTTAATTTTAAACCCGTGTTTTATTTATTAACATACGTACGGGGGTATACTAATGACCGAAACATCTTAACCCTCCATCGCTCCCGTAGTGCAGTAGTCGGCCAGTACTGGCCTATTTATTTACGCTATTAAAGAATGCGTTCCACATCGGCGATACACAACCAGCCATTGTTTATGAAACTTGACCCTTCACGATTTGCGAACTGCACAAACTGTAAATGAATTTGTCAAGTTTGTTATGGTAAGATAGAACTGATCAGAACTGCTCGACAAGCGTCTTCTCTACCGTAAAACGATGTGACAGCAATTGGAACTCTAACGCCAGGGGACAAGTTCTATTATTGTGTGTTACGAAATAAAATATGTGGAATGCCACGTTTGTATATTTTAAACAGCGGAATTTAGATTTCAAATGCAAATAGATACGGCTCAATGTCGGCTGCCGAGATATAGTATGGTCAGGAGAAAGATGCAAAGTAGAAATTATACTTTAACGCCGCCGAATAAGATCTGTTATTGCTTGTGACCGTTCTGTCGCGGTTGTGTGATTTAGTGAGTCATTTTACAAGGAATCGAAGGTATATGTATCTCCATGTGCGTCCCAGGTATCCTATTGTTTGATGGCACGTGCTAATTTGTTAAAAGGAAAATTACAAGGGCAGATCATTTTCCCGATATCATATTAATTGTGCATTGTACCATGGTTATACTTATTACGTAAACTAGAATAGAATATAATGTTATTTATTGTAAACCATAGGAATAACAGGAGATGAATACAAAACTCGGCTCATTATATGGCAATATAAAAGGCGGTCGTGTCGGTAAACAGCGAGCTCTTCCAGACAACGTTTAGGTAGAGGACAAAGGGAGAAGAAGAAAATGTGGAGGGGTACGGTTATGTAGATAATGAAAATACATGTATATGTATATAAAAAAGAAGATGAACTGTAAATTGAAATGCATACATATAAACACATAAACATAGGTATATAACTGAACTCCAATCCGGCTGGACTGATTTTAATGAAATTTTACGTATCAACTAATATATTATACACTCAACTAGTACTACTTATATATATTTATATATGTAAGTTTTGCCTTTTAGATTTACCTTTATAATTGTGTTCCCCGAGAAAACACCATTAATAAATAATAAATAAATAAACGTTCACACACTCACACCCCCCTACTAGGATTCGCTGTGTTGCGGGCGACATAGACGTACACAAATGACATCACAATGACTCATGACCCGAGAACATAAATATATTTATCTGTCACATAAATGTCTGCCAGCCGGGAATGGAACACGGGACCTCTCGCTCGGTAGGCAGGGTCACTACCAACTGGCCTATGGGGTCGTCAATTTTATGCATTAGATTTCTGCCCGCAGAGATTTTTACTGGTTAGAACATGTATACTTATATAAAAACCATATTCTCTTCAGAGAAGAAGAAAAGATCTTTGGAAAACGTCTCAGTCACCAAAAGAGATACCCCCTCGCTCGGCCGGCAGGGTCACTACCAACTGGGCTATGGGGTCGTTTTAGGGTTCGCCAACTACATTACAATAACAACACCTTACAATATAATCTGTTCAGTTATCTGATGTCCCAGCCAGTTTACTCGAGTACTTGGGACAATCACCTAAGTAGTATGTATGAGTACTCCTCGTACTGTGTGTGTAAATGTTTATTTTATTATTTATTTATTTTATTTAAAAACAAACCACCAGAGTCACCTACCGCACGTTCCCGACACCGTATCCAACGCACAAATCTGCGAATCGACTTATCGTAATCCAACACTTAGATAAACAACGCAAAACTGTTATTGTTATATTATAACCACTTTAAGAGGACCTCTGCTTCTCCGAAACGATCTCAGTATCAAAACAGAAAAAGCAGCC
Source organism: Megathymus violae (assembly GCA_003671415.1). Lineage (NCBI taxonomy): Eukaryota > Metazoa > Arthropoda > Insecta > Lepidoptera > Hesperiidae > Megathymus > Megathymus violae. The sequence goes on from PDGT01000006.1 coordinate 7,947,291, forward strand.
AATTTTGCCTAGCACGCGGCAATGACGAAATGCGACCTTAACGCGGTGTAATAAAGTCCATGTGTTGTTATATAGACCACAAACTTAAATTCACAGCAGATTTTTTGGCCAAGCTAATTTCGACCTTAATATGAACGACGCAGAGTTTTAGTGTTACAAATGTACAGTTGTGGACACAATCGTAATCCGTCGTATGAAGATTTGAATTTAAATAGAATTTCTAGAAATTACAACGTTCGTCGTCATACATCGATCACAGGGAACATTGAATCTTATTATTCATGTAAATAAGGTTGAAATTTAAAAATGACGACTACGCTTATAATAGCCGTCTTGCGTTGCACAGGTGTCCCGTATAACTAAGTCATTAATATTTTAATGAATATCTCTGTTTAAAAGCATTTCAACTTTTAATGAAGTAATGAAACTTATTCGTACTTCGGTGTAACGAATGAAGTTGTTAATAGTTGTTATCTATACATTAATTGTTAATTATTATTAAATGAGTCGATTTTTTACATATAATAAAATTTTAATAGAAATCTTCCTGTACATGAGCTATATAATTATGAGGAAAACAATCATAAGGGGTCTTTATTAACGCAATAGAACCCGAAACAAAATTTTTGTCTGTTTGTCTCTGAGTTTGTGCGTGCTAATTTCAGAAACGGCTTAACCTATTTCGTTATGATTTTCACAAATGTATTGCAGTAAGCATCACTTAATATTTAAAGTTCATTGCAATCCGTTGATAAACAAGAAAATTATAAAACAATACAAGTGCCATTTCTAAGCTCAATGTTTAAGCCAAAATATATTATTGGAACTTGTCTATCTGTCTGTTATTGTATCACGCGAAAACCACGAAAAAAAATTAAGTTGAAACATGACATATGGCCAACTCATGTTATGCGCCAACATCTAAGATACCTTGTATCCCGGAAAATAGATTTATTTCGGCGAGATAAGAGCTAAAACTCAGCATGGAAGGTGTTCAAAGGTAAGTAAATGGAGTTATAGGTGTTTTTATAATAATTGCAATAATTTAAATCACTTTTAAAACCCCTAAGTCAATTTCAAATAACTACAGCATTACTAATGAATACACAAATGCTTTTACCACCTGACTCAGCTTCTCACGATCGCCCTGGGTTGGCTGGTAGAATGCCAACAGGATCAGGTGCGCCCATCGTAAAACCTAGATATAGGTGGTATTTTACATTGGAAATTAAATAAGTAAATAAATGTCAAAGATTGAAAAGGGGTAACCATGAAACGCCTGACAAAAATAATATGTATATTTAGGTGCGGGTATTTAGTAAAAGCAACTATTGTTTTTCGAAACGACGCGAAGGCGAGTTACTGGTGGCTGTACGAATAGTTTAATAAGCAAATTATAATTTATGCGTTTTGTGTGTTCATGGCCAAACAGCTCTATTTGGATATGAGAGGTTACAAACATAAGGTTTGTTTTTTAATCAACGCTATTAAATAAACATTAGACACGTTTTGTGGTACAGCAGGGAGCGTTAGTGCCTAACGAAAGATCCCGGGTTCGATCGATTGGTGTTATTTGTACAAACATGTCTACGCATTATAGAAAATCATTCTGCGAAGGCTTTTAACAGCAATTTTTTTAACTAACTTTCTTCTTCTTCTTCTTCTTCACGTGCCATCTCCATCAAGCAGTCATATGAACTAGCTTATCTGTGCTTTTAACTCGCAGCGAGTCCCTTATATTTCCAATCCATGAGATTTTTCTTCTACCTGGACCTCTACTTACTTTAATTTTGCCTTCAATTATTAATTAAACTAACTTTATTGATGCAGTATTAAATTAAAATTCCAATTTTACTTTTAATTAAAAAAAATCCTAATATTTTAAAGTTGTTTTATATTTATAACATATTTTATATCAGTATCAATATTAACTAATAAAATTTGAGTAAAAATTAATTGCAATTAGAAAAATAAGTCTCATGCAAATCGGGGTATTCAGCATTCCGATCATGGCTACCCGCAAAATCGATACGCCTGGCCACTCTGCTCTTGTCACATAGAACAATAAATAGATTTGTTTTGCCTCTTCCCTCAAATTGATTTGACCATAAACTCGTTCCAATATCACCGTAGACAATAGTAAAAAATTATTATTAATGACAAATGAGACATTGACAATGCATACTAATATTTTAAATGCGAAAGTTACTGTCTATCTGTCTGTATGTTACGCTTTCACGGCGTAACCACTGAGCCGATTGTGCTGGAATTCGACATTCGGATAGTTTGAAGCCCGGGGAAGGCTATAAGCTACTTTTTACTACCGAATTTTTTTACTAACAACACTATCAAAATCAATGAAATAAAATTAATAAAATAATGAAAAGACAAAAAACGTTGTATATGATGCCATCTTAAGCAAATTTTCTATTGATTTTTGCTCTTAATCCTCTTTCTAAAAAATTATTTGAGTATAAAAAATAAATATTAGGGATGTTACGGATACGATATTTCGGAGCTGGATACGGATATGGATATATGAATAATATTTTACCGGATTCGGTTACGGTTATTAATTACATGATTTAGAAATCAAAAACAAATATATAATGTATTTACAAGGTAACACTTGAAATTTATTTCTAGGTATTATCTTGTATTACAATCATAGAAAAGAACAATAGTCTTAGTAAAATATATAATAATAAAAACTGTCTAAAAATGGAAGAGACGTGGCTAGAGTGTCGGCACGGCCGGCGAAAATCTTACATAAAGTGTTCTATTTAGACTCTGCATTTAATAGAAACTTCTTTATCATATTCGGTTACGGTTACGGATATATTTATTTCGGATATCCAACAGTTTCGGTTACGGTTACGGATCTCCATAATATCCCTAATAAATATCAGGAATGATTTTCGTCATTACCTATCCCAATACACACGGACATAATCGCAAGTAAAACCTAGTAGAGTATATAATAAAAAAATAAAAAGGTTTTACAATGTTTCATGGGTCGTTTCTTAACACGGTGATAAATTGTAAACAACATATCATTAATGTCAATGCACACATTAACAAGGTCATTAACAAGCCCTTGGCAGTTACATAAATCGTAAAAAATATAATTACAAAGCAAATAAATTATTGAGAACAGTCAATAAGCAATGGAATAGCAAAACGAATAACATTGTCACTAACAGACAAACGGTCGGACAGACACGCATACTTTTTTACTGATATGGAAGAAGCAAACGGTCACCTAAATACCGACATGTCAGGGACAGCCCTATTTTAACTTGTGACAATCGAATATTAGTTAACATATCCCTATATATGTATATCTTGTTAAAACTTTCGATCGCTAATAAAATACTTTTTACTCATTCACTCAAGTTCAAATACAGTTTTTTAAACTTATAGCGGATGACACTTGATGTTAATACAGTTTTTTTTTTTTCAAATATTAATTCATTAATCAAATTTATTTTAGTTTTTTTATATGGGAGACAAAATTTTTCTCTTACAAGTTATTCAGCAGGATATATTTGTACATACATATTTAAATTAATTGTAATTCTTTAATGCAAGTAGGAATTTACTTTTTTTTTTATATTACATACTTGATTCCTTCTATTACCTTTTCTTCTACTCTGGTACCGTCACGCCCCTCGTTCGGCTCTCTTCTGAGCTCGTCTTCTATCACATTCAAGGCAGTTGCCAAGGCTAGTGTGTACTGGCAGACTTTACACACGAACAACAACAATATCAAGAACACATGTATGCAACCTGAACATTGAAGACTGATATGTAACGATGAACTCCTTAGATCAGTGGTTCCCAAACTTTTTATTTACTAGAAATTAATTTTAATCGCACTTTTATATGTTATCAAAACAACCTATACAAGCAAATATAATTAATTGTAATGCGACATTTGTCGACCCCCTAGCCCAGTTGATAGTGACTCTGTCTGCCGAGCGAGGGTTCCGGGTTCCATTTCCAGACAGGGCAGACATTTATGTGGCAGGTAAATTTTTGTTGTCGAATCATGGGTGTTTGTAAATGTCCATGTTACCTGTGACACAGGAAATCCTAGTGCGGGGGTGTGAGGGTGTGAATGTTTATAATTATTATTTATATTTATTTAATTACGAATTGCGCAAGAATACGTTTTTACAATTGCAACGAACTTTTATCTATACCAATATAATAAATAGAGCGCGCATTTTGTGAGTCTGTGTGCATGCGAAAAGTAATTTCCGGAACCACGTATATATAGCAGTTTCATTCTTTGCCAAGATTTTTATGTCAGAAATAATATCTGTAGTTATCACCCCCATCCTCACCTATCCTCTATAGTAATTATCCCCATGATCAGTACCCTGCCTTTGAATCTTAATCAATATTAATAACACTTAAGTTACCTTTAACATATTTACAGTCACATGATAATTACACATTGTATATTTTTTAAACATTACATTAGGACAGTCCAAGGAATGACGTCATGCACAATAGAAACATAACGCCATGTTCACACATGTCTAGTTACAGTCTAATGACGTAATAGCTTGCTTACAATCTACCTTTAGCATGAAAATACTCTGAATTCAGCAGCTATAGGTGTGGTCAGTTGGATGGTCAACGGTTACCCGTTGCAAGATGTCTTGACATGTTCAATGGACGTGTTTACTCTCGATCATGCTAACACCATTAAGTCATATCTGTTAAGAACTTCTGACGCTTGGGTTAGTGATACGTCTGTCCCCCATCTTACAGATTTAGTAGTATTATGGGTGAACCCAAATTTTACCACTTTAGCTTTTAATTCATTCGTATACTGCGTGATGCGTATCCAAAGACCCGGTAAGTGAACCTGTACATCAGTGGGTAATGATCGTGCCAGCCGAACAAGGGATACTGGGTTTGATTGCCGGCCAAGGTAAATATTTTGCGCTTGGACCTGGGTGTTTTGATTCTCCTTCAATTCTTATTAATATATGTACATACCGCATGTAACTAGGTATATTAGTGCAAGTTATATAGTTTGACGACCCCACAGCCCAGTTGGTAGTGAACCTGCCTGCCGAGCGAGGGGTCCCGGGTTCGATTCCCGGCCGGGGCAGACATTTATGTGACAGATAAATATTTGTTCTCGGGTCATGGGTGTTTGTGATGTCATATATGTGTATGTCCACGCCACCCGCGACACAGGGAACCCTAATGCGGGGTGTGAGTGTGTTAACGTTTAACGTTTAATGTAACTAGGTATATATATTAGCAAATCTGCAGCAAAACAAGATCTCACATAAGATGATCCCACTAGCCGATCAAGCTTCAAGAGCTGCCATACTCCATATTCTAATTCGGAACTTATAAATGCTAACATTGTAGAAGAATAAGATATCGTGATTCAGATTTCTTGACACTTTTTTACAGCCTTATAATGGTAAATCGTATTAATTCAGAAACAGCGTTTCACAACTTCACTCAAGTCTTTAATTATTTATTTGATTCAAAAAGGTTTACCGACAGTTTTAACATGGTAATGAGTTTAAATTAACTGTAGCAAAATGACTTATGATACATGGAAATCCAAAGCAGGTAAACGCAGCTTACACCATTAATTCGAGTATTATGTAGGTAAATTACACACTAAGCTTAACCTATTCGGAAACTATTTTTGTAACAAACCAAAAAAATATACAAAATAGTGTAAAATCAATGAAATTAAGTAAGTTTATAGAGCACTGGTACAAGGTACTAGTTATGAATATTAGAAAAAATTAACCATAATGAAATTAAAGCCTTTGACGTGTCCTCCTTAACGTGGGTGAGTGGTTTTTTTTTATGTTAAAAGCCGACAAACGAGCAGACGAACCACCTGATGGTAAATGGTCGCCGTCGTCCATGGACATCAGCAAGACCGAAGGTATCACTGATGCGTTGTCGACCAGGAAATGAGAAGAAGGTACTGGCTCTCAAGCCCCAAGCCGGAACACGACGAGTCGTTTGGCGGCTGACACAAGCAGGAGGGTTGTAGCTGGCCAGGCAGGCCTCACGGAAAGATGATAATACTTAATGACTTAATAATAATACTGATAATATAATCCTTACGCGAAGCCCTACCACCAAACAGGCTGGCTTCTGTCGCCTCTTACGACACCCTTTTCTACCAGCATGGGATTGGGGGAAGTATTCCATGCCGCCCCAATACGGCCAATTATTTAACTATAGTATTTGTATATCTTTTAACTGGATTATCATTCATCCTCACCACTAAATATCAACAAGAGCGTGACCTCAAACAATGACATCACACTCACAAGCGACACTAGAACAAATTAAAGGGCCTTATTCATTATCCTCAACACGTACGTTCAAGTAAATCCATCAACACTTAAACAGTCCCATAAATGTAAAACATGCCATTTTTGCGGTAGCCTTGGACGAAACAATATCCAATAATAACAATAAAACAGTCACAATTACACACGAGCGCATTATTAATATTGATCGAATCCAAGATGGCGGCCAAGATGGCGGCGGAACGCGAAGGACGGCGGAAGTGACTTAATGGCTACATTTTGTACTCGAATTTTCATAAATTTGTACTTATGGAAAGTAATGCAGTGTGCGATATAATTTTTTGAGTCAATAAAAACATTTGGCAGTGTTTTACATGTTGCCAGCACTCAACTGCAATATCGAAATGAAAAAGTGAATCGTGAGTACCCATAGATATATTAATTGAATTATTTCACGATTATTTTAAGCTTTAATGTACTAATATTACTAGCTTTGCTATTACTTTGTTTTAATATTACTAGCAGCTCGTGCTAATACAAACAACAATTATTTATATAGCCTATATCCATGTGAAATATAGGACCTTTTGAATGGTATAGGATTTTTTCAAAGAGGTGCCATATTCCGTATGGATTACTATAAATTACTTATAGGTAAACGATAATCAACTCACAACGATCTGTTATTTCAAAGATACGACTTCTAACACTTTTTATGTTTAAAAGAGTTTAGAAACGGCATGCCATAGATTATAGTTCGTTTTAATAGATTCAAAGACAAAAAATACTTATAGACCTGCAACAGAAGGGATCGTTCGCCACGAGCTCGTCCGTTGTTCAGCAGGGTGCACCACGAGCTGAAGAGGTTGGTTTGAACTCAATGTTCGATGAAGGCAGTGCACCCTCCACACCCTAATAAAGTATCAAATGGTTTAATCCTACTATACTGTAAAAATATTGTGATTTTTTTTTAATCATGTCCTTATAACAATTACAATAGGAACCTATAGTTTTGTTTTGTATCACCACTGCCCATGCTTCTCCTATTACTGGGTTCGCTCTTCTTAACATGTGACACACACACACCCCTTAAGGATACTGTGGAGAACATGTGTTGCCCATTGAAACTTTTAAGCAACGCATTAGGCAAAGGATATTATAGTGTAGATGAATATATTATTGACAAGGAAGGACGCCTGGAAGTAATAGTGTCGAAACCAGTTCCGCACAGGTTTAAACTTTTGTAATTACCATGTGTTGTTTAAAAGATGTGCTGAGGAGTTACTTTCGCCGTTTCTTCTCCTCAATGTTAAAGCACCTTTTCGAAACGGTGGCGGAAGCAAACATGACGTACATAAGTGTATTTACAGGATTAGGATAAAATGATTTTAAATTTGAATTTGAATTTCAGGTTCCCTCAGGTTTCCTCACAATGTTTCCCTTCGCTAAGCAAGAGATATTTTGATGTCACTTTTAATGTTTTATTAATGGCAAAAAGAACCTTAGTAGTACCTTCATAGCCAACGGTGGACAACTGACAAGCCTTAAAAAGTTATATAGAATTTCCTGAGCAACTTTTAATCCAAATGTATCGTTTGTGAGATATGTATATACGCTTTCAAAGTTGACAATAATATCTAGTACGCACGTAATTGAAGTAAGTAGCAATGTAAGCTACCATTGCTTATATATATATATATATTTGATGACGTGTGAATAAGTGGTCGTATTGATATTATTATAAAAATCTAGATCAAAATTAATTTAAAATAATATACATACAGTCATTGTTAGATATGACTTTAATGGCATTGTTTTATGTCACCATTTACTATTTATCGAATGACTAATCACCAACAATCTGACTTAACGATCGGAACCCTGTCCCGAGCTGACAAATGGGTCAAAAGATTATCGCCGATCGAGTTTAATTGCAAAAACTGAAGTTGAAAATATTTCCTAAGCACAGATTAAAAAGCGCCAGATTATTTACGTTACGCAGATATGACCTTTCGCACTAGATAAATAATGAGTTATTGCAATCAAGGAGCTTGTTCCATCGCCAAAGACCAGGCGACCAGCGATTGAACGATAACAAAAGCGGACGCGAAACCGGCAGCTCGAACGTAACTTAGGTGTTACAAATAGCATTTATTAATTTATCCTTGGTCAATTTAGTCTTACAATAGCTGTAAAGTGTGTATGAATGACCGTTCATTTTTCATCCGCTCATTAATTTATTTAATGTAGGTATTTTAATTTATAACTAACTCAATTTTAACCAGAACCCCAAAATCTTCAATTTTATAATAAACGAATTTGTGGTTCGAATGTTAACTGCGTCATGAAACGATTTCTCGAGTTCTCAACTCTATGTGTTCTCAATTACAGAAAAAAAATCGATTTAAACTTTGTTATCTTATAAACCATTTGTCAAAAACGTATTTATACCTAAGGCTTGGTGTAACCTTTAGATCGTTTTAAGACTTTATTTATTATTTATTTATTGGAATAATAATATTCGTATAATTTGTTATATGTGTATGTTTATGTTCGTATGTTGTGGTTTGTGTTTTACTTGTAAAGTAGCATCGAAGAGCGCATACCGTACCACGCCTAGAAACCCTAAGTGTAGTCGGAACCCTACCCATTTAACGATGGGTTCCGGTTCCATTCCGGGCCGGCCAAGGAAATTAGGTGTCGTATAAAAGTTTATTGAAATTTTTTGCTTGTGTTTTAATTTGTGACACAAAGAATTTTAGTAAGGGGTTTGTGTGTGTGAGCAAATTTTTTTATCTCCTTTTGTAATTAAGTAAACGGCTCGACTTATGCGCTAACGCCTGAAGGCAATGATTGGCAAATTCAAGTCAGTCACTAAAGATTAATTTTCTAAGAATATCGCTACCCTTCCTAGCGAGAGACATGTCTTGAAGCACAGATAACAAAAGTGTAACAATTTTTATTCACAACAATAGCTTGTTTGAATTGTTTGAGTCGATATTTCAAGGCTCACATGCTGGTGAATGGCACTGCCGATTTATTGTTTAAGCATTTATCTATCTGTCTATAAACACTGAGAGACTGAGAAAGTTTTACAATACAATTCTTATCGAAGAGGATATATTAATTGATGTGTTAGAATTTAAATGAGTGTACTTTAATAAACCTGTAGCACGACCGAAGTCTACAGGAGATTTTTTCTGTCAGTTATTTGACAGGTAACGTTTGACGTAAAGCACCGTTTGGTTCCACACTTTCACCCGCATTTGTTAGTACTTTACACATATACATATGTCATTACAGAAACACGCGACTGGGAACAAACATTTAGGTGTCATATAAATAACTGTAACGGCCGAGAATCGAACCCGGGACCTCTCGCTCTGATAGCAAGGTCTGTAACAGCTAGGTTATGTTGTCTCAAAAAAGTTCAAAAAACACGGCTTGCTATGGTTGACCTAATAAGTTGGAGATGGAAGGAAAGAGAGCGATATAAGTATCTTTCGCCGTCTTTTAAAGAAGCTTCGACGCGATGAAAGCCAACAGCCATAAATTAAATTAACTGATTCTCCGACTCGTAAAGAACGCTTTATCGTAGATATAAACGCGTACAAACATTTTACTACAAATTTTAACAAAGATGGCAGATAGTCACGCTGGCTTTACCATCTGGTCTCACCGTCACGCAAAAATTACTACCGGTATTACAAGCGGTGGTACGAAACCCATCGTCGATGGAAGGAACCTAAGGATTGCGGCGTTCGTTGACCAATGGCAGTACCTTGGGATAGAAAAGCTTGCATTTTATTAATACCTGTTGTATATTAGAATTATCAGTTTTTTATTTCCTCCACCCTATACCACATTTCCTCTACCCTATACCACAATCTGTGACTGGTCCGTCAGTGTTGTGCCGCTTATTACGGTAAGGATTATTTAGAGTAAAAACAGTCATTGAAAAGTTGATCACCTATTTAGAAAGATATAAAAAGTCCTGAAGCATCATCGTAGTTGTCACCGGCTTTAAGGCATCATTGTGCTTCAATCTAATCGCATACTGATATTATAAGAGTGCGAATTTTGTAAGTTGTGTGTATGCGGAAGGTGACCTTACCCCCGGGCCGCTACCTGAAAAATTCTTTTACCATTTCAAAGGCACATTATTAAGCTATGTATGAAATGTATATATATAATAATTTATTGTTGAACCCGAACGAAGTCGAGACATATCGCTAGACTACAGTACCTATTTCTGTGTGTGTGTGTGTGTGTGTGTGTGTGTGTGTGTGTGTGCGTGTGTGTGTGTCAATCGATATTGGTTTTGTTTTCCATTCGTTGCGTTTGGAAGCTGTTAACGAGTTTTAGTGTTGTCAAAAAAAAATCGGTAACAGAATGTTTTTCATTACGCTCGAAATTTTAACCACAAGACGCACTAAGTAATGTTAGAAGCAATATCAGGCATATTTATTTATAGTAACATTACAAGTTAAAAGACCTGAAGAGCTGGTCTCATACTAAGGCATCCTGTGTTGTGAATAACCAAACTCGTTCCTGTGTTATAGAAACAATGTCTTTCCTCTTTGACTACTTAATATTAAAAAGTTAATATAAAACAAACTTAAGTACTATTAACAAGCATAAAATTAATAATAGGTATATAATAAGGTAAGGTAATAAGCATAAAATACATAATCCACATTTTGGCATTACTTAGGGTGTTATCTATGTGCCTGTGCACGCGTCCATGCGTGTGTATACCTACAATAATAATACTGTAATACAAAGAAACAATGTGTTTGTTTCTTAAAACAACGCCGGATTAGTTGTATGACATTTAAAATTGTTGACATTTCGGCTGTCGATATCACGACACATGTAGTGATGTGGCACGCCCGTTATCGATGTGTCGATCTTTTATAAGCTAGTTTCGATATGATTTAACCTTAGTTCTCGTAATGTGGTAACTAACACGCGTTCGAAACAGGCTCTTTGGCATTGTTTAGCGTTTGATAGAACGATAGAAGCAACCGGTTTTTTGGGGCAAAAGTATTTAGGTTACTTGAAAACGGTATTGATACAAATTCAATGTCGTTAAAAAAAATTGTGACTGGTTTTATTAACAGACAGCTGACATTCTTAAAGATTTTCGTTTGACGGCTTTATTCAATATTTAAACGTCTTACTAATCGGCAAATTTGGTCCAGTTTTTAATTCAACAGATAAATAATTATCAACTGACGTTCCGTTCGATCTCTCGCCGTGTGGGCCACAAAGGCTGTACTCTAACGATAAGGCCGCCTTAACACACGTTACTAGCGAGTTACACGCGTATTTTTTTTTTTATTAAGATTACTATAATTCAAAAGTTTTTAAATTAAATCGATTAGTTACTAATAAAATCCGTGTTTATTATACATAACGTGCTGAATACGTCATAGGTTTTTGTTCTATTGACGTTAGGAGCACCCGTTGATTATAATCTCATTAGTTTCATTTCAACTTGTGATAATTATACGCTCATTACCTGATCGCGCGTTGTCGTCACACAAAAAGTTGTTTATATGACCAATTTCATTCGCATACATTAGCATCCCTTTATTGGTAAGTTAATTGGTAAAACGAGTAACCCTACGCTACTCGCGAAACCAAAAAAATGTCGTAATGATTTACACAATGATTTATTATACGATAGAAAATATAATGATTCACGTAATGGGTAAGATAAAATGTTATTCAACAAAGCTTTAATGTTTCATCGTTTGAGTTTATTGGAATACAAATAGTTTCAAATATTTTTATTTTTGTGGACAAAATTGTTTAAACGGTGAAGGGACCTCCGTACATCTTCGAGGTCATGCCAAGATGAGCAGGGGGCTCATGGCGCACGCTGTAGACCATTGTTCAAGTGGTTTCGTGCGATGTCCTTCACCAAATCACGTGGTGGTTAGTAGTCAATACTGAGAATGTTCTGGATATGAAATTTCGGATTTGGATATGGATACGAATGAATTTTTTTTTTCGGTTTCGGTTACGGTTACGGATATGAAATTATTTCGTATTATCCGATTATTACGGATATTAGACGATTTACGACTTGGAAGAAAAATATGATGTATTTACAGGGTTTGACTTTATTTCTAGGTGTTATGTGGTATTCTAATCACAGAAAAAACAATATCCAACAATTAAATAATAAAAACTGTCTGAAATGAGAACGACACGGCTGGTGTATCGGCTCGGCCGGTGAAAACCTTTCATAACGTATTTTAGTTTTACTCTGCCCTATCCGGAAGTATCCGAATCTATTTTTTTTATCGGATTCGGTTAGTGTTTCGGATATTTTATTTCTAATATCCGATAGCTTCGGTTACGGTTACGGAGCTCCATAATCCCTGGACACTACCACCATAATCATTTAAAATTTAAGTGAATTTCATTGGAATCTGAAGAGAATATTTGAGGATACGTGTTCCTAATTGTCAAATTTTCCAACTGAACACTTGTGAATGTGATATTATGAGGTTATCGTAATTCCAATCGTAACATCCTACGTCTGATTTTTATAATATAATAATATTTAAAATGAATAAATTCAACACTTTTTTGTTATAATCTATATTTATACTATGATAGTATCTATATCATATAATATAATAAATAAAATAATTAATATAAATATATACTAATATTGTGACTTTGTGTATATGCAGAAGATAATTTCGGGAACAATGACCTATTTGATAAAATCTATTATCATATTATTAAGTCATTAATATTATTACTGGTATTATTGTCTTTCCTTGAACCCTGCCTGACCAGCTACCACCGTCCTGCTTGAGTCAGCCGCCAAACGACTCGTCGTGTTCCGGCTGGGGGCTCAAGAGCCAGTTCTTCGCTTCTTACCTTCTTCTCATTTCCTGGCCGACAACGCATCGGTGATACCTTCGGTGTTGCTGATGACCATGGGTGACGGTGGCCACTTCCCATCAGGTGGCTTGTCTGCGCGTTCGTCGGCTGTTAACATACATATACAAAAAAAAATACATTATTCCTGATGGACAAAGGCCTATATAAATAAATGTATAACCCGAAAAAATTTGGGGCGGGCCGCTAGTTATAGGATAAAAATACTTGATTTAATATTTGAATCTTGTGTCGTCCTAGGTTAATAATTGAATAAAGTCAGTAATCTCATTCATTCATTCTTTCATTCATTCATTATTATCTAAATGTTTAATATTTCCCAAAATCATTAACACCACCGATGAACCAGACAGTATAGAAAAATAAAAATTTTAGAGGCCGGAGCTGTGAAGGCTTCTCAAAATAAACTAACTTGATTTAAAACCGAACGAACATACACACAAAAGCGAGAGTTACGTTAAGTTATAATAAATTTTATTTTTACCATTCATTTCATCATTAATTACCAACTTTGCATTATGAACCAATTACCAAATGTCAGCTGGTGATCAGGGGCGACTGAGGCAGTGATTGAAAACCAGCGCTACACGGGACCACAGCACCACGTTAGCACAACCTGAATCACCCCATATTGATAAGGAGAAAAAATATGTACAAATAGCTTTACACCTTATAGAGCAAAAACTGATTTTATTATTAAAAGCTGTCTATTGCACCCGGAACTTCGACATATGTACCCGATTCCGTACAAATTTTAAGTGTCATAATTAAAAAAAAGAATGAAATCACAAATGAGTTTCTACATCTTTTTAAATGTAATGTCACGTCCGATGGTCACGTGCCGTAAATCCATTTGGTGCACAATACCAGCTCTTTCAGAATCGAATTATAAAAAGCAAAATGTTATCACCAAAATTGAAAACCGTGGAGTAACACTTTTAGTTATATCTACATCTAATTTATTAATATGAAACACAGTTTGTATGTCTGGATCCTTTTTTTCTTTAGACCCAAAGCAGTTCACACACACACACACACACTGAACACACGATGATCAAGTACTTAGACCTGATAGTCAGCAGTTACCGCTGTGACATCGTCGACGCGATGCCAGCCAGAAAATAAGTTTTTTTTTCTCTGGATGCTCGATGAGTAGCAAGATTGTACGCAGAGCTGGATAAAGTCTCTGACATCCCCAGATTTGATAAGTCATCTTTCTCTATATGTTCACGTAGTGATGGCAGTCTTCTAGTAGTAATTCATCTGCAGTCATATCCACATAAAATTTTAACCATGCAGTAATGGCCGCAGTAGCCATTGAACACCGGGTTAAGAAGATACCGTTTCTACAATAAAATACCTACAAACAACGTTTATCTGTCACATATGTAAATGTCTGCACCGGCTGGGGATTGAACCCGGGGCCCCTCAGTCGGCAAGCAATTACTAACAACTGAGCTACAAGATCGTAAATATAGTAAAGAGTATTCTGTTGCATGGATTTAATGCAAATCGTTTATTTTATAAAATTACCTCCCACGCGCGCTCCGTGTTTGAATCTAGGGCACGCACACCTATCTTTCGAAATCAATGTGCGTATTAAACTATAACTTGTTATAACTAGTTTAAAGTTTAGTAACAAGACACCGAGATGTTTCCATAGCTGTCACTTAAATTCGGCTTAATTCAAAGAAAACCATTTAATTAAAAATACAAAAATAATGAACCATGATCTACATTTAAAATTTATTATCTCTAGTTGTACTTACTACACCCTAAGTACATACATATGAACATTTTGTAGATATATTTTTACTTTTCAAGGTAATCTAGATTGGTACAAATAATGTAATAGGTTACAAATGTCCGTAGCCCGCAGCGGTCATTTAGCATCGTTTACTGAATCCAGTATAATCAAGAAAAAAAGAAACAAAAATATTTATTATTCTTATATCACATTTAAGAACATAGTTTGAAGTATTGTACATAGGCTTATTATATTGTCATACTGTATATGAATATATACTAGCAAACTACCCTCGCTGCGTTTCAGGACAACTACGCCTTACATCATTTTAAATTAATTTATAACTTTTTTATTTTTGGACGGATTGTAATGAAAGTGACGCTTACAGCAATACATTAGTGAAAACCAAGAACGACATCGGTTGAGCCGTTTCTGAGATTAGCGGGAACAAACGCACAGACAGACAGACAAAAATTTTAACAACAATTTTTTGGGTTCTATTGCGTTAATAAAGGCCCGTGACAATGTTTTTTTCTCATATATCGTTTATGTACAGAGAGCGATCAGTTAGAATTTTATTATTAGTATAGATATATGTATATACAAATTTCAGTTACACATGACATTAAATATACGATTTACGTAGCACCAATCAACTCTACAAATCTCTCCAATTTCTGTTTGTTGCGTTTTTATCACATCATTAAAATTCTAAATGGCTGGACTGATTTTAATAAAATTGTCTGTGGATGAGATAATTGTCAAATAAAACGACAGAGACTTAAACAATTAATTAGTATCTAACACTCACTCTCTCCCGATTAATTTTTAGTAACAATTATTATCATTATAGATTCTGTTTTTAACTTTTGTTTCACAAAATATCATGTGAGAATATTAGATCGCTCTTGAGCCGGAGACATAACCAGTATATGTAAAGAAGTATTTCGGTGATAAGAATGGATAACTGCAGTTACCCTAACCGACAATCTCTGTTACAACAATATAACAAGTTCTATGTGTAGTACATATCAGAAGAAATTGCGGACAATTTCGACTAAGCGACAAAGTAATCTATGTATCTTCTTGTCTGAAAATACGCTCTGAAAATACGGTGCTGTTATTTCAATTCACAACAATTATTGAAATTACATCATAAGGTAAACGCACCTATTCCGGGTCGTCCGAGATAACGACACCGATAGCCGCCGCTCGGAGCGTCGAAGGCCAAAGTTTTGTATTAGTTTTTAATAAGTAATTGTACACCGTCTTACCAATTTCGACATGAATACACGTTATTTTTTTCTCACTCGCCTCGCTTCGAGCAATCTCGTTTTCTCGAAAATAGAACTAATATGTTGAATATAATTAATTTCATAGCAACTTGATAGATGCGTGTTACTCGGATTCGTTTTTTTTTGTATCATTATTTTTAAATTATAGCGTATTACGTCAATTCGACTAGAAAACGGAACGGTTTTTTATCGTTATGAGGTTTACGCGAAAATCGCATGTTTGATGATTTTTTTACGGCATCTAATTCCACGATGGGTTTACCGTCTATTTCATTAAAGCAATTCCTGTGTTAATAACATGGGATTAACTACGTTGGAATATTATACGAAAACGCATCTTAAATGGTTATAAAATTTTCGGAAAATTGTTTGGGATGCTATAAACAGTTTAAATAGCAATTAAAATTAGCACGTTTAACTTTGTAATGTCCCCAACCTTGTTTCAGATGGTAGACTGGCTGTACCCGAAGACTGATCAAAATATTTACGAAGCCAAATAGGATGTGACTGACCCATGAAGCTCATCTCCCGGTAAAGAAACTTCTGTTCTTACGATCAACATATTACCATACAATGTACCGTATCGTATTTACTAAATCTAAATCTTACCGATGCAATATCATCTTTCCAGGTTACCGGCAAATTATCCCATTATTCTGCGCAACTTATCTTGATCGTTAAATCGCCCCAACAAACAGAATAGATCACCAATATCAATTCAAAGTCATTATTTTCAAACAACGGAGAGAAAATTTTAATTCGAATTCAAAACATTCTACAGTATTCAGCTAATCTCAACATTAACAAAAGACCATTGTTACATCCCGACACATTGTCTCCATTTAAATCGAACGAAAATGAATCACTGTTATTATCCGACGTTAAAATGTGTTGAATTAAGTTTTGATTGTTTGTATAATCGTATTAAAGTGATTTATTTGTATTGCTTTCGCAGGACGGACTCGTTTCAGGTCGTGGCCCTAACAGTCCAAACACTGCAATGACTACTGCGATGGCAGCGCACCAAGAATCTATACATGAGAGACTACAACCCGGACCTGAAGAACCCCTATTTCTTCACCATGGCGCAGCGTCTTGGACTTCGGACAATCAGGAGGAGCACAGTGCAGACATGTCTCCTTACTACAATCTACCAAAAAGGAACAAAAGAAAAAATTTCAAGCCCAGATGCGCGCCAAACGCTACGTCCTTTTCCGATGAATCGAACGGGGGTCACTGCGAAACAGACAGCCCGATCAACGGCAACGATAGAACCAGTCCAGATCAGGCTGAAGACGAAACAGATGAAGGGAATTATTCTAAGATTGGGGTGAAGAACTTCAGTCTATTAAAAGGGGGTGCAGTAGATCTCAGTCGCAGATTGAGCACTGACTCCAACGAAAATATAGATTCAAATTACCAAAATAGGTTACCTGATGACAAAAAAGTCGATTCGTTTCAGCGGTCCTATATACATAGCTTACAAATGACACAGGATTCTGATAGAGAACGAACCGTCCTTAATTTTAGTAGTCTACAAAATAAATCTTTCTGTGCCAAAAATCCTTTTGCTATATCTCAGTTAATTAAGACTAATTCACCGCCCAGGAGAAGGGATTCAGATTCTGATGAAGACAACAAAGGGCAAGATATTAACGCCAATGATAGACTAGAAGGTCAAGACGTAATGGATACGACGGAAATCCAGCAAAATGGAGATGTTTCCAACGCTACAAATAAAATATTGAGAGATTATGCCATGAATACTATGAAAGAACTCTTGGGTATTTATGGTTTGTCTTCAAATGAAGTAGCTGACGCTATTACGGGACAAATTAGAGCTTTAGAAGCTCTCCAAGGTAGCTACATAAACTTAATTGAGATTTTATTGCTCATTTTACTATAACTTAGATAATTTTTAACTATAAAATTATTTCAACAGGTAAACCCTTTACCCACATACCTCTTAGTCTAAAACGAAGACATGATTCCTCTAGTGAAGGACCTGAGAGGTGTCACAGAAGGTCATCATCAGCTACTGAAGACGAAGGATCTACTAATATAACTCCACCGAAGACACCTGACAACGATCTCGATGCTCAGAGGTAATTTAACCAGAATAGTTTGATTGTAATAAATATTTGCACTACTTTGACTAAAGTACTAGAAATGTAAACAAAATCTTGTTATTTTAATAAAGCTTTGTTTTATAATACAATTATTTTTCAATTCAGACAAAGAGCACTTCAAATCATCAACCAACAATCTATGCGGCTATTTGGCCGACAGAGTCAAGATGACGAGGGGAGTGGTTCAGATGACGGAGATCAGACCCTTGACCTCAGTGTGTCTAGAGACACCGATGGACAGGTGAGAACTATCTTTAATTATGTATGTGATATTTGTTATATCGTTCAGAATGATGAAGCGCTTAAAGCTGCTTCTAGCTACTCTGTGTTAAGTGTAAATCAACTTAAGTAAGTTAAAGTTAAGTTAAGCACAAATGAGCGGGTCGTTTGTTAAGCTCAGTTTAATGATCGCTTCCGTGCTTCAGAAGACACGTTTAGTAGTCGTCTTGGTTGTTATCGTTAGTTAACAATCGCTAAGCCATGTCGGGGTCTTTCAGGTGGTATAAGCACTCTGATAAGTTTGATGGAGTACTTTCTGGGCCTCCTCAATTACGTAAAGTGACCTCTGCGATGTATTCCGTCATCAAAGCTACATTTCTGACAAAATATTATTAAATTATCTAATAAACATTATTGAGCACTGAGCAGACAAATAGTATAATAAGCAACTTGAACCACTTACAGTTAATTTTAAAATTGTTTTGTTTGTATAGGAACAGTCGACCACCTCAAGTGCTGCTAACAGCGTTTCGGAGTTTGAACAACAAAGCATACTAATGAAAAAAAATTTAGAAGATCTAGCGAACTTACAGATGCAGGTAAAAACTTCAAAAAAAAAAGGTCACACACACACACACACGCGCACATCACAAACAGCCACCTAAAAACAAAACACAATCCACAAAAAAGGCCGCTTCAGACGGGAACTAAACCTAGGGTCTTCGCAACAAAGACAACCAATTGAACTATACAATCATTTATACATTTATACTACATTTACAATCGAATAGTATTTAATGACAGTAGTTAAAATCAGACGAGCAACCCGCTGCTGACGGTCTACACCACCCATGGGCACGTGTAACACCAAATGCATCATCAAATTGCTAATAATAAGGGAGTGGAGAACCCTATTAATACCTCTTCAACGCTGGAACCGAACGTAGAAGCTTCCAGGTTGGTTCGAGACAAGTTAATGTCGAGTCAGGCTGGAAAACTCACCACCCTTTAACAGTACCGTTGGATTAGACTGTGTAGTACAATGCGCGCTGATGTCATGGATGAATCTGGAACCGACGGAATTTTATCGGGAATTTTCAACGGGATGCACCACGAGCTGAGGAGGCTTGACTTAATGTGACTATTCATTCATACTCTCAGAGCAGGATGCCTTAATCATTATTAAACAATAGGATATTCTGGTACCAGACCAAAGCCTTGCTTTTATATTTGTTTAATAAGCAAAGTTTGTTTAATTTAGCGATATTGACTTAAAAATCACACAATTACAAATTTTAATAGCTGTTGTGCTTTTGTTTTATCAAAATGGAACTTTTTATGTATTTTGGGGACAGCAGAACACATGCTTTAAAAATGGGACTGTCCCGTTCCAAGCGAGATGCATGATCACATGAAGCTTGACTCAAGTTTGACAGAAGCATCTTACACCCGAGTGAATATTAGCAAGTTTGACTACAGGAATATTGTATAGTAAAACAAAGCGAACAATACATATAAAACAAAGCTAAACATATTATTTACAGCAGATTTTGATAGAAAGAATATATTAAATTTAATGATTCGTTTAATTAATTTTTCGACAGGGTTTCTTCCAAAAGCAATCAATGATGGACACAGAAGACTCACAGGAAAGAAAACTTCACGCTAGTGGTAAGTACTAAATTGTAGACTTATCAAATTTTTTTTATTTGAATGGCTTATGTCTACATTATCATCTCAAGATCTGATTTTTGTAAATAAAATACTTAGAACTCATTTTTATATAAAAAAATATCGTCAGTGACACGTTATAATCATCATTGTTACCCCACATTGTCCCACTGCTGGGCTCGGATATCCTCTCGCAATGAGAATGGTGGTGGTAGTTGGCAAACTTAATACCGACATACCTTTGGGTACAATATGGAGAACTCTCAGATATGCAGGTTTCCTAGCGATGTTTTTCTTCACCGTATCCGATACCATGCTGGCACAGAACAGGGTGTCGTAAGAGGCGACAGAAGCCAGTGTGCTTGGTGATAAGGCTTCGCGTATGGATTGTATTATCGGTATTATTATTAAGTCATTAACATTATTACTGGTATTATTATCTTTCCGTGAAGCCTACCTGGCTAGCTACCACCCTCCTGCTTGAGTCAGCCGCTAAACGACTCGTCGTGTTCCGGCTGGGGGCTTGAGAGCCAGTACATTCTATTTGATCTCATTTTCTGGCCGACAAAGCATCAGTGATACCTTTGGTCTTGCTGATGTCCATGGTCGACGGTGACCACTTACCATCAGGTGGCTCATCTGTTCGTTTGTCGGCTATTAAAATTATAAAAAATACGCATATAATTTGGACAATTATAGGTGCGTGCCGGATTCGAACTCAAGTCTTCCGTACGCAACAATCAAACTTCTAGGCTACGATATAGAACACAAGTATCTTAAAAAACAATCCAACTATAAGGTCACATCAACATTAAACTGAACTAGAAACTCGATTCCCAATCAGGACGATAACAAAGAGTCACTAACAAATGGAAATTTCCAAACGAGTGTGCAAATGTGCAAATCTGGGACGTTTCAGTGACCGGCGACACGTTTCCGATCAACGCTAAACACGACCGGGCTAATTAGGTATAGTTAGAGATCATTTATGCTGGTTAGCAGATGCGACGGTTGCATATCGTGACCTGGAATATTTTTACTGTTCTACATCTTTATGTACCTCACGATTTATTGATGCGTTTGTTATTGTATAACTCCGTTACAATATATTTTGTCGAGATGATTCACAACAACATTATAATATATAAATTTTTCAACAGTATCCAAATTAATTCATATTACATCGTATTTATCTTGTAGAAAAATAAACTTTCAACTTAAGGACGTAATATAGCTGAAAATATTTTTACCACCGTACCAGTAACGGAATAAACTATTTTTAATGTTATTGGTTAGATATTGTTAGTAGATGAAGCAAACCGGGCTAACTTTAATCCATATACATAATATGAAGAGACCATCGCAAATTATAGTACATGAATATACCTTTGTTACCAAATTCAATCGGTCACGGATATAATGCTTTGACTTAAGACTGAGAAGGATTTCCACCCTTGAAAGGGTCAATGACCTCAGCATAGCAGCAAGTTAGAAAGTAGCTTTATTTCTACCGGTAAAAATTTAAACTTAAACAAAAACTTTAGTCGCCGCGCATCATTCACCCTTTTAACGAATCAAACACTTAATACAAATTTAAATTCATGATCTCGTTAGAGCATAACACGAGTAACTGTCTCGTTAATGAGATGCAACTCAAACATAATTTGAATAATTTGAAGAATGACGGTTATAAAACAACGCTTAGCGCTTTGTTTCTCCACAAAATCGTGCATTCTTTGCACGTATCCGTGAAAAGTGACGAGCTTCTAATTTATTCCGTGATCGGTTATTTGGGATCATTCAGCTTAATTATCGACTATCAAATATTTGTTTTCCCGTACATTGAACTATGGTGAAACATTGAACTGTGGTAACGATGTGAGAAATCTGGCAGCAACTTTGGTAATCATTTTCGTAATAATTTTAATGATATGCTTTTCAAAGTTTTTGTACTGCTCACCTGTTTCTTTATTGGATGCCACAGTGTAATTCATTTTTGTATGAGATTTTAAGTGGTCAATGACACCTAAATCTACTGCGAAATCTGATTCAAAATCAGTATTAGGGTTTGTTACGACTAAATTGATATATCTAGTCAATTGGTTTTCATGTACATGTGTAAATTTGTTTATCTCCTTATTACATACGTTTTCATCACAATTTACATCTGGCCCACTGCAGTAAGCGTCGTCTATGATTGAAATCCATCTAGTTTTAGGTAATCGTTCCCTACTTCCTGAGCGGCCCCTACCAGTAATTGTAGAAACCTCGGTTGCTCTAATCTGCTCCAATAGAGGCAAATTCACTCAATTGAGCTCTCTGCCGCTGGGAACGAGCTCCCCACTACTATAAGTACATCTATTCCGATTTCATAATACGCCTCTGTGCTATGGGTGTCGGTTGACACGTTAAAACGGTCTTCATTGTCGCCATTTACAGGCGGTTGTGATAAAGTTTTTCGGGAGCTATTCAGGGCATGCGTGAGGTCAACAATTGAACGATTGAATTTTTTATTGCAGTACCAGTTGTGAAAGGAATTAAAGGCTGGACTTAACTTGCGACATATTGTAATTGTAATAGTAATTCTGACTCGATTATTACTCGATTAACACGAATTGTGATTGATGATTACTGAAGAATTATTATCGACATGACTATTGTGTAAACTAAACTCAGTCATTAAAATTTCATAAATATAACAATAAAAAAAAATTAATTACTTGTTTTGAAATGTCTCTCTGCTTAGTTTGTCTTTAACGCTATAATTCCATTACCCTTAATATATATAAATATAATATTTTTTGGAAATTTTAATGTCTGTCTGTCTGACCACGTGTCTCATTAAAACCACTAAACAGATTTGGATGACACTCGACATATTAGTAGCTTATATTATCGGTATGATTCACAGATCTAGAAAAACGCATGTCTTAAACAAAACAGGTCGTATTTCAAACTTCAAGTGTAAGTCTGAAGCGAAAGGCTGACTGTTTACTATTTTAGTCATAATCGAGATAATTCCGTAGCTAAACACAAAACGGCATAACTTACACATTTGAGAAGATCGTGAGTTACATAAAGTAATTCACAGTAGTATATATAGTATATTCTTCAACAGTAGTATATTCTTCACAAAGTTTTCTTTCAAAGAAACGAATAACAATTAACGGTTATACATTTTAGTAATTGTAATAATAAGGTGTACATTCTAAATCTCGACGCTTAGTACCCAGCCGTAATAATTTAGTCTAGTAATTCAGTCTTTCCTCCACCACGGTGGGGTTCGCAATAGGCAAATGGTTTCCCATTTACTGTATAATCGCCGTGGTAGCCGGTACGGGCGTCCGGTGCCCGACGATTTGTTCTTTATTGTCGTGCGACACTCGCGACATTCCCTGCGCTCTCGGTGTATTTTAGTTGTAATTTTGTCTTCTTTTTCTTTCTTTATCTTATTTAGCATCAGTAATTGTAACAGTCGCTCTGCATATTATTCCTATTGAGTTGTCGTTGAAGCATCTTGAGTAATAATAATAAATTATAATTAGAGCTGCTTATCTGTTGGTTTTAGTTTCTTTTGTATTTTTCTGTAATGAGATTTTATCATTTGTAATCGTCTCTAATTATCATTTAATCAATCTTTTTTTTATATTTTATAGCAAGATAAGAGTTACATTAACGCGAATCATCAACAATAGTAAAGGTTTAAGTAGATCGTGTCGTTCACTATCTGAGAGTGATTATAACTTATTACGTTTTAGTTTCAGTTAACTGTGATAGCTTAGCTGTTTGAATACATCCGCACCGAAGACTCGGATTCGAATCGTACACGAGACTCTAATTGTTTTAATTATGTGCGTATTACTAATGAATTATCACTTGCTTTGGTGAAGGAAAACTTTATGAGGAAACCTCCATATCTGTCCACCAGCGTTTTGACAGAGTGGCAGATTAAAGCCTTAACCCCTCAGTGTGACTGACAGCCCAGCAGTACGAGTTGTAATATTGATACATTTTTAGTTTATATTCACGAAAAAAAATTATAATAAAATTATTAAACCCGTCTTTGTCTTTAATTTAGACATTACAATCTTAACTTTAGGAATATGCTCCGCAGCTGAAACGAGCAATGTTTTATCAGTTGTTTTATTAATTTCATATTTACACAATTTAACTTTGTAGCGTACGGTTTTCCATTTTCTATGAATTGGCAAAGTATTTATTTATTGCAATAACTATAAAAAAACTAGCGCAATAATTTTTATGATGTGTTTCGTGGTTACTGATACAAATTCATAATAGATAAGAAATAAATATTACAAGTTTTAACATATACTGTTCAGTGGAACCCGCGTGGTGATAGCGATTAATAGATAATTATTTTAAAATATGACTTTGTCTCTGCATCAAAGTCTATGTACATTGAAAAAAACCACAGATTCTATCTTGTATTTTCATTCGTAGTATAGATGTTACGTTACTTACCAAAATAATTCTCAAATAAATAAAAGATAAATGAAGTTTCGATCCATTAATAAGAGCATTGATTACCATCTTTTCTAACTTCCCACTTATTGGTATTCCATCCTTGTTTCATCTCGCTTTAATACATTGCGAGAATATGTGCATCTCTTTTTAACTAAATTTTATTAGTCTGTACACCTGAGGCAATAGAGTAATAATTTATTCAAAGAAAATTGTTAGTTATGGTTATTAAATTGTTTCTATAATATTTTTAGTCATTTCACGTTTTCGGATAAGGTTATATGATCTCAGAATTGCCATCGTTTTTGGAGTAGTGATAAATAAATTAAAAAAAAAGTTTACAATATTGTCTCAAGTGGCTTCGAAAATAATTAATTACAAAGGTCATTTCAGTTAAATTTCTTCGTATGTAAAAACTGTTATATCGATAAGAGCTTTGTAAATCAAGTTTGTAGTTCCCTCAACATAATGTCATAGACAATTGGTGATCGGGGATCATCTCGTCAATGCTACATTGCCGTAGCTGATATAAAAAAATACAAAATAGATAGTTGGATTAACTTTATGAGATATATCTTTATGACAATTAGATTTATTTAGTTGTAGATTGCATGTCAATTTTCTCTATTAAAAAAGAAATATTCAATGCATTTTCCGTGAAGAATATCGACACATTCGACCATGGCACAGGTACCCATGATCAACGATTGGAATCGACAATGATTCCAAACTAAGTTAGCTTAAGCGTAAACACGATTCATGGAGCTTTGTTGAAATAGTGACATATAATATACATGTAGTGAGTAACCTGTTGTGAGTTTAACAATAAGTATTAAAAAAAATACATTTTTTAATAAATATTCGCCTTCAATAATTTTGCTCAAAGATACGGAACTCGTTTTCAAACTTAAATTTATAGTTCGCCTTAAGTTTCTACATTTCTAGCCGAATCTGTAACGCAATACGTTCTAATTCAAGTCGAGATTGTTTCGAATGCTCTCTATTAATCGATTAATTACTCGATTAAGATCTTGTTCCATTTAATTAGGTATACATTCGATTGATTGCTTTATTTTTAAAGGCAAGCCCGTCGACTGCGACTTTGTCTGATTTAATGAGGAGTGAAGCATTGCTCATTGATCGCAGATTATTTGCGAGGGGAATATTTTATGGCGGAATTTCCATAGTTTTACAATGGGTTACTAGCATACCTATCTTTTCGTAAAGCAGTTGAGCCTCCAACAAAACCTTCTGAACTGTAACGAGGGCGAAGCTGTGCATGGAATATTTTATGGAAATTTTAATGTAGATACTTTGTTATCGATTTAGAGGTCGAAACATGTTTTTTGTCATTTTTGTCAGTCTTTCTGACCACGTATCACGCCAAAACCACTAAACAGACTTGGATGGTACTTGGTAAATAAGTAACACTATGGGTTATGAAGAATACTTCTCAACCTGAAAAATAGATCTGTTTCCACAGAAAAGGATTCTATTAAGTAATATAACTTTGGCTGCCTGACTTCGGCTATTATAATAAATTGATATGGTTCTAATACACAAAACACCAAAAACTTATGCGTAAAACAATATGAGTGGTATTTCTAAAAGTAAGGCATAGGTTTTCTGAAGCGAAGCGAGGATGGATTAATTGTTATTCAAAGTCTTTAAAGTTCAGGCTCAAATAAAAGCCATGTTGTGACAGATTTAAATACTTCGACTTCACTTACTACGCTACTAGTTCTATGTGAGATTAATAGATAAATGGCTACCGTGTACAGTTAATCTGTTGATCTGCGTTCCTTTAATACCGCCATGTCACAAAAAAGCTAAGTTAGACAAAATTGACGGCACATTTAAATA
This sequence comes from Megathymus violae, assembly GCA_003671415.1. NCBI lineage: Eukaryota > Metazoa > Arthropoda > Insecta > Lepidoptera > Hesperiidae > Megathymus > Megathymus violae. The sequence continues at coordinate 7,973,932 of PDGT01000006.1, forward strand.
TTAGATGACCTTTACCAGTATTATTAGTTTAACTAGATTAATATTAACGTGGCAACAAAATACGGTCCAACGACTTTTACAGCTTGTACATTAAGAGATTTAAGTTAAATAATTGTTCCGTTGTCTCATTATAATTATTTTCATTAATAGAAAAATACTACGTATAATAAATAATACATTTTACAGACATTAAATTTGGACAGAAGTCGCTAGCTAACATTTTCCTACACGCGAATAGTGCCAAGCAGTAAAGACTGCATTTTAAAAATAACTCAATAAACAAACAAACAAGAATAAACAACAGTCAAGAATTTTATTAATACACACTTGTTTTGGATTTCGCACGTTTGTTTCTGCGTAAATGTTTATAAATACGTTTTTTATAATACAGTTCTCTTGTAGTTTTATTGCGGCACAGATGAAGACATATTCTGACATTATAAAATTTAACAAACTGATATAAATGATTATATGGCTTTGCGAAAAGAACTCAGTTGGACCCGACGACGGAGTGGTCACTTTGAAATGTAGATAATGTTGTATTTTCAGTCGTTTTTCCAATAATTTATCTTGTTAACTGAGTTTTATGACATAAGGTTCCTGTTGATCTAAACTGACAATTTAATTACAGCAGTTGTCTAAGCTGTTTGCTGTTTTTACTTATTGTTGTTTTAATTATTTTATTAACAATGTAAGTTAATTAATATTTAAAAACCACATTTTACAAATATCATTAAGTAGGTTGAATCAAATCTTAATATTTTATGAACTTTGGTCATTAATAGACTTTATGTGCACAGTTTCAGTTTCTGGAGCTTTTGTATGCGTATCTTAATTATAAACACGTTCAAGATTCGTACAAAGTTCGGCTTTTTATTCTTCTGTGTTTTTGAAGCTTCAAGTGCAATACTGCGTTGTTAGTATGGCTTTTGTTTTGTCGTCCTCGCCAACTTTATCATATCTGGATCAGCATAAACTTATCTTATGCATTATTTCATCCTGAGATATGAAATGATCTTAAACGGAAAAACGGTACTCAAGAACATTTTAATCATGATACATTTTTTTATAATTTTCAATGATTTAATCAAGCTTTTAAGATCTAAAGCTTTCCATCAGGACATAGGAAACAGTATATCCATTGAGGTTGAACCAACATGTGCATGTCGAGTCACTCTTTTGTTAATTAACATCGGGTTTCTCGTATCCTTTCGATCGAACAATAGAAGGCATAGAGTCGGCTTTCTTTTTTTATTTTTACCCGTTGATTACTTCTGACGGTAGATGTTTTGTTACATTCTTATTATTATTCAAATTAATGTAAATTTTAAGACACATCCAGGGTTAGATGTGTTTAACAATAACGGTAACCAAAATCAAAACGACTTGGTTAGGTAAGAGATTTTAAAACAGTCGTGTTATCAGATTTTTTTTTAATTTTCTTTTTATTATTTTTTCAAAACTTAATATTTGTTTTCATAATTCTCTATGCTAATAATTTGAATTTTCAATAAAGTTTGAGACAATGGTTGATAGGCGAAGTGGAATTACAACCCGAGCCCACAGTCGAGAGCTTGCCTACGTATGATAAAAAGATAAAAGAGCTCACACCTCCACGGATTTAATGCGCGTATAATTTCTTTGTGGCACCGCGCAGAATGTGAGCAGACGTCATAAAATATGCATTTCTTCGGATGCGTGTGCGCACACAAACTCAAGCACGCTTAACGAACACAGGCGCACACCGGCCACACCAGCACACGCGGTGCACACACTGATATCGGCGTATCGATGTAAACCTTTATGCACACCACTGCGATATCACAATAACTCAATCCCAATACACGCGTACTGCTTTTGCATATTCATTTGAAACTTGCAGTTTGTATCTTTGTATGAAATTATAATGCATTATGTGACCCCGCAGAGCGTCGCGCCCGTTTTCAAGTTATAAAAGGCTCTAGACTTTGTGGACGCGGGTTTACTCGTCCACGTATTGTTAAGCGATCTTAATACTGCTTTATATCGTTTTTTGGTCTAAAAATACGAGCTAAATTAGGTTCCGCTTGTTTGAACTGTCAGCTTAGACGCCGAGATTTATCAACGTAAGCCATAAAATTAATTATACAGTTCTCTAACTTAATACTTGATAAATTATTCAGCGTTTAAATGAATAACTAAATTTGTTATCACGGTTTTAAGATTTGTTTGTCTCACTCGTTGCTTCGTTTCCGTAAAAGATCCATACCGTCAGCGAAATCGTGATGTCGTCCGGACAATGCGTCTTTGAGGTCGTCAAAGTGTAAAATCTCGTTGCAATTCCGCCGCATCGATAACCAATAACTAAGGATAATACATCAAGGAATTCTCGTGCAGTCTTCAGAACGATGTTGCATCCAAATAGTTTATTATGCAAATTTTATTTTTAGTACGTGTGACTGGTTTCGCGATTTCGTTCATGGTTCTGGAAGAATCAATTGTTTCTCGGGTGTCGATGCTCCGTATAATAATATGTGAGATTCCTTATTCTCGACCGGCGTTTCTACAGTCCATGGTTACTTGATTCGCGATATTGAGCTGAATTATTTACAGTACTATTAACTTACTTATCATATCCAAAAATATGTTCATAGTCTAGCTTCTCGTCGTCCTAAACCCTTTTTTAATGGACTTAGTTAATTTGATTTCTAATTGCTTACTATCTTAATCCGACGACAATTTTAATTCCATAGCTTCCTACATCTTGCTTTCATCTAATGAATGGTTTAATTGAATCAATATATAACCTGTGAAGATTAAATTTAACGGCTATCAACGATTTTTTAATTTTTCTTTCCTCCTTTTGATCTATGAGACCAAGTAATGAGATTAAAACAGTAGTTAGGTACCCTTCAAAATATAATGGCTTAACCATGTAATAATATATTTATAGATATTTATCGTAATAAGTATCGTTATTTATTACATTTTCAATTATAGTATTAATTAAAAAATCATCAAGACTACAACAAAGATGGAAATATAGCATCAATTACAAATAAATCGATAACATTAAGCTTTACAAATATCAAAATTCTTAATCAGCATAACGAAGGTACGAAAAGGTTATTTAAACGTTGATTTTTTGAATGAAACTTAATAATTTCTACATAAGACCTAATTTTAAATGCAAAAATTTTAACAATTTCAAATTTATGCGTGCAAATCTAACTTGGTACCTTTGTCAGCGGACTTAAGTCTCAAAACCGAACAACAATTCGTATTACGTATGTGTGTAATTTTATGTATTATAAGCTCCTTAAGAATGCAAGAGGTGAAATTCATTCACCTGTGAATGAATCGATTGAAGATAAACAAAAAATCGATTATCGTCACATTAATCGATTGGTTAGTGCCAATGAGACCGATCGATACATACTGTGTTCTGTATCTCAGATACTTATAACTTTTTTATACAACTTTCTAGTAATTGTACTTTATTGTAGAACTCATCTTGCTCATTATATATATATGAATTCAAAAGATTTAGACACATTGTTTTCCAGCATGTTTTAAGATTATTCGTCATAAATATATTTGTAATCAAATGTATCAAATCAAACTGATCTGTACACGTAAATTAGGATGATACTACATTATCCTGAGTGCCTTATTATGTGTATCATCACCAGACAGTTCTGATACAGAAATTCTATAGACTCATATTAACGCAACTTGCTGCCTCAGATCTAATAGATCGCCTGGTATCTGTCGGGATGTTATCTCTCCGTTGTTCCTCACCGACGTCTTTATCTAGACGGAAAGGCTTTCTATTAATTACTTCCCTACCTGAAAGCATGACCAGCATCAAATCAATTTCTTACCCAGCATAATAAATAATATTTCAAAGGATTTACTACCCAGTTTGGATCATAACAAAGATATAATTCTTTTTAAAATATTTATAACATATTTATTTATCAGTGGAACGTATTATGATTTTAAATACTGGTGCTCATTATATTTCGACCTAATTATATAGATCCTGGTCAACCACAGAGAGAGCCATATAAAAACAATCGTGAGTACCCATTAAAGTTAATGATATATGTTTACAATTATATTTAACGATTTTATTTATTTAACGATTTTATTTATTTAACGATTTATGTACAGAGATAATGAAACAGAGGCTAACATGAAATATGGAATACAATTATTATAATGGATGAAAACGTTTATCAAAAGTTGAATTTGTCAATCTGTCTTGTCATTTAAAAATGACACGATCATTTAAAAATGTAAAAAAATCATTTAAAATGTAAAACAATATCAATCGATAATAATCAATGAAAAATTCATTAATATTTCTGGTTCATTGAGATCAAAGGTTAATCGAGAGGTATTATCCACTTACCATCCAATAAACGATTAATATAACATTGTTTCAAACTTTCAACAAATACGGTGTAATTGAAAGGCACGAATAAGTTATTAAACCTATCCATCTATACATATGTATAATAAAAATTCTAACTGATCGCTTTCTGTACATGTATGATATATGAGAAAAATTATTATTAGGGGCCTTTATTAACGCAATAGAACACAAAACAATAGTTCTTAGAATTATTGTCTGTTTGTCTGTGCGTTTGTTTGATTTACTGAGATTCTCAAGCTACGTATGACGTATGTAGACCATAAAGTTAATATACTTTACGTCAGTGTATTATGTTTATGACGTAGACTTTCTTAAATGTCAAAGGCGCAGGTTAACTGATTAAACAAAAATATAATAATAGTTATGTTTACAAAGCAAAACTGTCACGTCAAGCTAATAGTTTTTGCTTTTTAATTTATTAAAGTTTTAATAAAGAAAAAACAACTGCATTTACTATTTCTTTATTTATCATCGTAAAATAAAAATTTTCAGTTTTAATTATATATAGCATAAAAGAAACCACTGAGGTTTTGTTATGAAAGAAAAGTAATGTTGAATTAAAGAAATAATTTAATTAATGAATATCTTAAAAATTATGATACATTACTTAATAAATAATATTTCAATTCTGATTTTACGTTTTCTGCTTTGATAGTATTACGTATGTCTGAAGGAAATCCGTTGATTGCTCGAGAACTTGGTAATTAGTGGTATTGGGCATTCATGTTGCTTGCACATTATCTACAGAGTGGATTTTATTTGGTCTTGTGCATATTGGATGTTAGGCTAATTTTCTGAATTTTCTATTAAAAAACTACTCCTTAAGAAAAATATTATTACTACTCCGTAGCCGGTAGCAACCCTGCTTGCCAAGCGAGGGTTCCCAGATTCAGTTCCCGGCCGGGGCAGACATTTATGTGACAGATAAATGTGTGTTCTCGGGTCATAGGTGTTTGTAATGTCATATTCGTATATGTCCATGTCATCCGCAACACAGGGAATCCTAGTGCGAGGGTGCGAGGGTGTGAGGGTGTGAGTGTGTGAACGTTTAATGTTATTTAACTTTCATATGCACAGATAATATGTTGCACAGTTCAAAGATATTTACTATCGATACTATTAAAACATACATTGTCACTTTATTTCGTTTTAATAATCAAACGAATGTACTTGAAATTCACTTCGTGAGTCGACAAACTGTTTTGAAAGTCAAATTTATAAAAGTTAAATTTAAATTCAAAAATGACAGTAACAAACCAATTGAAAATACAAAAGCCTTAAAGCTCAGCAGCTTAAATACTCCTAACGTTAATAATTCTTCGCGATCAAACCACAATAAAAGCTACTTAATTGCACAATGTCCCGTCCGAGTACGGATAAAATATAAATTAGCTGAACGAATAAAAAAGCTTCGCTAAGCTCTAATTGACTACCTGGCATGATTCCGATTGGAAAACAAACCAAAAGTTACGGACCATCAACTAGAAGACAGCGTAAACAGAGCAAAAACCAAACAAGATCATGCGGAATCATTTACTCCAATCACTGCGCAGGAGGGGCGGGGCGGAGATGCCCGAACCAAGCCGAAGATCTACACAGGTTGCCCACTACGTGTTCTCATTGCCACTTGATATCCATTACCTTTTTTTTTAATTTAAACTTTAAAATTTATTACAAAAAATATCATATTTACTTCGTCTTTTATAAACGTAATATTAAACGTGATCGTTAAAACAAAAATTAAAAAAATACACAACACAAAAACAAAGCTCAATTCCTACTTAATTGTGTAATAAATGAATATCAATTATAGATTAATTCTATACTCACCAAACCGTATCAATCGCTATCTCCATACAATTACTATCGCGATCCTTAATAGTACATGATCGCGAGCAACATATCTAGAGATCCTTTATCGATCGATGGATCCCGATTTGATCTACGCATGCGTACGTTCATAATTATCTGTGCCCTTTCATCCGCCGACCGGAGTTTATGGCCGCCCGGCCTGTGTAAACGTCTCCAATCATATTGGCGAGTAATTAATGGACTTTACATGCTTAATGTACATAATTAAGTACTGAAGTACAATGCTGGATATGACTAATGTATTGCTATAAGAGTTGTTAGTCATCTATAGAATATTAGAAACAATACGACTCCTTTAGGATCGTGTCTTCAACTTGTAGACGTCTTCAACGCTTTTATTGACTATTAATGGATTATGATTTATAAAAAAAGAATATCTTAAAGCATAAAAAAATCATGAAATACCCACGTGATCTACACAGGAAGACATTTAAAACAGCACTTCCTATCTGGATTGAACAATACGTAATCAATCCATGGAAATGTGGCCAGACTTATCGGTACATCTCAACGAAATATTTTAATAAAAAGTTACATATTCGACAAATTTACAACTTCAATCCCTTCAACGAATTAGTCTCAAATGATAATCTTATTTCAAAAGGCGTAAAGGTGATAATTCTTTTCGATTTGGTGTTTGAATGGCAAAAGACGGACAACTCATACATTGACGTAATGTTACAAGGAATGATTCATCTTTAGCTCGTACAAATCGGGCATGAGATTCTATTTTGATTAAATTAGTTATACAGGAACTTCCATATAAGACGATGCATTTAATTTTTTATTTTGATACCTACATCTTTTAGAGAAATATCCGAGTATATGAGGTCTTAAAACGTTTGAAAAACTGATTATATATTTCAAAATCCAACATTCTGGCCGTATTGGGGCGGCGTAGAATATTCGCCCCAACCCCATCCCGGCAGAACAGGGTGTCGTAAGTGGCGACAGAAGCCAGCTTGCTCGGTATATAGGATCGCGTGAGGATTATATTATCAGTATTATTAATACGTCATTAATATTATTACTAGTATTATTATCTTTCCGTGAAGCCTGCCTGGCTAGCCACCACCCTCCTGCTTGAGTCAGCCGCCAAACGACTCGTCGTGTTCCGGCTGGGGGCTTGAGAGCCAGTACTTTCATGCTTTCCGTCTTCTTCTTTCTTAGCCAACAACGTATTATTGATGCTTATAGCATCACTAATGTGTTGGTCACCACTTACCATCAGGTGGCTCGTCTGCTCATTCGTCGGCTATTAACTTCAAAAGAAAAAAAAACAAATTGACGTCCTTTTGTCATAATGGTAACTCGGACCATATTAAAATATTACTGATTTCATATTCGCACAGACACACAAGAGATTTTATACTCCAAGTAGTTATTTCATCGTAGAGGGTGTTAAGTTTTTTTATATAACATTAATCATCTTGTTTGAGATCACTGATCTTTAATGCGCTCTAGAACGGTCGAAAGATATATTTTCAAGAATCACATTCATCGGGTTAAACATCATTTTAATAGACCATTGGGCCCAAATAGATCCCGTCGATCTCCGCGTATGTCAATACCCATCTTCGCCCGTATGCCCATCGCCCCGCCTCATTACCTCCTTCCATACCACTATGAAATTTACTATACGAACGTACCAGTTCAACTTGAGCTTTCTTCTCTATAACAAACATTATCAACGCAATCAATATCACGTATCAACTTACCCTAGCCGTTCGGTCTGAGCAAACAATGAATGCGTCTCGAGAACCTTAAATTTGTCTTAGGTCCAAGACGCAAGGTTGAAAGTTATTGGACACTGTGGCGAACGCGGGAATGTCACGGTCTACGAGTGTGTGTAACCACATTTACATTTTAGAGATGCTTGCAAGGAATAAATGTCAATTGAGATGGAAGATGCACTGAGTAGGTACGGATGTAAGAATTGATGCGATGCAGTTATTGAACCCTGGCGATAATAATCTCGATGTAATGGATGACAGAACAGTTCAAAAATGGACATTTAAAGAACTCAAGGAGAACTGTCAGTTGCTTGTTAGTTACATTATACTATTATCCGTCAATGTTTTACGCTTGACAAATCACAAAAAAGGTATTCTGTTGGCTTATTACGCTCAATTTTACCCAAGACGACTCTATCGAACTGCGTTCTGTATAAATAAATAAAGTATGTGGTTTTATTAATAAAATTCATTTGTTGTTGTAGAAAGAGTTGTCTAATACAAACAATAACGGTTTTTGAGTAACACAAAAACCATTTTGAGGATTAAGGCTAAGATGATATTAATTTCTCATAAGTTACTGAAATCATTGCCATGGCCCACTGTGGTTTTAAAATGTTCTTCAATAGTACAGAGCCTTATAAGATAAAACGTTACTTAATCGAAAAAAGATTACACGTCAAAATTTTAAATTGCTACCAAATTAAATTCGTTATGTGAAAATAGATCAAAAGATTGTAATCGCAATGACATTTATCAAAATTTTGGCCGAGCAAATGTCAGCAACAAGCAAAAAATCCACTGGATGGTATTAGTGGTCGCAACTGTCTCACAAAATAACGGGTAAAACGTGTGAACCATAGCTACGGAATCGTTGTTATTATCATTTGCCTCATCAACCATGCCTTTTTTGTCATTGTATTTATGAGTTATGGATTCCGTAAATGTACATCAAGTGATGTTTGGAATGTAAGGAGTAGTATTACCAGATTCTGCTTTTTTTATCCATAGATATTTATAAAACAATACTTTAAGCTGACTTAACATCGTTATGTATATTTCTTAGCTCGTTATCTGTTCAGTGAACAAGATTAAGATTATAATTACAATCTCAACATAACAAATTACTTTTATACTTTGTTTTAAAGATATTCGTATATTAAATTAATCTCATTTAATAATTCATTGTACATACTAATTAAAATGTTATCAACTTGGTGCCTCACCTCTAGCCAAATTACGAAAACGCTTACAAAAAATTTAGACTAATTATCACACACTGATTACGGAGGTGCCCACTGGTAACTTATCCGTCAAACACGTTATCTCGAAGTCAATCATATATGCAGTATTTACAATTAAAACATTAGACAACACGGCATTAATAATTTGATCTAAAGACAATTTTTTAAACTCAAAAAGATTGACTTGATTCAGATCAGCCACGACCATTCGTATATTTCGATCGAAAATTGATTTAAGTATTATATTGTATCGTAATAATTTGTATAAAGTAGCCGAATAAGCCGGTAGCCTTAGAAAGAATAAGCAGTTCGAAGAAGGAAGTAACACACCTTGATTTCTGTGAATCATAACTCGAAGGAACTTTCGTCGATAGCGACGCGTGGTTCCATTGAGTGAATTCAAAAACCCATTATGTTGAACATTATGAGGACCCCATTGTTTCGGTTGAATGAGCCGGCACAATATCTTACGAAATTTCCTAAAAAACCACCTTCATATTATAAATGTTTATTATGTCGAACCAACATTATCTGATGCGGTCTCCGGCGTACGTCTATTGTCTTTTTTGTTTTCTCCATCGGCTCATTTTGGATCTCACAAACGTTCCGTCAAATCAGAAAATGTAAATTTACTTTTGAGAAAATTAGACCTCCGTCTAACGCTCCGACGGGCAATTTGTTGTGAGGTTTGGAAGCTAGAGTTCTCACTGTTACTTAAGATTACATTGCAGATAACAAAAAACAAATCCGTGTTTGTAATTTATTTATCGAATGTTTGAATAGAAAACATGACATTACTACTGTGATATATAACCATGATATAATAGTACCGAATCATTATACTTATAAAATTAAACATTTATAAAGGCAGTTTTGGAAACAAGTTATAATTTCTAATAAGATAAATAGACATGTTGCTCTAGTAATACAACGCAATCCAGATATACATTTCATCAGTAACGATCTGTTCATTATCTCTAATCTCGTCAAATTAAAGGCTATAAATTTCATACGCACACGTACTGACGTCCAACAATACAATTTTCTATATCGTTTTCGCACAATCTCTTACAAAATCGTGAGCCATTAACGCCGGCTAGAAACAAGCAACTATCGAATGAACCAACGGATCTTTCTCATTCATTAATAATAATCTGCTCTCACTAAAACCTCACCTATTATTACAATCACGAGTATTCATGCACGACTTATGTAACATACCAAATTATAAAGCAGTATGTTAACATCCATTGTGTTGTGAACGCTAATCTACATAAGTATAGGTATTAATTCGGTCTTTCAAAAACGTTTCTGTAAAAAAGGCGCAGAGGTGGGATTTCGACATAGACTGTGTCTAAATACGAGTTCGGAGCTCAGTACCCGGTACCTACACACAAATAATCCGAATTTTCAATACAATACGATACGACATACACGATTTGAGGCTGTGTGGGGACCGTGTAGCGACGCGCGCAGAAGTGACTTGTCCTCGAAATTTTTGTGCCCCACAAAATTGCCACGAATACGATTTCCGCTGAAAGTTGCAACTCAAACGACGTCTACAAAGCTCAATATTTCAAATAAATCTAGAGCGATACCTATTTTGCACCGATAGGTACCAGAACAGTTTTTATTAACTGATAAAATCTACCGGCATGTTAAAAGAGTTGATTTACAAAAACACTTTTGTGATGTAATGTACGTAGACGTAGAGTCAACGATCACTCACAATGGCGAGCGCTCCAGAGTGACTAGGAGAAAACATTGATTAATTACCATAATAATTTATTTGATACACCAAAACTTGATACGGGGAGGGGCCGGTTTCACAAGCGGCGTGACGTTTAAGTTCTTTTTGAACTAAAAACGTTGTGCGATCGAGATGGAAACGGAAACGTGCCGGTTACGTCTGTAGTGACTTGGGAGTTATTAAATATTTCCTACACGATGAAAACAGTACATTGTTCGTTTTGAATATGATGCATGGCGGTGATTTGGCTGTTCCAAACAAAAGAATAAGATTGAAGGAAAAGGAATGGTCGAATGTATCGTTAGTTATTGTTGTTTCGTTGGGTATTAGCATAATGTAAGTTTTTGTGTATCAACGGATTCTGGGTTTTTGTTAAGGTCTGCTGTCAGCGTTGAACCATTTGGACCAGGCGCGCAAGAACTCTATGCAAACGACAGTGGATTACTCTAGATACGTCAAAAGGTAAATATCATTTAACGCTAAGTAATTAAGACTTTTACTAAAACGCTAATAGCTTTAGATATTGCCTTGCGATTATCTTTAAAAGCATCGCTTGTGAATTTGTTCACAGAAATTGTATTAAAAAATTATACTTGCTTTACTTTTAATTCTAAAGATCATTACTCGTCAGATTTAGTTCGTTTAGAGTTTTCGTGGAATAAATTTAAGCAATAATTTATGAATTATAATATTTTATTTTGTAGGTACAGTTCAACTTTAGAATGTGGTTCGTCGTATTGCAAAGATCTGGGCTATCGAGAACACTTCCATTGCATGGACTGCACTGCCAGAGTATTCTGCAAGAAAGAGGAGATGATCAGGCATTTCAAGGTACGTACGTATCTTGACAATATATTTTGGTCAGTCATATAGTAATAGTCAGTTTTAAAGATTATTTGTGTTTAAGAAACTTTGTGTTCTTTTGCTATCACATTTTTTTATTTCTACAGTGGCATAAGAAGCGTGATGAATCTCTTGCTCACGGCTTCATGCGATACTCGCCCTTGGATGATTGTTCGGAAAGGTTTAACGATTGTCCTCATAACAGGAGCCAAACGCATTACCACTGCATCCAAGATGGATGCGATAAGGTAAGCCATGGAAAAAAAATCCACTCATAATTCAAAATTCAGTCACATTTCAATAATTATTAATCCAAAATGTTGACTAATGGAAGGTGCATGAATTTAAAATATATAAGTTCGTTAAAATAAAAATCTAGTACAGTTTCATTATGCTTGTACATTTTAGGTGTATATATCAACTTCGGACGTGCAGATGCACGCAAACTACCACCGTAAGGATTCTGCCATCCTGCAGGAAGGCTTCCAAAGATTTCGAGCAACTGAAAGTTGCGCAGCACCACACTGTGTCTTCGCTGGTCAGCGGACTACGCATTTCCATTGCAGAAGACCTGGATGTACATATACGTTCAAAAATAAGGCTGACATGGGTATATGTTCTTCTCTTTAACCACTTTTTCATAATACAAGTAAAACAAAAAACACGTGAAAATACTTCTGAATTTATAACTTTTCTCTGCAGAAAAACATAAGACTTACCATATCAAGGATGAAGCTCTGTCTAAAGATGGCTTTAAGAAATATATGAAAAACGAAGCGTGTCCTTACCGGGACTGCAGATTTAGCAGGACCTGCAACCATATCCACTGCATCAGACCTCACTGCAATTATGTTTTGCATTCTAGTAGTCAGATCTTCACGCATAAGAGAAAGCATGAGAGAAAGGAACAAGAAATGAGCTTTGGGTAAGTATAAGAGCGGCTTGTAATATGCGTTATAACAACCTTGACATTTACAATGAATATATATTTCTAATTTAAGAGTGGAATAATCGGTTAAATGCCAAATTTAATGTTATATACCTTTCAGACAACTATGCAAATTAATTCATTCTTGTTATTACAGACTACCAACTTCGGTGATCCAAAGCGCGCTCATGCAGCAAGGTGCTGATCTGACTCTATACTCTCCTGGAAGCAACCTTCACGGCGATGATGATATGTCGAGTTCAATGTTTGACAACGACTTTTCTCATCCTTTTGTAAGTATTCTTAAATAAATATCAAAAATCAAAACACAACTGTAATCACAGTAATCACAATAACACACAAGCACAGTTGACTAATATTACTCTATCGCAAATTCTAAGTCATGGCCCAATAAAATATTTATCTTCTTTAAATATTTTAAATGGCTTTTAACCTACAATATTTGCTTTCTTCCAGAATCCTACATTAGTTGAAGAAGCGTCGCGAAAGTACATAGAAACGTTCAATGGATGTAAAGAAGCTGAAGACAAATGCAGCAAGTGCAGTGCTCTGAACAAACATTATCATTGTTTGGCTGAAGGCTGCAAAATGGCACACAGGTGAGATAACTAATGATTATAAAAAATATACAATGAGTTTTGCTAAGCAACTTTCATTTTGAGGTCATCTCACTAGGCGAAAACTCTACTACTTGGATTTCTCTTTATTGAGCAGCACAGTTATATAATTTTTAACGTGATGATAGCAACTGCAAATGAAAATTGGTTTAATATAGATTCTGTTTCTTCTACAGTTGTCACAATACAATGGTGAAGCATGTTATGGAGCACGAACAGCAAAATCAAGTGACCGAAGCATATTTCGTAACATACACACGAAACAATCCTTGTAGCAATTCGGCATGTCAACACATCCGAGATATTACTCATTATCATTGTACTTGGGTAAGTCTCCCTAAAATTTGCATTTACCGATTACAATGAAAAAGTGACTTAAATTGTTTCGGATTCTTCCCTTAAAATGAACATTTAACATTTGAATTTCCAGGAAAACTGTGGCGCAGTCGTCTTATCTTCAGAAGAACAACCTTTCAGACGTCTCGAACACCATCGCCAGCACGCTATTCTTAGCCCTATGTCACCAAACTTAGCTGCTAGATTCGCTCCAAACTTTAATCCACAACTTTCAGCTCAACTACATCCGAATATGGCTGCCCAGCTGGGACAAGTGTCCAACATGCCGAATCTTCCGCACAATTTGGCTCAATTAGCCCAAATGGCACCAAGCTTATCGTCACAATTGACACCTAATCTTCAAGCTCAATTAAATCTCGGACCTAATCCTGGGATTGTACCGCAGCAAGTAAATCCATCTAATTCTTTGGATGAAATGTTCAGTAGGAAAAGAGGACGTCCCCCTAAAAATAGGGTTGTCGAAGTATGGACGGACAATGTAAGTAAAAACATCGTACAAAAATATTTCTAAAGCACTTTTAAGGTCTAATAAATTGACGTTATGTACATGAGAATAATTTACATAAGAGTATTTCGATTCTAGGTAACACCTCAAGCTATATTTACGTCATTCAAACTGCCAAAAAGTAATCAAATGCCACCTGTTATACAATCGCCGGCCATTGCTACTGTTGAGGAATTTCCGGTAAGTGTCACCATTAATACCGACGTTCGTAGCTAATTTGCCATTCACTTTTGGTGATTTGATTAGATTTGTCAAGATTTAATATCTTAATTACAATTATATCTTAAGTTTCTCAATGTGTATTTATTTTTGTTGACAGCGCATTAAATTCCAACACTTTGAAGTATTTACGACACCAGACTCGTGTGGTCAGTACTATCCGCACTGTCAATACAGGATGACGAGACTGCATCTCCACTGCTTCAACTGCAGTTTTTCAGGAGAAACTCACATTGTTATAGAAACTCATATGAGAGAAACCCACTCTATTTGCCCTCTTTTAGAGGGCTTTGACTACTTTACCTCTTACGATCAGTGTGGAGGAAAGAGTTGCTTCAAAAACCAGTTAAGATCACACTTTCATTGCGCGCAAGGCAACAATTGTCCAGCGATCTTAACTCAGTACTCCGCTTTAGCAACTCATAAGCACGGACGAGGTACTCCGGTTATTAAAAGTGAGATCGAACAGGAGAAACAGTTCGAAGAAGCCAAAGACTATTCTTTAAAAGAACGAGCTTCTGCCGATAGCATTGGATCCATGAAGGAACCTACTGAATCATATACCCCGACCAATTTCTCAATTAAGAGCGAGTTTGAAAGAGAACAAGATAACGTTTCGGGTGTGTACCTTTCCATTTCCTAACATTCTTATTTTCTTCCATTTTTTTAATTGTTATATTCTCATATTTATTCTTTCTTTCTTACTTTTTATCACCTGACTGACAACGCATCAGTGGTACCTTTAGTCTTGCTGATGTCCATGGGCGACGGTGATCACCGTCAGGTGGCGCGTCTGCTCGTTTGTCGGCTATTAACATACAAAAATCAATGAATTTCATTAATGTTTAAAATACATATTTATTCCAGTAGTAAAAGCGACGGGAACGTTCTATCCGTCTTCGCATCTCCGAAGTAATACTTCATCGCCGTCACCACGAAGCATTTACGATGCATCACCGTCCAAGGAGTTGAAGATGCGAATGGAATATGAGCAAAAGAAGGCGTATGAATCATCGAAAAGTTCGGGCCCGACAATTCCGCCATCGTGTCATGACCAGGCATGTCCATTGAACAAGAACGCTGGTGGTATGAATCTACACTACCACTGTCCTCATTGTAGTCAAGCTTATGTGGACTTGAAGTTACTTTTTAGCCACATGGTGAAGAAACATAGTAATGCTATGGAACCAGGGCCAGTTGGACTAGCTGCTACAAAGGTGAGTATGCATTGTCTTTTTTAATATATTTACGAGTCTATTAAAATTTACTGCAGGTGCTTAAAGTTCTCTATTTTATATTGAGACTGTGTTATAGTCATTAGTATATTATATTTTATGTGTACATTATCTATGTACCCCTTTTTAATCTTCCTTTATATTATTATTATTGTCGAAAAATATAGTTTACAATTATTTTGTATATAATATTTTTATTTGAATTAACTTCTATTTAAACAATATTTTTCGTGAATGTTTCGATTAATAAAATTATTCCAAATATTGATTTCACAGGAAACCCTTGAGAGGGAATATCCGGAAATATCCATTCTGCCATCAACTGCTTCCTCGTCATCTACTCCTCAGGCTCCGTCTCCCAGCCAAAGACCACCAAACCCTGCTGAACAGGTAATTTTGGCTTTATAATTAACTTTGTCTCTTACTCTGATCTGATGTGTTATTCCTATAAAAGTTGATATCCATTATCACTTTTACAAAGTAACAGTTTTTATCAATGTAACATACGTGTCAAATCTATGAGAGAATAATTGTCTTTAAATTAATAATAATCATAAAACGGCTAGAACTATTGTACTCTAATA
Organism: Megathymus violae; assembly: GCA_003671415.1. Classification (NCBI taxonomy): domain Eukaryota; kingdom Metazoa; phylum Arthropoda; class Insecta; order Lepidoptera; family Hesperiidae; genus Megathymus; species Megathymus violae. The sequence goes on from PDGT01000006.1 coordinate 7,990,260, forward strand.
CGGCTACTACAGACAATGCTTATATAAAACCAACTCAATTTTATGGATTTGTTCAAACTCCAGGTACAAGCCGTTCAAAGCTTATTGCTCCAGCAATATCTAGCTGGCGGACGGAAAGGCAGTCTCCAAGATCAACTCAAGATGCAACAGCAGTATACGGCTTCTTTAGCTGGTCTGCCAGGACTTGCTCAAGTCGCGTTGTTTTCTCAAGGGTGAGTAAAAATATCGTTTGTTAACCAGTTTTGTTGTTGTCTGTTCATGACACATATTATTATACCATGACACATATGACACATTACCACTAACACAGCCGTCGGCACCAATACCATCACCCCTGTCATTACCACCGCTAACAACTATTATTGATCTAAAGTTCACTAAGTAATCGATAACATTATTGTTTTATTTGTTCCAGCGGTTCACCCTTCCCTTTGTATCCCACGATGTTGTACCCACCAGAACTCCTTCTTGAACAGAGTCTGCTCCAAAGTCATGGACTACCGCCCGGTCTTGATAAGGAAGCGGAGATGATCGCTAAAACGTAAGTTAAATTTTATTTTAATAGCTATAATAAAATTGTTATGAACACAATAACCAATTATAGGGTAAACTCGAATATAAGTTCAATGTTGGGCATTTGATTTCTCTTATTGTCTCAAGTCAAGTCGAGAGTAAGAGAGTAGAGTCAAGAGTATAAAGAGGTAGATTGGAATAACTTGTTTAAGCATCAATGTGATAGCCTGCCGCAGTAGTCAAGTGCGAATTGCCCAACTTTTTCGAACATTCTCCATAATATTCGTATTTCTCTTCACCGAAGCAAGTGATAATTAATATACTATAAACACACAACTTGAAAATTAGTGGTGCAGGATTCGACCAATGCGGGAGATCCGAGCGAATTTAAGTTAACCTAAGTTCAAAAAAGTTAGGTAGCTTCCAATAGTCTTACTGCACATTTTTATTGGTATTTTATTAGTTATTTTTGTGACAGTTTCCTACCGAATAAATTTACCGATGGTAAGACTTCTAAAAAGTCTTTCATCGCCACTGTTGGCATCACGTCGTCATCGCCATTCTAATCGTCGCCACTATGAGTATTCATCGTCATCCATGGTTTCTAGTACCAACAATGTATATAACGTTAGCAGACGCACGCACACGGCCCGCGGCCCGCACATGCGCGTACTGAAGGACGAGCCCATCCCCGAGGGATACCTGCGCTTCCGATTCAACGAGGACTGCGCCTACCAGCACTGCGGATACAGGTCAGTTGCGATTTGTATTTGAAATTTGTCTACGAACACCGGATTGTTTGTTTTCATTCACCATCAATACATCTACGTAAGTTCTATTGTCTGCTGTATATTTGCTACAGTCTTAAGGATTATAGGTTACCTGGACGAAATCGAAACATTAGCAATGAGGCTGTGCTTCGTACTATAATTTATACAAATGATGTTCCATTTGAGTGTCAATATTGATATGCATATGAAAACTCTGCACCTTAAAAAAATTTCAAAAAAAAAAGGCAGTCTGACTCTTCATTTAATAATTGCATTTAATAAACGACTACACTTTAAATTTAAACCATTTTAACTTTGAATTTAAACCAGTCCATATTATCATATATTTACTGAATTTATCATCATGATTTATCTGTCGTTTGTCCTTTAATAATGATTGAATTTTCATTAAATTACATTGTTTATCGACGTTTTAATATCGCCATCTATGAAATGATTCTTGAACTAGGTTTTTTTTGTAATACTGTCTTCCAGAGAGCACCAAACCCATTTCCATTGCACCAGAAAGGATTGCGGATATTCCTTCTGCGATAAAACTCGATTCGTCCAACATACGGCTCGACACGAGAGGTAGGTGGAGTTAAAATAATATCATTATCTAATTGTTCTCTTATAATTATTGATGACAAAATTAATTTGTAAATAAATTGACATATGTTTTGTGTAAGTTAATGATTTTTTATAAGAAATTATCGGTTTTCAGATTGGATACGTTGATGGGCGGCGACTTCCAACAGTATCGCGCTAATGTTTACTGTCAGCGAGCAGAATGTCCACATGCTTCAACATTTGGTAAATCTTTTTTATGTCGATATTCATAAATTATAAATTGAATTTGAATAAGTCTACTCTGTCAATATTCTCCTTTATTACATACTAGCGGTCCATTTCGACTTCGTTCAGTTTCTACAATTAATTGTTATACACATAATTGATATAAAGCCTATGTCCAAACGGTTTCAAACGGTAAATGTTACGGTATTGTTTAAATTGGTGCCGTGGGTTATTAGTTTGGGTATTACCTTCTACATACACAAACTCCCAAAATTCGCACTCTTTTTATAATATTAGTATAAATTTCTACAACGGACTGACTCTTACATGGACCTTAGCTAAAGTATATTTACAATTTCTCTTTTGCTCTTACATATTGTCGAAATGTAAATGCATATAATACTTATTATCATATTACAACTATGAATTCTGCTAAATATGAACTTATCAGTAAAATTACTATGTTTAATTTAATTTAAATCTCTTCCTTTCCTTTGCTATTTGAAAAATTGATTATGTATCCGAATAATCAGCTACATTAGCTATCACGTTTTTAGATCATTTATTCCCAGTCTCCCATCAGTCATTCTTAACTACCTAACATGTCCTCGGTGACGGAAGTTTTACATCATGTTTTTAACTACATTAATCATGCAAATAACTAAATTTAAGCCCGTTTTCCCAAGGAACAGGCCAGAACAAGGCTTCTCACTTCCACTGCTTGAAGTGCGACTTCGTGTGCACCGATACCAACAAAGTGGTCGCCCATCGTCGCCAGCACCAGAAACTCGACTCCATCCAAGCGGCTGGCTTTGAAAAGTTCCCGCCTAGCAAAGGTAACATTCAAATGTAATTCACCATAGATAAAGAAAGTAATTTAAACACTCGTGGCTTCATCGAGCTCTCGGCTGGTGTTACTGTTAAGTGACAGTTCGTAGTGACCGTGACTGACGAGCAGGGAGGCCCGGGTTCGTTTCGCGGCCAGAGCAGATATTTTAATGACAGGTAAAATTGTATTCGTATTGTATTCGGGTCACGGGTGTTCGTGATATCATAATCGTTTACGTTCAATGCCACTCGCAACGCAGGGAATTGTAATGCCGAGGTGTGAGTGTATGATCCTTTATTTTTTACATACAATGACCGTCAGAGCGTTAATGGTAAAATTTCAAGAATGCCATCCATTCGGAGGATCGACTGAACTATTGGCCGTCTCAATTAATATGGTTAAGCCATGCTGGAAGCTTAATTCCGGTTTATTAACAAAGGAGAAAAAGGCACTGAACTGTTTTATCTTTGCATACTTATAAAAAATATTTTTATTTCAGGTTGCGGCTACGAGCCCCAATGTATTCACAGCAAGAAACAGACCCATTATCACTGCCTCCAGTGTGGATTCGCCGTCCTTGGCCTGTCGCAGATGACGTCACACAAGTACAAACACCAGGAAGCAAATCTTGGCCCTTCCACTAGCGCCACTAACTAACCTTTGAGTAAATTATAAAAAAGTTATACGATAATGAACTCTATTAGAATTAGACTAAATACAGATTACGATGGAGCTTATGACAAAAGACTATTTTTATTAAATGGCATACAGAAAAATTTATTAGCCGGCATAATATGCCGTTACTGTCACGATTTATTTTAAGTCATAAGTTGCATGACAAATAATCACTGCAAGGAATATGATGAATTATTGTGAGTTGAGCTTATGAGTTAGGCTTTTCTACAGTGTAACTAGAGTGTTTAAAGTTTTGCAAGTGTATAGTCCCTCAAAAGTGTGCCTTAGACGCAAATGTGTAGTTTCTGAATTTATTAAAACGTATGGCCAAATTAGTGCCAAACCGAACGTGAGACTTATATAGCTAATCAAAGCAATGCTTCATGTTAAATAGAAATGCATATAAAACCTGAAGTTAGAAATCAGTTTGTACAAAATGCATTTTATGAAAAGAAATTTATGTACAAACGAAGTGATTTTGTAAAGTGATTCTAGCATCGCTGGGTGGAATTAAGTGAATGTTAAAAGTGTGTATTTTCCTAAATCCTGACCAATTTAGTGATAGTCTATATAAAATATTTATATTTATTACTTCCCCATAAAAAAGACATTTTTACGAATAGTATTATTAATTTAGATTTCGTAAAATTTTTAAGCGAAGGCAATAAAAATTGGGTTAAGAACACCATTTTGTGCCTGAGATATGACGTGACAATATAATGTATTTGGAATAGTTTGCGATAAGATCGAAATAAATTCAATATTATATCTTATTTTTATTAATACTACACTAACTATAATGGGCAAAAGAAAGCACAAAAGCCATAGATAACGACAATAATAAACCTAGTAGTAAAAATATCGAAAACTATTCCAATACCTAGTAGTATGTACAAGCAAAAATATATAAAAAAACACATATTTAAAGGAAAAATGTCAATTTTAAAAACCTTGTAAATAAGAATAGATTATATATGCAAAAAAAAACAATATGTTAAATAAAATTGTTATAAAAATATTGGTAAATGTATAAAAATCCGATTGGAACATTGTATAGTTCAAGCGAGTGCTAAAGTTTGTGATCCATGAGGTAGCCATAAGATGCCATAAATTCATATTTTATTAGTATTATAGACACTGCATATTTCTATCGGATCAGTATTAGTTTGTACCGTATTCGGAGATGTAAAGGCGTTTCACAATGTTCTATATTTAAATTTTACTTTGACAATTATATCATCTTTTATTTAAGTGACATTTTGAAATAGCATTTTGGTTACATCCAGTATTTCAACACTTCAAACTGTTAGAAGACTATAGCTGCTTTCCAATGTATATGTTTATGTGATGCCTTTCCATCATCGAGAGTACCTTTTGCATTCCTATAACATATTCCTGGCCATGATTCAGAATCCATTCCCAACTAGTATTAGAACCAACAATTTCATTACCAAACAGTTATATACCCTATTCCTAGCTCTTATCAGTATTTTGTAATATAAGCCTTATCTTTTTGTTCCTATTATGACTTCTCAGCTCGTTTTCAATACTCAAAACTACATTATCTCTGATTATTTAATTTTAATTATTATTAAGGCAATTCCCCACTTTCTCCTTGTTTTATGCTCTTACATAAATATGTTTAATGAAATATAGGCCGTGCCATAAATATTTAGTCAAGTTATATCTTAAACTTGTTGAGTGTTTTCACTCGGATTTAAAACGATTTTAATTACTTTGTCAGTCTTGTTCTTTCTCAATGATATTATGTATCCAGAATAAAAGACCATTTAAAATATTCGTCCCGTAATTAAATTACTTAACAAAATTACACGGAACATGTATGAATTTGGATATTATTATTGATTTATTCATCAGTGAAATAAAAGCACGTTTATTTTCCATTTACATTTTTGATAATGTTAATCGGTGTAATTCTTCCTTTGTGATGATTTAAATCAATGTTATTTGTGCAACATTATGACGAAAGAAATAACAATATCATAAATCATGCATCTCCATGAAACATGATATTTAATAACAAAGTACCCGCATTATTGGTTGTTATACGAATTTTGTTTTGTTATCTAATTTTACGTTCAATGTTTTATTTCATTCTTTTACGTTTTCTATTTTCGTGAACCTTTAACCATGTAATCCAGTATTTATATACTTTAGTTCTACGTAGGGTAAATATTAGTTATTTTAAATTGTTTCTCCCAAACGCAGTATTTTGTCAGCACGAATATTACAAATTTTATATAAAGAGGAGTGTTATTGAAATATTAAATTATAATGGGTTTGGTACACACACCAGTGACGATAGGCCACCATGGGCCACGATGGGCCACGAAATCCATGATTTGATAATATAAAATTACGCAAAGGTTCACCTTTCCACCATGGGCCATCGTGTACCAGACCTATACAAGGTATCGTACAAACATTTTGTTTATTTATAATTTCACTCATTTGTAAGTAGTACCTATTTGATGCATACGAATTATAACTTAGCAGTTTGTTTGAGATTAAAATTGGTATGAGAAATAGTCTAGTGTTGTTTACCTCATGAGTTCTAGGAATAAAATGAGAATATCTTATGTACTGACTTTTTAATTGATATCTCCTTCATCTAGAACTAAGGTTGATTACTAAGTGGTTCTGTCTGTACATTTTACAAGAGATTTGAGATACACTGCTTGACTAATAGACAATTTAAAGGTATAAGATCTGAAGAAAATATCTGGTTAACGACTGAGGTAATTACTTCACATTCAAGACAATTTGAGTCAGAACAGGAAAAACTACTAAATCGATTTTAGTACAGTTTTCAATGTTTAAATGTTTATGGATGGACTTAAAAAAGTACCATGTGTTCCATAAACAATTATATTCTTGCCAATAGTAAAGACAACTTTTACCAACTGTTATATTATATTATTTATATCAGAAATTCAGTAACAATCATAAGATAGGTGTTCTTCGAATTACAATTAGACCTTACTTTCGTGCTGTCTTAGACCGTTCTAGAAAAGAACAAAGATTACTTAACTATTACAGATTCACGGATTAAGCAATATTCGTCACACCATATATATATCTCTCAAAAAAGCAATAGAAAATTATAATTTCACTTTATTAAGTATCACAGCACAACACAATTCCACTTTAGTTGCTAGAGACGTCCTTTCAAAGCGGAGGTTGCAAAGATAATGAAGCATAAATATCCGGTTGGAAAAACGACAGCTAGCTTTAATTTCAAACGGAAGTGCTGAATATGAATAAAAATTAAAAGTAAGTTTAACTATGTTTTTCATTTTAACTATATCTATATTGAAATATAATAATAATTTATTTAATTGTTGAATAATATTTTAATTCGACGCAATAATCAAACTAAAAGTAAATCAAGCGTACTCACGTTTTCACAAGATGGGGCTCTGTTACCACCGCGTAAATATGTAGGTACGTTGACAGACTACTATAGACTGATCGTCGTGGCCATGAAAACAATATCATATATTGTCTCGGAAATTATTATTTAGAATGCTTGTAAAATATTTATTTACAACTAGTTACCGCTACAGCTTCACTTCAACAGTCATGATCCGCACCTTGTGTATACAACTTGTAAACTCATCCGAGGTAATTGTTGCTCATTTTTTCAGGCGTTTTATAATTTTCCTTATATACCTGATGTACCTTTCTCGAAAATCGCGAGTGATTTTGCAAATAGATCTATTGCTAGAAGTCTGAAAATTCATGAGTAGTCTTTGAGATAGTTGAGACAAAAAGAGACTTTTTATACTGTGTACAGATTCGGTTTAAAGATCTTTAATTCTCATTGAGATACATATTTATCACTTACATGAGAACATTACTTTAAAACTACACGTTATATCCGGTGTGGGTAGTTTTGCATTAAATTACAAATAAAATTAACAAACTCACTAATCGAGAACTGTATAAAAGTAGTAATGAGGGTAGGCCTAAAAACATCAGGTTCGCTCGGTGCTTCCATAAAATGGTCCAAGTTAAAAGCATTAAATTTTTCCTAAGATAGTATCAATTGATAATTTGTATTTGGACTTTTATGGTATATGGTATATATGGTATATTTTTCACTAAACGTGAACACAAAATATATTATATAAAATACATTTAAACTCGATATCATAAATTCACGTTGTAGTTCTCCACACACCCTCGCACTAGGATTCGCTGTGTTGCGAGTGTCATGGACATACACAAATATGACATCACAAACACCTATGACCAGAGAACACACATTTATCTGTCACATAAATGTCTGCCCCGGCCGGGAATCGAACTCGGAACGCCTCGATCGGTAAGCAGGGTCACAACCACTGGGTTATGCAGTCGTCAAATGTTAATTTTAATCATGGAACGAGTTATTAAATAAAAATGTAATAAGTTACTTCACGTAGATAAGGTACCGGCAGGCTGTGACAACATCAAAATTTGTTGAATTAAGTAAAAATTTCAAATTAATCATCTCCTCTTCTTTGATTGTTGGTTGATGCTGCGCCTATTACTGTTGACGATATAACAGTAAGTCTTAACCATGAAGTCACACACTGACGTCCCCCCGCAGTATACGGATCTAGATGGATGCGGCAGAAACCGCCGTTTTTACTAATTGTGGGAGTTTTCACATCAGTCAATCCTCGTATTAAAATACGATAAAATAATAATAGTTTTATAGTATAATTTACATTCAGTGATCTGTATTTGTATGGTACAATCGCACTTGAACACGCAGGTAAATCACGTTCAGGAATGGTGCTCGGGTTCGTGCGTACTAGTGAACGTTTTCTGGTATATGTATGTACATATGCTAAGGTATATAGATGCAGTACGACATCCATACTTACCGAAAGGTCATCTTTGAATGCCAAATTTTTTTTTACACAAAAATTAAGTTAACGCTTGCCAACAATCCCATCTGATGGTAATTAGTGTGAAGGCTAAGATTTTGAACGCACTCACTTATAAACACGCCTTATCAGTCTTTTCATTCATACAATACCGTTGTAATTATGAAGACAGAAAAAATGTAATAAGCTTAATCTGTCAATTCGTTTTCATGAGATGATCTTTATTTGTATATTATACTAGTAGAAGTTGATCGATGTAGCGACACGGACGTCTATTCTATGTGCAACCAATAAAATGTATCTTACCATCTCCATCGCGATCAAGAAGGTGAAAAACATTTAATAGCCCAACCGGGGAATCAAACACGCAACCTCTCATTTTCATAACAACTGAAGTAAAGAAATCATCATTGAAACCAAAGCAACGTCACCCTAATAAAAACTAGTTCGGTAGGTACTACAAGCTACAAAAATAAATCTTAAATACAAAACTCAGTCATAATACCGTTAGTACATCCAAACAAGTATTCAAGTGTATTCAAGTATATCATTGAAGAGGTAACTACATAGTTTTATACATCGTGCTAGCAATAAAACACGAGAGGAATCCCGACAGAATTCCATTAGCAGTCTGTCTTCCTGTCCGCCCGCAAACTGATGCAGAGTTGTTGAAGCGATATTGAGATTCGCTTCATTATTACAAGATTGTTACGCCAAAAATAGCCTCATTTTTTAACAAATTACCTTCCAATTTCATTTTTGGTATACTTCGTAACTTAGACGTATAATGATGCTTCAAAAAATCTACTATATTCACATATCGATTTTATAATTTGTGGAACTATAATAAAAATGATTTGTTAACATAATGTGCCTACTATATATTATTGTTTAGTTCCGTGTGGGAAAACATTGTGGATAAACCTGTACACCTAAGAGTTCTTCATAGTGTTCTTAGGGGTGAAATCTATCAATCCGAACTTTGCCACCGTGGCGGACTATCTTTATGAGAAAAAACCCAAGACCAGCAGTGGGACAATCGTGGGTTGTAATGACACGTAACGCTGTTACATACAAAAATGACTGTTTCTATATGGTTTATTTCTGATTGTCACTGCCGTCTACATAAAAAGTCCAGCTTGAAACTTCAACCTGTCAAAAGCTTGTTTTCGGGCGATATCATAACACTCAATATATTTTTGATGGATATTTAGCAAGAATGTACGCAATAATATTTAATAAACCTTTATTAACCGAGGAATACGTTACGTACAATATCATATATCGTGACATTCAAAGAGAGAGAGAACAATAGACCACGTCATACATTTATCTCATCTATTACACTGTACACAGTAAGTACGTTCCATTTCTTTCTACAATTTTACATCCATAAAATCCTACTCTTGAGATGTTTTTGATACAATTTACTAAAATATGCAAGTTTTGAAAAAAAGAAATTTAATTAAATTTTAGTTTATTCATCTCAGACACCCGATCACGTCAAAATCCAAACTGATATTCAGTATCAGGCACAAAAAAATATAACTTACTTTTTATTCGTATTTTAAAGTTTCATATATCCGATGGAAAATTGCAATGTATCTCACCGTTTCCTTCTCTGGGTTTTACGTTTATGGGATCTCATTTTGGTCAAAAATACTGGAAGAAGAATACGCAAGTGTATTATTCATACAAAGTCTGAAGTTTGCTGACGTTTGCTGATGATAAAATGATATTTTGAAAGTGCAAAAAATATTTGGGGTCTAAGAGGCTCCATCATAATTCCAAGCGAACCTCCCCTCCCCGTGGTGCAATCTGCTGCACAACTGAAGAGGACAGGTCGATCGAGCCCTCCGGTTGGATGTCGGTAAACTCAATACCACCCAGTTTAATCCCGATAGTACTTGCATGGCGGTAGGTTACTTTGCCCGACCGGTTAGCTACCACCCTCCTTCTAAAATCGACCGAAAAATGTCGCATACGTGTTTCGGCCGTAATGACGAAGGGTGAAATAATGATTCCTCGCTTCCATTAGTTATACCTTTGGTGTTACTGAAGTCCATTGGCGACGGTGACCACTCACCACCGATGACTCGTTTGCTCGTTTGTCGACTGGTTACATAAAAAGAAACTCGTGAAAATAAACACATTTTTAATAAAAAAAACTGTTCTTTCTTTAGTTACACATTATAACGAATTTAGATTTTCAACCGTGTTTTAAGAAAGTAATAGTATATACAAAAATCCTAACAGTTAACATTCCAGCTGGCAACAGAAAATAACATTTACAGAATCACCATAATAAACACACATACAACAAGAATACGATACATAAATGTTTTTGGATTTTTTATTGTATTTTACAGATAACTTCCTCTTTTACCAAATGGCGTACATCTTTAAGTAACACTATCTTTGGCATACACAAACGCACGTGTTTAAAATATAAAATTATGTGATAAACTTAATGTTCATTATTTGGTTTACCTTATTAAAAACTCACTTTTGAAATACTCGAAAGTACTCACGACAAAAATATCTCTTAGACAGAATCAGATATTTCCTTGAATAATGTGATATTCAGCGATTCTGAAAGTAATACATCACAAAAATCAGATGCGAAGTTCGTATTCACCTCATCTTTTTACGAAACCGTCCCGCCTACGCTGTCTCGTCCGACCACAGATCTTAATGCTCGTTATTGTAAACGATATTTATCAAATTTTATCTGATATTAAATAATTTTATTTCATATATATGGAAACACTAAAAAGAGAATATGTAGCCCTAACGACCAAAAGTGTTAAAAGACCAGTAACCTTAAAACTGATACAATTAAATTTAGTTACGTAATAACAGGCAGTCAACCCATTCATCGACGAGAGCCCGTGGCAGGTGAAATGATTCACTTAATATATTTAAATTAATATAGATGTCATATCTTTAGAGGATATGATGGTGCCAATCAATAATTAATAAAACTTCGTTTTTCAATCGAACAGTTCTTTCTTGTATTTAATTTTTTTAACGGACACAAGTTTTCTCGCAGCTTTTAGATCGCAGAGTGTAACAGATAAAAAAAAAACATAGAGCACATACAAAAGGTGGACAGATAATATAGACACTTCACAGAGCACTTCACAACACGCCACACATAACAATTATACGCAGTACGCAACAATAGATTTATAGAGGAACAGATATGTAGGAAACGGACAGCGTAACGGGCGTCACCGCTAGACATCTTCGTGGGTGGATAATTAGTAATTCTAGTTTCCTCCTGAATATTTCAACGTTCAGAATACAAAACAATATTCTCTTATATAAGATATTTAGTGGGATATAAATGTATATTATATACATATTCAAATTCAAAGTCATTTAATCATATAGGTATTCAGTAAATACACTTATGGACGTCATTTTTTGCTTCCACCACCGTTTCGAAAAGATGCTTTAGCGATGAGGAGAAGAAACGGCGAAATTTATTTATTTTGATTGTAATTTTTTAATAAAAGTAGGAGTTTACTTTTTTTTACATTGCTTATTTTATTTTCTCTTTCTGTCCATTCTACAGTGAAACCGAATCTCCTTTGTCGTACACTTTCTTAGTCGACCTGTTGACTACTTTATACATCTCCAAGTACAATAGTACTTATTTTGATACCATTTGTACATGTGTATTTTGTGTAGACAAACATTGTGGTTATTGTAATTATTTTAATATTAATTTAATTGGATCAATTTAACAAGAGCAGCACAAGATACGAATACCGAGTATTCAATAATACTGCGACATATTTAAGTAGAACTTCTTAGTTCATAATATGCTTTCTATAAATTTGTACAATCCCCCCTGATTTATGGTAATGAAAATTAAATTTCAACGCACATCATAATTAATAATATAATCGTATATAATAATTAATAATATAATAATCGTAGATTTCACGGAAAAAGTTATGCGCCAAAACCGCGCGAAAGTTCGCGTAAATATAACGTTATTAAAACATACAAATATATAACACATCGCAGACCCTCTTTGATGAATGTAAACGTAATATGATCGAATCCTATCATAGCCGTAATTTCAATTTGACTTCAATCGATCCTTCGAAAGTTACATGATCTCTAGTATGGACACTTCGACGATATTTTTTTAATAAAAATATAAATATTTTTAATAAAATTTTATCAAAACAGTACTGTACGCAGAAACATAACGTGTCCCAAACGAATTTCCGTTTTAGTATCTACTAATCGAACTCACTCGCTAATAAGTAGTCAATAAACTAAACCCAGTCAAAATACGACCTACTTTATTATTACATGGATTAGCAACTAGCAAATTTTTGCAACAAAACAGTAGACTGCGACGTGCATGCTATGTGCGTTGTTAATATTCTCAGGATGCTCAAACTTCCTCGTTATAAAGTTTGTTAACACAAATAAATTGCGAGATTTAATTTACAAACAGTTTTGTGTAAGTCAAAGTTTTATTGAATTATCGTTCTCAATACCATTTAATTTCCTTAATGATAACAAAGGTACCTAATTAAAAGCCTAAATAAAATTAAAATAACAATGAAATCATAAATTTAATTTCATTGTCTTTGATATATGGGTTGACCGCGATTTCGCCCACCGATCTGCACTGCAGTATGTTTAAATCTACTCTAGGTCTTATTAAATGTGTGGAAATTGAAAATTGTTATGGAGCGAGCTTTTTACAAACACTTTAGAAAATTTAAACCAGTCTACTGTCGTAACAATTCCTTTCTATAAATTTTTAAAATTTGAATTTTAACCGTTCAGTCCCGAAAGAAGCTCTAAGAGAATCAAGAATTATACTTTCGACTAACAGTTGCTAAGAATACTTGTGGTTCTATTGATTCCAATATAGTGTCGAATAGAAATTCTTTTATGCTATTACCAAATAGCAATTCTTTTATGCTATAACCAGTTTGCGTGTTCAGATCACTTTTGCGGAGAGATAACTCCCACCAGGTTAGGTGGGAGGTGTGTGAGCCTTAGTACGATTATGCAAAACATTAAAATTCGTTATTCATAAAGATATTTACTTATATTTTTTCATTATCGTACACATACATAAAATTTTGTGCTTTATACTTTTTACAAATAGTTCCTTGCAGCAAGAAAATCGACAGAGCGTCGTTTGCTCTCCATTCTTTCTCTCTAGAATTATCGTTAGCCAGGAAATAAATCTTGGAGATTTACCGAAGACTTACAGTGTAGAGTTATCAGACTGCTACACAGATACAGTTCGATCAGCGCGCACACATTTATTTACTGAAGTGTGGATAAATTAATTGAAATCATCCAAGCGGTCTGCAAACCTGCAGCGGAAATGGTGGAGATTTTATAAATGAATTTCGGACTTCGCCTGACTTATTCGTAGTCAATGTTATAATTACGAAACATTAAGTCGTACGTTCTCGCATAACTACACGTGGGAAGGCAGTAAAGGGCGGGTGATGATGACAATTCCTTCTCAAAGTTATTAGCCTGTTAATCTTTTACCGTGCATATTTTGGGAGGAGACTCAAAACCTAGGAGTGCTACAATTATGTGCACTGAAGCTAAAATATCATTATATCCATCATTGATATGACGCCATTACGTGTGCGAGTGTGGTACACATGTTTTATTAATAGCAACATTAATTTTACTCCAAGTTCTTCGTGTTTTGCTTGATGTCGTGTTGGTTCACCTATAGGAGACACAATGATTGTCAAGCGACTTTAATAATACAATTAACTGTCTTCGAACAACTCTAGATCAACCGAGCGTACAACTTTCAAATAAGTTTGATGAGTCCATTAATAGACGTATAATATAATTAATGAATTTGATTTTAGGGATGAACTTAGGGTTCCTATGATTAATAAATAGAAATTTAACATAAAAGCTTTTAACATGTGATATATTATATTAAAAGCCTATTTGAATTAATGTACATGTATTTTTTTATATATTTTATAATTTATATTTCATTTTTTTCAGAAAAATAAAAAACTGAAAACCTTTTTTCAGAAAAAAGCTCAGAACCAAGACTCACAAGATCGAAGCATCCTCGCTCGACGTACTCGTAGAAGCATTGTTCTACAGCAAGAAAGTCCTGCCAGCATCTTGGATACTGCACCACTGGGGCCTAGTTATAAACTCGTACATTATTTATTTTAATTAACTTTATTATTGATTAAATATTTATTTTTATTCAAATTTTAAATATAAATTTATTAAAGACTTAAATAAAAATAATTTATAAATACAGATGTTTTAATTATTGTATATTTAAAAGGTATAATTTAAATTATTCAGTTTAATACACCGTCCTACTGCGTGAGCTATATTCATTCGCTCGTCCTTCCTTTCGTCCCTGTAAACCCTCCTCAAATTTCCTTCATATATAAATTTTGCCTACTCTCATTCCTTCATTCTAAATGCGGTAAGGATTTAGAATTCCCTCGTACCTAACATACGGGACTCAAAAACTATTTCTGTTTTCAAGAGGAAATTAAAATAACATTACCTATCATTGAAAGAGCAAATGTAGTTAGTTACCTATGTTATATGTTATATGTTTTGTATATCTTCGATATTTTTATGTTGAATAAGGGAATTTTAATTTTATTAAATCTAGCATCATATTATCTGTATGTACCTATAGAAGTTAGAAATTGAAAATGTATTTATTTACTTTTTTTTAAATAAATGTGTGTGTGTACACGCTTCATCTCACTCGATGTGAAGTTTCCAGTTCCAAATCATCTGGAAGAAATTTATTAAGGAATGAACAGTACCTTTGTATATTTTTAAGATCCTTAATGATACACTTTACAAAGTTTATGTGTACTTGAATAATTAATTAAATATACAAATACATATACTTGCTCTATACATTTGCCGAAAACGTAACTTTCTGGATCGGAGAGTGTCCAATGCTTACGACACATAATGTTTGAAGAGTATTATTTTTATTAAATATACAATCCTCTAAAAAGTCGTCCCTTTATCTATTTATCTCTCTGTCTCCTACAGTATATTTTTGTGATTAATATTATAACAAGCCTCATACATTATAAATCAGCAGTATTTTTTTTACAATTGCATTAAAATATTTCTTATTAATTAATTAAGAGCAATTAGAAGATTTTTACATGGTTACATCAATCGCAACGATTGTACAATATGAGTAAAATGGTGTGGCTCCCCCGGTTCAATGTTTAGAAATGGAAATCGATCTAGATGTTATTTGGAGGGCATGTCCTGTCTTCAATGGAATTTAAATAATACTCCATGTCACAACTTACCAACTAACGAAATATCAATTATTTTATAAATTTTTAAATGAACCATAAGCTATCACAGTTCTGTTTTGAAAAAAGAATATGAGTTAAGAGGGGTAAGTAAGGACGCTTAATGACATTAAAACCGCCTACGCGAAAGACTAAACTATCACGTGTGTTAAACGATGCCTATACATTTTCATGCAGAAGCTACCATGTAGTTTATTTTATATTGTTAATGACTCCCGCCTTGAGTTGCAATATTCTCAATATTGTCAAAAATATTTAAACTCATGACTAAATTCAAGCATTACTTGGTCATAATTGTCCCACTGCTGGATGCGCATCTCTTCTCACGATGAATGAAGGGAGTGAAGTCACGCTCGCCAAGTTTGGTTGGCAAACTTCATACACTTTTGAGAACATTACGGAGAGCTCTTAGGTGTGCAGGTACCCTGCTGATGTTTTCCGTCACTGAAGCGCATAATAATTAATTTGTAATAAGCACTAATGGGTTAATTTATAATTTGAAAAATCAGTGATGCGTACCGGATTCGAACTCGTCTCCCGTGCGGGAGATCGCCGTTCAAACCACTAGGCTGTCACTAGCAGTAAAAAAATAGTTAAAACTAATTATTTCGCTAGTATCACTAAATATTCCACGTTCGAAACAGGATAATGAGAGAACAAATGTGAAATAGTCTTGTCAGAATTTTATTATCCCATATACTAGTTAATTGAAAATATACTTTTCTAATAAAAATAAACAGTATTGTAAGAAAAATACACTAAATCCGACAAAAAAACATGCAATGTGCAATTTTACTAATGATCATTCAAATTCAAACATTTACAAATTACTACACTAGGATACAGTTAGCGTATACACGCTAACTTGACTTCGACTCACGTTGTAGTCATGGACAGCACAACGTCTCTTCCCGACCCCGTCTCGCTCTCCGATCGATATACGCCTGCGCAGTACCGAGTACAGTATTGAATGGGCCCATTCATAGAGCAACTGGTGCCTTCAGAATGGACAGCTATACTACACAAAGCGTAGACGTGGGCGGCCCAAATTCCGAAACGGTTTTCTGCTTGAAAAAATCCTCTGTAGAGAATGATCGAGTCACCTAGCGCAGTTAGGTCAAGCTTAAATAAATGTTTGTGGCGTTTTTAGATACCTATTGGGTGATATATGTACCGCCTGCTGAGATGGTTAACCCTATATCATATTTACCTAAAATAAATTGATGAGAATCGTTAAGTAACTTTTATAAGATCTAGCAATTATTGCTTTAAAATTCTTGTTAAAATAATTAAAATATATTGTTTTTATAACTTAAATACAACAACTAACAACAACAACGAACAGTAACAATATTACTTACTCGTTTGCCGGCTGTAATTACAGAATAACAGTATTTTCATGGCTTTGTTTCCTTAGACATAAGGTGATGAGACCTCGTAACTATGATGGTACGTCGAGACTATAGAATTATTTTATATATACAATTTTATTCAACAAACAAAAAATGGTTTATATATAAGGACCTAAAAACTACACCTTACGATCATAGAAAACACTGAACTGTAAGTTTTTGTTCAAATAAATTAATAAAAGGAATATTGTCGACTTTATTCCATTGGCAAGTAAGGATAGGAAGTTTTTCATTAATTATCTGTGTAATTACTTTAAAATAAGATGTTTTAATCTATACGAAAAATAAATCTGTAACGGGGGTGATTTTATACATCAAAAATTTTTTGGCAATTGCCATAGAGGTAGATTTTGTTATCAATACACAAATCTAAACATTTTGTCTTGAATTTTTTTTTGTTTATCTGTCCATTTGTGCATATATAAAACTAAAACCACTGGATAGCTTTAATTTATTTTTGGTGTACTCGTATTTGGATCTTATTTTATGGGTCATTTATAATTTAAGATAATTTTCATCCTGGCAAATGTATCTGATTTTAAAGAATTTTCCTAAGTGAATCGAGGCCGAATTACCAGTACTCTCTGAATTGGGTCCTAGGATAAAAAAATGGAGATAATTTTAAAAAATAGACTATAAAAGCAGAAAAGCAACATCTTAGGAGTTTAAAGGAGAGACTCATCCAAGCGTTTCTTTTCAAATCATAAGCGTAATTAAAATCAATTGTCACTTGGTTCGATAAGGCAAACCATCGTGAGGAAATCTGTGTATACATTGATTGAAAGTTATCGATAGTGCCGCATATGCCAATTAGGTGCTCGGATAGCAGGGAAGACTATGGCATTTACCCGATTTATGGCAGAACTCTAGTGTCAGAGTCCACTATCCAACAGTGACTCAGTTATTATGATCATGACACATGGATGTGTACGTATCATGAAATAAATAAATGAGTAAAGACAATCACAATATTATGCAATGCGAAGTCTCTGTGTTTCTGTCTGAATACCATAATCTTTAAAACCTTATTTAAAATTAGCAATCTAATACCTTCATACGGCTCTACCAATAGATTCATGACAAATAAAACCAATTTTAGTAAACGCTTCATAAAAAACGGGTCGCAATTTTTAACATTTACCGGAGCGAAGTGAGGGTAGATACTTGTATTATAATAACCGCCAGTATCCTTCGTCAGCGAGAGAAATAATGACACTTAAATACTTGATTATTGGTTTATCAATAAACGGCTATCGTTCTAACAAATCAATGATAATAATAAAATCTTAACGAGGATGAATCTGTAAATTTATTTTTATTTTGAATATACTATAGATAGGATTTATTGGTAATGTAGATGCCAAAGCATATTTTATCCAATTTATATCTGTCTATCTGTGCACCTATCACGCAGAAACTGCTGAACAGATTATAATAAAACATGTCACAGGTAATTGTTTAGAATACTTTTTATCTCTGGATATGGATCTGTTTTGATGAAATATGAAATAAAAAAACTGTTTGAAAATTCTGTTAAAAACATAAAAAGAACATCTTGATAATTTTTCTTTAACTATAACAATAAATTAAAGTTTCTCATTAATAGGTCAACAAAAAGCGATTAAGAAACCAAAAAATGGGGTAAACACGATTAAACACCTGATATATTTATAAGATATTTTTATTTCGGGTGTGAGTGCTATTTGCAAAGGTAAGCTGTAGTTTTTTTTGCGAAACGATCACTTGAATACTATACATATGTATATAAAACATAAAGCACATATAACAAAGTAAGTACCTATTATAAGTAGCAGAAGGAGATAATGAATAGCTGTTATTTATCGGTATCATAAAGATATCTATGTAGGCGTACGAAAATTTATCTCAAAAAAGGCAATCATGTCTCGAACTAATGATAATAATACCAGCGCGGGCTATGGGTGAATAGTAGAAATAGAATGTCGCTCGTCAACATACGACTGACCGATATATTCTGAGTATTTATGATTAAAACAAAATTAGTATTTATGATTAAATAAAAACAAAAAAAGGGTATCTGTAATACTTTTTTTAGTTAACTTTTTTTTTTTTAATTTTTTCAAATCGTCGGTGACCTGAAAGTGCATTTTTCGCCATATCTTTGATATTATTGGCTCAATTTTGATTCTGTTAGATATTTATAAAAGCTAATTAACTGTTTTATTGATATATGATCATTTACCAGCAAAATGTACCAATTTTCAAAAAAAGGATTTATCCTATATTTTTAAACAGGTACTTAAGTCCAAAAAATTTCCAGCTATTGTGGCTTTTTATCGTTTATCCATAACTTCAATAAAGTGTAAGTAAAAAGTAATAAAAGCAACTATCAAAAAGTCTCGTTCTTAGCAGTCAGTACTAAAAGGGCGTTAATTAATACTGAATTAATTAATGAATTATTACTGAACTAATTAATACTGAGAATGGTGATGAAATTAAAACAAATAATATTGACAGAGGCAATTTTTATTAATAACAAATACAATTTTTGAGACAAAAAGAAACATACAAATTTAATTGATTAGTTTTTCAAAATACCCACCACCCTCCGAGCAAGTACCTTACGGCAACACTTTTCGCTACGCGACGTACATAATTCTGCAGATTTTTTTTTTTATTTCTGCTGCAGCAGCGAACATTGAATATTTAAATAATTAGATGATTTAAAACTAGAATTGAGCACTCTAATAGTTAGTTGTTTAGGGTTATCTATGGGCACAGCGTAAGCTTTCTGCTTCGTATATCCCCAAAAATAAAAATCCAAGGGCGTAGGGTCGGGAGATCTTGGAGGCCACGCAATTGGACCTACTCTACCGATCCACTGCAAGTAATTCTCGTTTAAATACTCAGTAACTATTCATGCAACGTGTGCTGGAGCTCCGTCTGATTGAACCTGCATGTGTCTTCTGAATACAAGCGGCACTTCATTCAGAAGTAAAGTATTTTGGATAAAATCTAAATAAGCGTGTTGACAACACGAGCGTATTTGGTAACACGAAAGGGCCAACGAGGTTTTTATTTATTATTCCAGCCCATACATTGACATAAAATTGAGCCTAGTAAGATGTTCCCCTGATAGAGTATGGGTTTTCAGCTATACTCTACATATGGCTGAAAACCCATACTCTTTTTATTGTGCCCATTTTCGGCCCAAATATGGAGATTGCGATGATAAGTAACAAATGGCCTCGAGAATGTTGCTTCATCCGGTCACAGAACCTTCCTTAAAAATGTGGATTAGTTCTTTGCTGAGATGTAACCCAATTACAAAAAAACTGATCTCGGTCGGTAATCGATTTCTTCCCAATATTGAGCACACCGAAGTGATAGAGATGCTGACCTTCTTTTTTAAAATTCTCCATACTCTTATCCTTTGTATTCCAAGTTTTATTGATAGAAGACTAAGACCAGTTGCAGGGTCGTCCCGTACGGATCGTAACACCTCTTCCACGTCTACATTTACCGCAACAGCCAGTACATTTCGTTGTGGAGATAATCCTCCTTCGCAAAAACGACGATGCACGACAATGATGGACCGACACCCGAGCACTGGCCTACAAACAAGGATATCGACGTCTGTACTCTTCGACAGCAAAGCGGTCATTACCATTACAAAACCCATATACAAAATGCATATGAGAAGATAGAAAATCACAATCGTAGCATTATTTGGTATGGTTATTAGATTTAATTTAACAGGAACTGTTCACACAATTCACAAAGTACGTAGCGCCACGGGATTAGTAATCAAACGATTGACCAAGAAGCAAGGGCTGCACTGTGCACGTGGGGCGAATCCCCAATCATTATGAAATCCGGTTTCTACCTGCGTGACATTTTGTTTCAAAATTTTAAAAGATCACCGTCAATGTTCGGTGAGTTATTAACTCGTAAATTGTTAATAAAGTGTAAAAACGCCACAATAGTTAGATATTTTCTGTACTTAAATACCTTTTTCTTACTATCTTAAATACTACTTAAACACCTTTTCCTTACGTTCCTCCATTGTTTTAGAACTTTGGTACATTTTGTTTGTAAATGATAATGAAATCAATAAAATAGCTAGTTAACTTTTAGAAATATAAAACAATATTCAATTCAAAAATACCGTTATTCAATAACAATAATAAATATCCCGGAACGCTGCTAAAGACCCGGGAACGCGTCATTCCCGCGCGCCCCGCTCCACGTAAAACGTGTGTGTTGGCCGACTGTACATAGGCTACGCTCGAATCGAATCGATCCTGAATCACGTTACAAACTTGAGGAGGGTAACCTGAATACTTCGTGATAAATGATTGAACGGCCGAGATTCAAGATGCTCACTCTAATAATGCCACGTTTATAAATTACCTTACACTTTTTTACATTTAAAAATGAATAACATTTATTGAAAACTATCTGTGTGGGAGTACGCTGTGTAAATATTTATTTGTTCAGGTGTTCAGAGAGGGCAATAAAGGTGCTAGTATTAAGTGAATAGTTGATAAACGAGCGGAGGAACCATCTGATGTTCAGGATGGTAAGTCTCATTATTGTCTATAATATCAAAAGCAATTATGATGCGTTATGGGCCATGAGAGATGCGGGGAAGTCGGCTGTTAACAGACTTTCTGATTCTCGAATTGAAATATATTAAAAACATTTCATAATTAATTGCAAATGAAGGGTGGCAGCTTTACAGGGAAGTAAATTATTCTATCACCAAGCGCAAGTACAATTCGGATTAAAGTGTAGCCATCTAATTGAAGACGCAACATCCAACAGAAACAATTTGGAGTCATTATCATATCCGTTGTAACCTGGATCGTTTTCCTAATGCTGTAGAAGATGAAAAATACTCCAAGGCCAAATTTTTTGCACCATATCTTGTAGAGTAAACTTGTTCTATTATTGAAAAAAATATAACAATTTAATATCTATCATGAAAAACTTTTTAATTTGATGTGTGACATGATTTAGTTGATAGTTTTACTCACTAATTTACCCTCCAAAATCAGTGAAATATATAACTGTGAAAATGTGCAGCAAATTTCCACTGTTTCAGCCTAGTAGATTAAGAGAAAATTTGGTGTGACGCGACGGATGGACAGATAGATAACCGAGTTATAAAAGCCTGGTTTTTCAATTGGATATACGGAATGCTCAAAATAAAATACATCTCGATATCTGATTAAAGTTTTATAATAAGGTCACGTGTCATGGTATACAGATTCGTGAAAATGCCAGATTGGTTTCGCAGAGATTTTATTGCATTTCAACAGTCGCAGTTGCACTCGTAGATTAGGTATTTCGCTTCGTAGGGAGAGAACTCTTTGCTTCCGTGTTCGGGATCGGAATGCTCTGCCCGCTATTTATATCCATTTCCGGGCCTTCCAGACTTTTCTGCGCCTTTCGCGTAAAGTCAATAATAACACCCGGATATCGGTAGAACAATAGCAGGTCAGATAAAGAAAATCGCCTCCAGTGCTCGAAGTAGATGTTATCACTACCTGGGGTTTTTTATATGGCTACTACTGTTTTCGGCCGACCCTGCGAAAACCTTCGTAACAAATACATATACTATACACGATATTCACAAATAATGTTTCATCTATAATCTATACCATAGATTAAAATTGTACTTTGTAACAACATCCAACCACAATTTAACTCCCTTTTATGTTTTGCTCCAATTATATCACAATACCAATATAATAACAATGGATTTCCTCAAAGTAACGTCAGATACAGACAAAGATAATTTACGAGGCACGACAAAAGCCATGAATAATACCAAAAATCGAAAACAGATCTTAACTGAAGCAATAACTGTAGAACTTCATTTGACTTTCATTATCAGTCTTCTGAAATCCAACACTTTGAGTAGTTTTAATATCGGCTCGCAAATTCATAAAATCGATTGGAGTCCCCCAAGGCATCTTTAGGGCCGGCATTATTGCCTCTCATTGGTATTCCGGAACGGATCACCGATACGGTAAGTTGAGAATGCCCGATGGATAATGTATAAATTTTGATGGATTGCAGAAATCTAAGAAAGTGTAAAGAACTGATATTTTCTGTTATTTATCGGCCTCGATTCAGTGCACAAATTAACGGCAGCGTACGCTAATTGTTAACGATACAGTGAATTTGCATATTTTAAAGCAACATTGTCAATGTGAGGGAAAATATTGTATTCAATACTCACCCTGAATGAATGAATAAATCGACAATTTAATGATTATACTAATGGAAAAATACTTTTTGCTTTACAGTAATGTCTGTTATTAAAGGGTTTTAAAATTATGGAATCTCGTTGTGAATTATGTGAATAAAATTATAGAATACCGGTAAAAATACAAATATTGAAAGTATCCCTTAAAAATAAAACACGTAAACTATGGTAAACATTGTAGCTTATAAACATGACAGGTCTACAGCACCACGTTTCGAATTTTATCGTTAATATAAACTTATAATCTTGACAAGTTATATAGCGACATACATTAATAACAATCGATCGAGTTGTATAAAAGTTGGACATTAATGGATTACTTACCTTTTTGGTCGCCGATCCACGTCAATTCTCCTGATGTTGATTGTCAAATACAACTTATTTGAATGGTGGTGACCATTTGCCATTGAGTGGCCTTCCTATTCATTCTTCTAAAGTAATATATTTAACAAACGAATACGGCTATTTTATAACATTTATATCTATCTATACTAAGTTGCGAGAATAGCTAGTATATATATATTAAAAGATAGACTATGCCCTGATACGACGTACACACGACGATACACACATGCAGTAAGCTCCCAGGGGGAGATGAAGACATTATTTCCGCGAGTCCTCGTGCATCGGAAATGTAAACATAATATTGCGATATTTGAGTACTGAGATGTATTCCAGTCCAGTTTTAGTCATATGTAATATTGAAATTGAACTAACATTTTGCCCGTTTAGCTGTGAAATATGAATTCCGTTCACTAAAAAACCGTGATTATGCTTGCTAAGCACTATTTGATAGATTTATTCTCTAAGATTTTTATTTACGATTCACCATCAAGTATTCCATCTGCTCATTCGCTAACTTCTTAATTGAGAAACTGGTTTACTTAAATAAAATGATTCAAATTTATGTTAATTTGACATACTCCTGAAAAGTCGAAAAAATTAAGATTTGTTTAAAATTTTAAGGTTGCAATGAATCAGATTGGCGAATCGATCTCTACCCGGTTAGAATGTCGTTTGACGGATGAGACTACAAGGTATCGAGCTGTAACAAAAGAAAAATATGGAGACGGTCAAAGTCCTCTGAGATAGCTCATCTGATAGTAAGTGGGGAATACTGTCCATGGACATCGTTAACCTCTGCCGTGTCATCAGCGCTATAATGGCCAAGAAAGACTTTGAAACATAAAAAAAAAATTACAATGAAAATATTAAAACATTTTTACAGCTGATTTTAGGAGGAAATGGGTAGCCAGAAAAATAAGGAATCTTACTACCGCGCGAATGCTCTGCGCTGAAGAGACACTGCTGTATCCGTATACAGAGAGACCTATCAATCAGATCGCGATGACATTATCACTTGAAAGGCATTATTAATTAAAGAATCACTGGCACTAATTCAACCTTTAGACTTAAATGCTTCCAATGCGTATTTCATGGAAGCGTCAATTACATTTGAGATTTAGATAGCTAGTAACAATTATGTAAGCGGAAATTGGACCGTTTTAATTTTTAGTAGGGGTTTTTCGTGCCTTTTTTCCATTTTTAGATAGTTTATGTTATATATATATATATATATATATATAACTTCCTCCTGCACATACTTAGCTGTATCCTCTATTTAAAAGTTATAATAATAATAATAATAAATAAGCGTTTACACACTCACACCCCCGCACTAAGATTCCCTGTGTTGCGGGTGGCATGAACATACGCAAATATCACATCACAAACACCCACGATCCGAGAACAAACTTTTATCTGTCACATAAATGTCTGCCCCGGCCGGAAATCGAACCCGGGACCCTTCGCTCGGCAGGCAGGGTCACTACCAACCGGGCTATGGAGTCGTCATAGGGTGGGGTCCAGTTGTCTGGAAATGTTGTCTGTTGAGCTATAAGACTGCCTGTTGTATTAACATATTATGAGCTGACTTTTTATTTTTTGTCATTGTTATGGGATACAAGAGTATTCTATTCTATTCTATATATGTTACCTGACTGATTTTTTTGTTGATTTGAATCTGATAATGAGGCCAGTTGATGTTTACACTGATAATAAAAATAATTAATAAAAAATCATCGAAAGTTGTGGAGGTTTAAATGGAGGACTTTTAAGAATATAATTTTAAGGTTTTTTGCTTCTTCAAGCAGCTACTGTAGAATATATATAACTGTAAATTATGTATATTCTTAATGTATAACAATTTATAAAATTGACCCAGAAATGTCTCTTCAATGTTTGAAAAGTATATCAACTATCGAAAAACCCACGCAGCCTGAAAGTAATGTTCAGAATAGCTGGACCGATTACTCCAGCGGTTAAAGCGAAATCAAAGTTTATTAACCCACCCTTATTTCAAAAAACCTACGCTAAATCTATAAATAGAATCCTAAGTTTAAGGGTTAATGTTTCTAATTCTATGAATATTATGAATATGAATTTTTACACAAGGGCGAGAGTCGCCTAATGTGCTCGAGGGTTTGTTCTGATTTTTTATTGTTTTCGTAACATTAATGTACAAATTCGGTTCCTTTACTATTTTTATTATTGGTATAAAATATAAATGTGGTACGCAATATAAACATGTATGTCTGATACTTCACTACAAGGATAGAAAATTAAGAAAGGAACAGACAGTCGCACCGTCAGACTGACTGCACTGACCCAGTTGTTCACTTTACACCCCTTTTTTAGGCTAATACCGGGAGGTAAAAAAAAGTATACATCGAATTTTAAAAATAATTTAATTTCTTTTTCTGTTTTAAATCATCCCATAGACATGTTAATTTTCTATACTAATATTATAACAATGTAAAATTCCTTTTTTATAAATTACTTTTAGCATTTAAAAGTATTATTCTTAATGGAATAAATACCAAAAGTTTTTATTTCCAAATTTCAATATCTTAATCAAATCAAAAAAAAAAAACTGATACGTTCGCAATGTATTACGTAAATAGAACTAAAATATCTACGACGAAAATGTCCCTCATCGATACATCTACAAATCTAAGGTATAATTTTTCCGATATGTAACGATGATACCCGGCTTCTCTGCAGGTGGACCAAAGCTGTCTGGAATTTATTCCCACTATAACTCTCTCGGCCCGTCAGACGCGTAAGAATGCAAACATAACCTACCTGTGAAGATCCTACGCCCTTATGAAAAGAAAATTGATTATTCATCTTGTATACAACACTTTTATCGTCGAAAGAGAAGCTTCGGTCACATAAGGTGCTTGGACAGTAATGGACAACATATGTTTAAGTAACTGTGAAAAGAGTAATGTTTAATATACATATTTAATTTTGTCAACACTAAATTATAAACTAAGTATAATCGTATAGGTACTAAAATGATTTCGTCTTAATTTGTGACTTTATTGTGATTATAGTATTTGAAATCTTTGAATTGTACAAGAAAATAAAACAATTTTGCATTTACTTCACAAATTGTACTGAAAAATATATAAACTGTTATCAAATTAGTTAATAAAACCCTATTTCCCAGAATCTGTTTTCCCATTCTTGTACGTAACAACATTTTATATAACTACAAAAACTGTTATTTTGGTTCAATAAGTTTTCTCAAAATGTCTATTATTGGTACAAGCACCATATTTAACATTCAAATTAACTTTAAACTTTAGTACTCGCCGTAATGGACCTGAAATACCTAATTAATCAAACTGAGCGGCATCCAATAAATTTTCTGCAAAATAACATTCTTCGCGTAAAATTGTAATATCCTTTCTTAATTCTTCAGTAAAATGTACTGCAATTCAGTAGATTTTTAATTAACTTTTTGAATTTTTCCGCGAGATATCAACATCGGTTACAATTAACCACGTCTAAAATAACTCATAAAATAACAAAATATCTTCATTAAGATTAAATAACTCGATAACTTCATTAACATCGATCGAGCCGATCGTATGTTATAATTTACATGGGGGTTGTCAGAAGAAATTAATGTTGTCATGTTAATTTTTTAAGCAGGCATAACGCATAATTAGTTTAATTCCCCTCAAGAAACGGAATTTTACGATTTGTACCCAACATATGTGCAATAAAAGAACTACCGTTATGCCCTTTTATACATTTATAATGTAAAACGCATTTTCCACTAGTATCGAGCTATTTCCCTTTGTGTCGGATATTACATTGCCGGAAGTCAGTCATGTGTATAGCTCAATGGATAGATAAAAGAGTTTCAACGCTTCTTTTCAAAGAGAAAAATTATACATGCGCTTCTGTATTGTTGGTTTTTTGCTCCTAGCAGTTTAGCTTTTGTATGTTAAATATAATCTGACTTTAGATTTCTGGCTATTAACAAAAATCGTGACCCGAAAAAGTATATACCAACAGTTTATCATAATTGCAAGTTTTTCTTCGTGGGAGGGAGTGAGGGAGGGAGGTTCTATGCATGTATAGATGTATATACCACCGTACATTGTGCTTGCGGATTGTTGCCAAGTAAAATAATACTATTTTAATAATGTATTGCAGTAAGGGTAACATATTATAATTAATATTCATAGTTCCTTTCATTTCAATATGTTTATAGATATGAAAAAGTTATAAATTTAAAATAATGCGGGTACTATTTCTTAACGTACGGCGTAGTTCTCCCGAAACGAAGCGAGAACAGTTTGCTAGTATAAAATAATATTATGAAAAAGACTGAATTATAATTCGGGTTAAATGTACATTCAAATCCAAAATTATTTATTTATAAAGGTATTTTAGCATTATTAAAATTTTTGTTTCTACGTCAATCAATATTAGTAGTAACTATACATTTACAGTGAGCTAGCCCTCGTTGCTCTTCCTTGAACGAGTTAAGAATTCCAGATGTTAATAATTCCAGATCCTTAAGTATTTCAGATGTTTGACGTAACAAGACTGTGACAATTGAATATTTGTCGACTTCTTGAAAGGGTTCGTCACGTTATGCGGACACCTAAAAAAAGTAACATAAATTCTCGTAATAAAAATTTGTGAATTATTTTTACAACAGTCAGTGTTTCGCTTAACAGTAATATTCACACAAAAATAGTATCTCTTTTGGTGACGTTTTCCAAAGATCTTTTCTTCTTCTCTGAAGAGGATATGGTTTTTATATAAGTATACAAGTTCTTACCAGTAAAAATGTCTGCGGGCAGAAATCTAGTGTATAAAATTGACGACCCCATAGGCCAGTTGGTAGTGACCCTGCCTTCCGAGCGAGGGGTCCCGGGTTCGATTCCCGGCCTAGGCAGACATTTATTTGACAGATAAATGTTTGTTCTCGGGACATGGATATTTATGATGTCATATTTGTGTATGTCCATGCCACCCGCAACACAGAGTATCCTAGTGCGGGGGTGTGAGTGTGTAAACATTTATTATTATTATTATTATTATCAAGAGTCTCCAAAGAAATAATGGTAATAACGCATAAATCCCATCCGTTCCTAATGATCGGTGAGCATTCTCCTAGGAGAGGAATACTTCTAGAGACAATTTACATCAATATATTGATAAATTTCCAACATTGCCCATAATCGGGTCTTCGATGAATGACCTATGGTAGCAAAATTGCTTCCATGCTTCAGGGGAAATGCAAAGCGACGATTCCACATGTATTCGTTAATCAGCAATCGTTAAAATATGTCGGAGACCTTCTGACTGCATGAGATATTCAGATGCTTATATTAACCACAAACTTATCCATGAATCCGCAGATGCAGCGTGTTAGATCATCCAAACCTCTGAACGGCAACAGCTTAATTTTTCTCCATTCAATTTCTAGGGAGGTTTAGATCTAGAGTTGGATAGGGATATGGAATTAAAGTACAACCTGGTAGAATACCACATATATAAACAGGTACTCGTAGCATAGAGTGGTTAAATTTTAATTATTTCCAAATGTATTTTGTGGATTTTCATAATCATTTTGAACGTAATATTTAACGATATGATACCGAAATGCGTTAAGTACATAAACAAGACAAATATTACTAAATACCAACCCATGACTTTAATTAATCATATGTTTTTTTTTTAATGTTCTGTACAAAATGTACGTTTTCAATACAAGTAAATCATTAAATTGTTAATTAATTCTCCTTGTTCCCAGAAAAACCTTATTGAATACATTTTTTTGTAATAACATCAACTCTACTTATGATTGCCAAGTACGCCTCACAGATACGAGCATATCGGGAAAATTAATTAATATTTCATTTATGCAAAACCTTCTTCAAAGTACGTATGAATTTAAATTTTAATTAAGTCACGAACCAAGCTTAGTGGAGAATGTACAGATACTTATTTACACCTTAAGCGGTTTTTGCGTCGACATTGCATTAGACTTGGCGATTGGATTCAATATGTTAGAGGTCAACTGTGACGCATGGATCTCGTAATTAAGAACTAAATCATTCACCACCACACTGCTCTAATACGAATTTAAAAGCCATGTATTTACAAGTAGTCATCTACTTGTACACCAAACCATCGGAAACTAGGTGGAAGGGCACAAATTATTGGGGACATCTGTACCGCACGGCTTGATGCTACGGATAGTAATAAAAGAAACAGTCTTTTTAAAGCAATAATAGCTCAGTAAAAACTTTAGTTTTTGGTGTGGCATAAAGATTTCACTTATTTTATCAATATTTCTCAACATAGCCCAGGTTACAAATACATATTCGTGCATCATAGGATGAGCTTAACCTACATCTCTTTTTGAGCTTTCTATTTCCGATCGAAACCAGTTTGCTGTCTCGAACTGAGTCCTAAGATTTTATTCCTTTGTCATCGAATCAGTGAGTGTAGCGTAGCAAATCTAATTTTGAAATGTAGTTCGTACTCCCATGTTACACTTTCTAGACTCCTAAAGAATAAAACCTAAATTTAGTGATATTATTTTTACCATTCTACTTTTTTGTATTAAATGGGTTCCTTGTAAAAACTTTTCGTTAACATGAACTGTAAAAAAAAATAATTAGTTTGCCGACAGACTAGATTTTTCCATCTGACTAGAAATTTGAATAAAGTTCAGATTTGGATAACAATTTTATAAAATTTATATAAAGACGACGAACAGAATTGATGATTTCATAAAGTTATTTAAAATCAATTTATAAGTTTCACACGCACAAATTATAAAGTTTTTCTTAATAATAACTTTTTTTAATTGTCAAAAAAATTTAATTTTTTTTTTTAATGTTAACAGCCGACTCACGAGCAGACGAGCCACCTGATGGTAAGTGGTCACTGTCGCCCATGGACATCAGCGAGACCAAAGGTATCGCCGATGCGTTGTCGGCCAGGAAATCCGAAGAAAAAGAAGAAGAAAGAAGGTACTGGCTGTCAAGCTTCCAGCCGGAACACGACGAGCCGTTTGGCGGCTGGCTCACGCATTAGCGTGGTAGCTAGCCAAGCAGGCTTCACGGAAAGATAATATTACCACTAATAATATTAATGACTTAATAATAATACTGATATTATTATATAATCCATACGCGAAGCCCTACCACCAAGCAGGCTGGCTTCTGTCGCCTCTTACGACACCCTGTTCTGCCAGCATGGGATTGGGGGTAGTATTCTAAGGCACCTCAATACGGCGTGAGACAGATTTAAAACCCCATAATCATACTCCTAAATTTTCCGAACATTGTTCCGAACATTTTTGTAAATTCAAATAAGTTCATATTTACATAATATAGTTAAGTCGAAACATCTTTCAAGGCTACATTAAGAATTAATTAGCGGCTCTGAATTGAAGCCATTTATACATTTTGTTATCAAACAATATTCTAAGCCTCTGTCAGGCTAGTCAATCAAATCACAGTTTAAAATTTAATTTGTGGCGAGATTCTTGTATGCAATTTTAATTTGTGACGAGATTCTTGTGTGCAACTTTAATTTGTGACGAGATTCTTGTGTGCAACTTTAATTTACAAGTACAATGTTGTGTAGACCGTGGCTGCGGCCGTCGTCACATTATTGTGACCTGAATGTGACAAGAGTCACGAGTTTTGTGACTTGACGAGGGTTGATGGATAATTAAATTTTAATATCACTAGAAAAACGGGTGGTTCGTTTAAATATAATCAGAGTGTTTGTGTTGTGGAATTGTTTTTAGAAAATCTGGTCTAGAAAATCTGCGTTTAGGGAGAATATTACAGCAATGCCGTAAAAGGGCAAATTAATATGAAAATAGATTTATTTCTGCAATATAAGTTTTGAAATTTGTTGATGAGAATCAATTAATTTAATTAACATTTTTCAACATAAAAAAATTGGCTGAACAAAAAACAATTTGGAGGCAGTAAGTTCACTACCTCAATTGTAAGGTGATTTGACCTTTTTTTCTTGTTTTCGAGGGGGAAAACCTTCAAAATCTAATCGGTGCCGTGGGAGTGACACCGGGGTATGTGGGATTTTTACCCCACTAAAACCCCCCTAAAACCCCCCGGGTGGCCTTCCTCGGCGCTACATAGATAGTCCAGGATCTCCGACGGAACGCAACCGGAGTCATCTGCCCCTGTCAGGCTCTGCCTGGGAGGGTCATGCTGTCCCGTCCCGCAATGTCCGAACTTAACAACGGTTTTCTGCCACACATACATACTTTTGTCCTTCCCGGGGTCTCTAGCCGGACGGTTCGAACTCTCCCTCTTACCGCCCGCAACCTCGGAAGGCCCCTCTTAGTCGCCTCTTACGATAGTTAGGGGGTACCATAGCTCGTATTCTGGTCCCGTGCTACAGGAACAAGGTATTTTGACCTAACATAATGAAAACTAATTATATTAATATTGGGTAACACAATCAATATTTAATACTGCTTCCTGTTGCAGTCAATTTTTTATTAAATTATTAATAAAACTTTATTCCATTCTTCGACCAGTGCAGTTTTGAAGTCTTTTAGGTGTACTGGTGGTGGATTTTTTTTTGTTTAATTTGTTTTTCCACTTTATCCTAAACATGTTCTATTGGAGTTAGGTCTATAGAGCGTTTTGCCATCCCAAAACTTAGATTGCGACCTGAGAAAGACACTATCGCCGCAGTGTAAGAACGAGCGTTATCTTGCATTAAAAGCAAATTATCCTCGATGACTGGTGAAAAAGGCATCACTCTCGCAGCTCTAAAATCTCTGTTACGTATTCTTACCGCATTTGGGGAGCTGTTTTCTGCGATGTATAACTCCGTATGTTCTCCTAAAGAAATACAAACCTATAAATTTACTGACCCTCCACCTTAAGTCTCTCTTCTAACGATGTTAGATTTAGCGTATATTTCTTCGGTTGGTCTCCATAACCCTTCCATCATCTAAAGAGTATATTTCCCCAAGCTACATCATCCTAATTTTGATGCGAATCAGCAAAGCTGTACCAAACCTGGAACAAGCTGTTGCGTTGAGCAAAGGGCCTCTGGTGGGCAAGTACGCCCATAGGGTCTATTATGGGCCAGCCACCTTGAGTATTCTTCTAATCGTTTAGGTGCTCATTCTCAGTTGTCAAAGTTCTTATAACTTGATTCGTATCTCCGAAGAAGTGAAAGTGCGATTTCTAAAGAATCTGTTTACAATAAGTCTAATGTCCATCACTGATGTTACTCTTTTACGACTTTGTCCTTTACGTCTTATAGACTCTCCAGCCTACCGGTATCGTCTAATATACCATTACATTGCTGAGATCTGGCATTATCACTAAAACTTATTAAATAAAGTTCCTTTCGCTCAATAATAACAATATTTTATCACAAAATTCAAATTCACAATCTCCGTTTTTCCAATTGAAATAATACTGCTATATATGGCCAGTACGAAATAACAAAAATATTTTATTTTATTCCTTTTCTTTGCGTTCCTCTGAATATGTCCATGAAATATGTCTGTATGCACTCATAGCTAAAGATACTCGTAGCACTTTTAACATCGTCAAAGTATCGCTATCTTATATTAATAATAACATATTACATTAACAGAATAATCAGCCTATAACACATTAACTGAAAAAAATACGGTAGAACGTAATTGAAATGATAGACGTCATTCACTAACTATTTCTTGAAATAAACCAAGTTTTATTTATAATCATCTCAGTTGTATCAATACATTCTGTGAGTAGACGATCTGAAATTGGATTTTGAGTAACCCTATAATTAAATTTATTACGTTACGAACAGTTCGTAAAAATGGCTCATCGTTAATTTACATCAGAAATAAACCAAATGCGTAACATTCTCTGAATGTACATCTATACACTTTACTTGAGATAGCTTTGTGATTGACCTAAAAACAGATTTATGATTACAGTGCTCTACATCAGCTTTTTGCTCGTGTGACAAACTAACAGTCGGACTATCTGATGGTCACAGGTCGCCACAGACGACCGTAACACCAAATGCATCTTCGACGCATTGCTGGCTAAAATAAAATCGTAGAATACGCTTTTTAATTGACACCCTAACACTGCAACCAAAAAACCTTAAAAAATTGCGATTGATTTTGAAGAAGGATAGTAGTAAGAAAATAATACCCTACCAAGTAACACGAGTACTGTCGTTACAGGTAGGTACAGTAGGTAGTGAAACACAGTCCAGCGACCTCCAACAGGAGGAACCTGGCCATTGCTTGAAAATTTTCAGCATTATACACCATAAGCATGATGTGTATGTATATACATACAGCTGCCAATATCCTATTCTGCAAGACAAATATTAAATCAATATCAGCTGATATACCCATACCCAACATTATGATACCATATCTAGCTGTCTTTACGTCCATAAGAAGTATATTAACTTTCTAATAGCACAAACCGACCGACTGAGTTCACCTACGAGAACTGTTATATGGGCGCCCCATTGAACTTTAGGGTCTAGCATGACAACTAAAAAATTATGGATTGTTTCATAGTTAATGTTTCATTATTTGATTTATGGATCTTGTCTACCTTCTGCACATTCGGTAGTGCAAGTTGTTAATGAACAGGATTAATGAAATACAGCAAATCATTAATATAAACTACAAGAAGGAAAAGACCTAGAATCGAGCCTTGTGGTACACCCGTCAAAATTGACGATTCCGATGATTTGGCATAGTTTATGCTAAACCCATTCAAAGATACCCTTCAAATGGGACGCAATCAAATTGAACACAGAGTACTTGACCCCTTGACTTGATTCATTATCATTGCCACTTCGGCCGTCTTATTCTACAAACTAAATTAATAACCAAAATATGTGTACAATTTTATTTATTTCCGTTTCGATGGCGTGGAAAGTTATAGATAATTACTGATGCAGAAAGCACCACGTCTCAGAAACATAAATCTCGTTACTGGCAACACTTTGCTCAAACATCTTCGTCTTCAGGCACTGACGAATATTACGAAAAAAATTTAATAGTTTTTCGAACGTAATCCGCCCTAGTTCGATGCCAACGTAACTGCTTGGTCCAGTTCGAAAGGCGAATAAAAATTATCTACACATGAATTTGGGGAAATTACTGTAATGTTTATTTCAAAATTGAAAACCGTTAAATTTCGAATCTATGGCATTTCGAAATGTGACTCGAAATTCCCTACTGATATTCCGGATATTGTAGCCACATTTACTATTATTACTGGCTTTTTTATAATACAATTTTACGTTTGATAATGATTAATATCAATATTAAAATTCTCACTTTAGTATCATGTGATCCTTCTCAGAAATATTAACGTGACAAAAGTAAGAGTAGATTCTATGCAGTAAAATAATATGTAACAGCACTTCGGTTTCCAAGCTATTGGTGTCTCCTTCTCACGTATAAGTAGAGACAGTCCGTGATACTATTTCCTCAATGTAAAGCTACAGTACGTTTCATCAGAGGGGCACTTGTGCATAGTACCCTAATCTACATGAATGACGTCATTCAACCGCCGCATTTATGTGATTATCCGAACTTTCGAGCTGTTTAGCGTTAAACTAGACGCTGTCAACAAACATTTTAATCTGGAGCACCCCAATCATCCTTACAAATTAAGAACGCCTACAAATTTCTTCCTTTGGGCCTAGTATGTGCGGGGCCTGTTCAGCTACTGATTGTCCCTCTCGTTCCTTCTGGGTACATTTATTATAATCCCATCCCTCTCACAAATACACCCACTCGAACGAGCCAACACCTACGTGGCTACGGACAGTACGAGCCCTGTTTTCAGTCTAACCCCCGACGCGGTCGTGACTGCACGTGCCACAGACAATAATCTGGTCTGAAAATCGACAATAATTCAAAATCGCACATCGGCGACCGCGCGGCAGCGATGCGATTTTGACGTTCGATTTTTGAAAGACAAAGACAATA
Source organism: Megathymus violae (assembly GCA_003671415.1). NCBI lineage: Eukaryota > Metazoa > Arthropoda > Insecta > Lepidoptera > Hesperiidae > Megathymus > Megathymus violae. Next base: position 8,026,091 of record PDGT01000006.1, read on the forward strand.
CGCGACAATAAATTGTTCTTCCAGTAACACATAAATTTTTTTGACATTATTATTATTAATCGAACGGTACATTGCTACGTTGGTTAGCGGCTGGCGAGCGTGAACAACAGGTGAGTACTTAGTCCCATTCAGAGAAGCCGTTCGGCAAGGTTTTTGCTTGAAGTGCGTGCGTTGAATGTTCTGCAGATTCATCAATGAAGCGTTTTGAATGAATATTTTTAGCAATAGCCTGTACGACCGTGGTCACGTATGGACTGAACTTCTGTTACAGCTGTTTATTCAACAGCGAGATTTACATTTCATTCATCATCATCACATCATTTCATGTGGCATATATGATAAATATACATTGGATATCGAATATTTTTTATTATATTATTTTTACTCTGATTTATGATTATTTTAACCCTGTTATATTTACATTTGTGATATGTATTTTTAATGAATTCCTGTGTTGGGCATTTCAAAAACTAAAAACTGTTCTGTTTTGTGTTTTTTTTTAGTATTTTTTTATTTTTACGGGAACGGGAGCTGGATATATATATATGGGAACATAACAGAGAGCAGTTATCAAAGTAAATGTTTGGCTATCATACAATTCGTGATAAACCGATTAAAATTTACACGGCAAACACCTGACGATGAAATATATTTTAACATTTGCAGTGTCTATACTGAAAAGTTTTATATTTCTGAAAGGGTCATTGCAATAAGGTTTCGTTCGACACAATGGTTCAATTCATTCATAGTCTATTTAACAAAATACCTCATATTAGACCAAGTTCACTTACAATAATTACGTAGATATATCAGTTTTTAACACTTCTGGATTTTTAATCCGGAAAACAATAGCATCTGGATTGTTTTGCAAAGTTAATAATTTAAGATCCTTGGTTAAAGTTTTAAATTCTATTAAAAGAACGTCGCCCGCAGCTCTACAAAGCCTACATAAATTTTCTAAAGATTTCTTCACTCATGAGGCATCTATCTCTCCTAAGCGTTCTCGAACACGATGAACGTATTTTCCGGCAGTAAGAGCTGTGTCTCTTGAGCTCACATTTTTTAGAGATTTTATGTATGAAGAAAGTTGGTGCTAATCCTGTCTCTTCTGTTAATGATTTGGTATCACCATCATAAGAAGTATAATAAAAAGTTTAGCAATTGCGCTATACAGGGCGTTCCTCATTTTGAGCACCGAGGGTCTGAGAGCTTGGTAGCTTATTGCTTATAACAAAGGACAGATCTGGCAAACATTTGATAATATACCGAAAGCATAATTGCTTAACCCGTCAAATGAAATAAACCAAAGATCAACCTCTTCTCTGCGCTTCTCAATTGATCGACTATGGTCAGTTGGTCAATTTTTTTTAATTACGTTAATTTTTTTGGTACTCACACCAAATCCGTTAACTGACACTTCGTTTCTGAAATGTATTGAAATATGCCAAATTCATCTACTTCAATTGTATTGTAAACATATCGAAAGATAAATTTCCATTTTTCAATGAACATATGAAACTGGAAACACTGTATATATATTTCAAAAACAAAAAAAAAATCACATGGAAATATGATAAGGAAAAATTGACATTTTTATTTTTAAATACTTCACGTATTCTAATAATTAACTAGCGGCCCCATCCGACTTCATTCGGGTTGGACTATTAGTTATAGACACATGATTATAAAAAAAATCATATTTTTGCCTTGATTAGAACATCATTAGGATAACTGACATTTTATATAACCTATTATCTGCGCAACCGCATGTTCTCGATACACATCAATTTTCATTAAGATCAGTCAAGCCGTTCTTGAGTTTTAATGAGACATACAGACAGACAGACAAACAAAAAATTTCAAGATGGTCAAATTGATGTTAATGTATCACAAAATTTATATTTGTCATGTAAATTGACAAAAAAATTAAATGTTCAGATAGGGAGACATTACCGATTTTTTCAGATAGATAGATTTTATATAGCCTATCATCTGCGCAATCGCGTGTTTTCAGCACATACCGATTTTCATTAAGTTCGGTCAAGTCGTTTTTGAGTTATCTCTAGACATGCACGAAAATCTCAACAGATTTATATAGTAGTATAGATTACAACAGATCCAATGTCTTGTACATAAAAATAGTTTTTTTCACAAAACTTTCGTCGTGGCCTGGTATTTGATTGCAAATGGCTCCAACACTCTAGTCTGCCAATAAACCCCTCATATATATTTGTCGAGTATTTGCCATTGAAGTACAATAACAGAACCCTATACAACATTGGTGAACTCATCACATACATAACATTCGGATGCTTCTACTACTGCTTTAGAAGGTGCCATTGTCAATTGAAGAGCAAAGATAAGCGATGGCATAGTGGTAGAGCTTGTAGAGATTTTACCTGGCTTACAACCAACATGCTCCTAGGTCAGTATAGAACAACCATGGGAATGTTTTTTCATTGTCTCTGGCAGTGTTGGAGAGCTAGTGGTAGTGAATTCCCCATTTCCTTCTCAGGTCTCTACGCGCCGACGGTAACCTTAGAGGTCCATTGGTCGCAGTGACCATACACTATAAAGGAGCCCATCTGCTCGATTGTCAACTGTTGCTAATAAAAATTAGGTAATAAATTCCTATCGTGATAAAAAGTTTTGTTGGAAGCGTGTGAAATCTTTCAATCTGCATTTGGCTACGGAGACAAATGTCCTTTATCCTTGACACAAATAAATGCACTTACTCACGCCGAACTTCATACATTATGTTCGAATTAATTCCCCCATCGCCGTTCCTCCATCAAATAACTCCATGTACGGCTGGTATCCACCCTTACGAAGTGAACGTACCACCTGCACGGACGACGCGGTTTGCGTCTTCATTCATTATGCGTGCTGCAAAGGACTGGAATAACTTGCCCCCGTCGGAGTTCCCGGCTACTTACGATGTGGGAGCCTTCAAGAGGAGAGTAAATAGGCTTTTATAAGTTAGTGCGTTCAACATTTTAGGCTTCATCACCACTTACCATCCGATGGGATTGTTGTCAAGCATTAACTTATTTAAAAAAAAAAAAAAACATATGTCGTTGTTAACATATGGAATTTCCAGCTCAGTATGTGCTCAGGTCAGTTCTTTTTTCAATGTATCTGGGTCAACCAGGAGTACACGACAAGGTTTACAATATCATAGATATGATACTTTTAGCGAAATAAATCGAAATTCATATAAAAAACAGGCAAAATAACCTAGCCTAGATTTAGTTCACCAAAATCAGAATAACAAACAAACCGATTAGTTTCACAGTTACGGAATAAAAAATGGCTCACGTGTACTTTTTCCGACTTTTTCGAACAGTCCTCACCGGGCACTGCCATAAAAGTGAATGAGTAAGTCCACCTATCTTCCTTTTATAGGTTTACTCGGTACAGTGTTTTATAATTTGAATGGGGGTCCTATTTATAATACATTATTTTACTAGTCGCCAACCAGCACCGCTAACCGTACTAGATTACTATTAAGTAAAGAGGCAGACATTGAAAATGGATGTCTACCAGGTTATTGAATAAAATTGTTCTAATACTATACGGAGAAGATTGACTTTACATAAGTGCTAAATAATATTAGTATGAAATATTAGTTTAACGCAAATTACTAGAGATATTAGGTATATTTTGTATGTAGGTTTCATCGCTTCCATTTGGAGGGCAGAGAACATTCAATTAAGTAATTATAGGGCTCTCAGCGTTTAATTACTTTCAATTACTCTTCATGATATCTTATAATGACATGAAGACGTGTCTTTGTTGTAATATTAGTAGAATTTAGTTATAATATTACAATATTATTCATCGTAAGCAACTTTGATACTGACCAGTATAAAATTATGAGTGCCTTCGCGCCAAAGAAGGAAACCTTAAACTGCTGATTCCGATTGGTGTTACTATTGGTCCACTGACTCCACACTAGACAAGCGTGGTGTGTTACGAGAAGAAACTCGTGCGCTGCAATACGCTGCAGTAGACTCACAGTTGTGGTGGTCCATGATCACCAGTGGGAGAGCATACCGTTTATGGTTGCAGACCCATGCGCAATTATGTAAAGATGGGCAAATTAATAAATAATACAGGTATGATATAAGGATAATAAGAAGAAAGTCTATCTATTCACTCATTAATTTCCCTCGTTAATAAATGTAAGGGATTGAACAATCTTAATTCATTTACTTGAAATGGGTTTCGTGAAAATACTCAAAATGTGGGTACCTCATTACTTGAATAAAGCCTATTAACAACCACGCGTCGAGTGCTATGTGACGTTACTGAACGGGCATTATAATTGATTCTGCCCGTGCTGATTATCCTCTGGACCTGCTCAACCAAATCAAGCCAGACAATTGGTACCTACAGATGTGTTTTGCGAACAATTGACAAAGGATGATAAAAAAAAAACTAGCAATTAAACAACAGACCAATCAATTTAGGTCAACGCTGCACAGCAGACCGTCACCGCTTACCGGGACTCCGATACCCGACCCAATTTTCAAACCAGTAGATTTTCACTTCTTTTGGAAGTCAGACAACTTTCTGTCAATCGTTGATACTTGCATCTAGATTTTTTTAGCAAGTGTGTCAATAACCTTCCCAAAGAAATGGTGTAAGTGCATCAATAATAATGGTGCATTATTCAATCGAATAAATATATTATCTACAAATATATACAATTTTAACTCGTCGCTTTCTGTACATGAACAGTATATGAGAAAAAAATATTATTAGGGGCCTTCATTAACGCAATAGAACACAAAACAATAGTTGTTAGAATTTTTGTCTGTTTGTCTGTGCGTTTGTTCCCGATAATCTCAGAAACGGCTTAACCGATTTCGTTCTGGTTTTCATTAATGTATTGCAATAAGCTTCACTTAATACTTAAAGTTTGTTTCATTGCAATCAATAAAAATGTTATGATTTAATTTATGTATTTCTAATTCACAGAAAGAGAAAAAGCCAGAAAAATGCAGATGTTATCTTTAACCGTAAGGTAGTTTTTCCGAAGCGAAGCGAGGGCATTTACTAGTATTAGAATAAAATCGTTTTTTTGTTTCGTTATAGATTGACGATTTCATAACTTAAAAATCTAACAAGTTATTTAACTCTTACTTTGTTGTGGCTCAGTACTTTCGAAGATTTCAAAGAGGGACATGAGGAACGATCAATTTACTTGTATATGCAATCGAACAGAAAACAGAAAGTGATTGACTGATGAACCTAAAAAAATATCCGTTATATCCAACTATTTACTTATAATATTTATTGTTAAAATTATAAAGAATATTTCCAAGACAATTCCATCAATACTTTTTTTGAATGAAATTGTTTAGCGAAGTCTCAATATGCAAAAAAATAAAGGGACTCGTTATTAAAAAGAGGGCAAAGGTTCTTACAACTTTATATTTCGACACAAATAAATTGTAAATATTTGCATGTTGCACGAAGCAAGAAATCCAATTATATCGAAACCGTAAGACCAGCTTTTCACCGTCCGACACCAAACAAGCATTAGTCAATCTAACAGACACCTCTAATTTTAGTCAGCTGCCAACGCTACAGAAACTCTCATGTCCCAACGGCTTGAATTGATCGTTAGTGATCTCTAGATTAAGAATCACTAGTTGGCTAGACGATCGCTTGTGTTAAACGATATCTTTAAACCTCTAAAACATTTCCGTATTTTGGAGACCACTTTTAAACCGTGCATCACTGGCAGTCAATATCGCTAAATAGCAGTTGGTAGTGACCATTGAGACTTTGGAGCGGCAACACGGCGAACGGTCACGCGGATTCGTCACTCCTACCCCGTTCCACACTGGAATATGCTCCAGACTTATTCAATTTCAAGGAAAGATCCTGCAATAAATCAATAATAGGCTGTAGCCACCAAACTTTGCTGTCTTTATATATATGGGGACCTCCACCGCATGATAAGTGCTCACTGCCGCTCGTGAATATCCTAAACATAAAATGAATGGCAACCGGTTGATGAAATTTTAGGATTATTATTATTATTATTATTAAAAAAAAGTAAGATTTAAGAGTAATGTTTGTAATTAGAGCCGCATTATAAATTTTAATTAATAGATTTTAATTTGCAAACCTTAAGAGGCAGAACATAAGATAATGTAATTTTTGTGTACCACCTATGCTTGTACTATGTTCTGGCAATAAATGACTTATTATTATTATTATTATTAACACTAGTGAAGTCACTGACGCGTCACTGGATGAGAAGAAAATTTTTACAATCCACACTGAAAATCCACACTGCTTAACACATTGTTCTCGCGTTGATTAGATGGCAAAACCACAAATATTGTATACACAAGTGCTTTAAAACAACAAAGATCATAAACAATAAAAATAAAATTATTTACGTATTACACAAACGGTAGATTTTTTTAGGTGAAGCGAAGCGCACCGAGCACCAGCTTGTTGAACATAAAATACGATAACTTAAATATGTTCCATAATACGCTACAAGTTCTTTGTAGTGAATACATTTTCCTACACATGGTTTTCGTCTAATACACCCTGTTCTGTCATTCACTCCCACGCTATTTTTCGCCGTTCGCACTACAAAAGGAAAAATTCCGATATTCCTAGGCATTTTTAAAAGGATTTCAGCGAACGTTTTTGTAGAAAAACCATTTAAAATCATATTCAGTATTCAGACTGCGGTAATAGGAGAATCGGTAATCTTTATAAGTAGCGTGAACGAAAATTTCGAAGCAGAATATTTTTACTTTGAAATTTTTTCTGAACTAAACGAAATTGAGCCTTCACGCTCGGATATTTAACAGGAAAATTAAAAAGGGAACGAAATTTTCTTGTCGAGGAGAAAGTCAGTTGATAACCATTTTCGACTTTTCTTATCATGTTTTTATGACTGATCTTGATGGGTACCAGATCTTAAGTTATAGGAAGAAGCGAATAATAAACTCACTGCAACTGCATTGTTTTAAAAAACGTATGAAATACCCTTTTATATAGATCTTCTCGGTCGAGAAGCGAAATCCATATTTAGTGAGCTGTAACCATTAACATGTAACATCCAGGTGTATTAAATGAACACAAACAAATGAGTCGATTTAAGCGCACTTGTGGCATTTCAGTGATTTAAGTAAATTAAGTTTACTGAAAAGACAGAAAAAAGTGGACTCATAACTTCAACCACATTCCCGAAGAGAGAAAACTTCGTTAAGAATCTTACAACATAGGTACTTGATAGCTGCAATAATGTTTTCCAAATAAAGTATGTAAGAAGGCGTTATCTTTGATCAACCAGCTACGTACGTATATATATAGTATACGTATATACATATATATATATTATAGTACGTAGGATAATATATCTATCCTTGGGTTCAAGCCAACCTTGCTCATACTATGCATTGCTGATCAATTTACTTTAAAAGTAGGAATGTGGATGGTGCCACATTCCTACTTTAAAGGTCGCTAGATTCCACAAAGCTTTGTCCTGACGATACGCATCGATGAAGATAAAGCTATCCCTGCCTGACTATCTAACATCATCCTTGTAAAGGAAACTAATCTCACATATTAAACTCTCAGCCGATTTGACGATTTATAAGGTGATCATAATCTTAAGTATTACAGTGTAAATACAGTTAATAATATAAAAATATAAAACCAACATTAATTATGAAATAAATTAATAAATGGTTACATTTAACTATAATGATTATGAACTATAGTACTTATAATGACAATCTTACCGTATTTGTGAGATTATAAAATTGCCGCGCACTGATAAATTCAATATATGAGTGGAAGCATCGTGCAAATTGTACGATTTAGTTCAATTACAAAGAAGAAAGATAGAAATACATTTATTCACGACTTGTACAACAACACACAAACAACAATCTTAAATAGTAACAAAAAAATATATATAAAAAAAACAGAAATAACACAAAGGAAGAGAAAAAAAAAATTAAACAAAAATTTATTATAATTTAATGACAGTGTGCTGCAGCAATAAGCAGTAAACAGGAGAGCACTCGGCGTGTGCCGCGGCCGGTGTGACGCGACCAGAACGCTGATTTTTCAGCACACCCCCCGCTTTTAGGTAATTACCACGAGCCTCGGTCCATCCGGTGCAAGGTAAGCGAAATTAACGAATTTGTTGACGTCATCCGTTAATTAAATCGTGAACTCTCGATGAGCAGCGGCTGCAGCTGATTTTGACGACGCAATTTTCTGAAATTGAGAAGTTACGACGTCATAGTACTACACATCTTGTTTAAATTCACGGCGACTCCATAGCCCAGTTGGTAGTGACCTTGCCTGTTGAGCGATGGGTCCCGGGTACGATTCCCGGCCGGGGCAGACATTTATGTGGCAGATAAATGTTTGTTCCGCTTGCAAATGAAAAGTTTTAAACGTTACAAGATATCGTGCCGGATTTACTAAGATATTACTCTTGGTAATGGTATCGCAAATAACAAGCAAGTTCCAGCGCATCCAAGTCAATTTAATTGGGACTTAAGGATTGGTGCCTCGTATATTGTTTATCAGAATGCACCACAAACAAAGACTGTTTGCTCGACTTCGTTCACGTTGAACTATTGTTGTTTTCACCACATACCGATTTTTTATTATAATCGGTCAAGCCGTTCTTGAGTTATAACAGGACATACAGACAGATAAACAGACGGACGAAAAATTTCAAAATGGATAAACTGATATCATGTGTCATAAAACGAATATTTATCATGTAATTTGACAAAAAATGGAAGGTACAGGTTGATAGACATTACAGATTTATACAGGTAAATAGATTTTATATAGCCTATCATCTTCGCAATCGCGTGTTTTCACGACATACCGATTTTCATTAAGACTGGTCAAGTCGTTCTTGAGTTATCTCGAGACACACACGAAAATCTCATCGGATTTATATAGGAGTATAGATATAGATACAGACAACGCTCAAACACGCAGACCTCCGCTCAGAGATTCCCCGCGCCGTGTGTGTGATGGACATACAAAATGAAACACTAACACCCAAAATAATTCAAGGATAAACGTAGCCCTCACACAGCAAACATCTAAAAATAAAACGTTACCAACAAATTCCCGGGCACAGTTTTCCTAAAGTGATTCAGGTTACGCACAGTAAAATGTGCTAGTATTTGAAATTTACATTTGCAAAGTGTACCATTTTGTAGCGTATAATGTTGGGAAGATTAAGGAATTCTATTTTTAGCAAAACCTAATACCCAAGATTAATTTTAAGGACAGTAAAAGACGAGAGAATAACGCTGTTTGCTGGATTAGTGTCAAGGAAGTTTGTAGACGAATTAGAGCATGATTAAGTAGTTTCTCTATTATATGTGACTGTAATGTCACTACCACCGCTGACCATGTGAACGTTTTACCGATTTTCGTATGTAAATGCCGAATTATGACAACGCTGGGGCTAATTAATTGTAACAAACGGCAAATGTGAACGCGATACTTAATCAAAGTGCAGGATATAAAATAAAATGCCACGTTCAGGTGATTTAATGTGGGCGTTATAATAAACGTTTAGGTTGTGATCATTTTTTTAGATAATCAACGCTGTTTCTGAAAATCCCGAGGTCTTGAGCGGAATTTCCATACATTTTATCTGTTATCCAAACCCATGCGAAAGTAAAATACGATTAAAAAGGAATAGAAAAAATTATTAGTCACTACTCATAATGCCAATAGTCATAGTACCAATGTACTATGATTTAAGTACATAACTATAGCTAATCAGATTTGTCCACTACTATCGTTGCTTTGCAAAATTCCTTACCCCTTTTCTAATGCATTATTTTATTGCTTGCGTATTCCAAAGCTTCAGGTAAGTAAATGAACAAAAAGTTCTATGTAACTTCCTCATCCCTGTTCACCTCTTTAAGAACGCAGTTTGGACAAACATTTATGTGACATATAAATATGTGTTCTAGGGTCGGGTTATGACGTCGCAGTTGTGTATGTCAATGCCATCACACAGGGAATTTTGGTGCGGAGGAAAAAGGTATTAAAAAAAATTAAACAATAGCGGACGGTTTCGTTCGCTTAGATGTTTCAATTGGTTTGAGTAATCTTTTGATACAAAAAAATATTTCATCTCTATTTACATGCGTACACACGCACAGACCAAAACTTCGCATGTAAGAAACATAATGTAAATTATTTAAAAAAAACAAAAATTATTTTAATGTAATTATATAGTAATCAATGACCTTATATATATATATATATATATATATAGCTATATTTTCATATTGCCAGCAGAAGAGGGGACCTCTTTAACACAGGCATCCTATGCTTAAAAGGAGTCTCTGGCCACTTACTAATGTTACTCCGAAAATATTGTCAAGCAATTAAGATTTTTTTTTATTATCTACATTAAAAAGTTCGTTAATCGTTGCAACTTTCTCACGAAATAAAACTTTTTAACAAAATAAAAATATTCTGTCCATTAATTTTACTACATTCAACCAATATTTATCTCATGGTCAGATTCGCGTAGTTTTTATCTGGAATAAATAGTATGAGATTAAGTGTTCAGAACAGCGTATATAAATTTTATTCATTTTATTAATTTAACACTCAGTCGTTCCTAACACACTATTACGCTCCCTTAATTCACAGTTTCTAGTTCAAATTAAAATTACTTGATTAATATGGGTATCGGTAATGAACTTATACATATTATTTTCTTCTTCTACTTTACTCATTTCATTAATTTTACAATAATTTTGACACATTAAATTATTTACATATAATTAAGCTGTCTCCTAAGTTTAAAAGCAAAAACGATTGGCAAAAGTAACAATTTCATGGCAAAACTTTTCTGATTAAATTGTACATCCTCGTAATTGCATCTGTTATACATATAATACTATATCCTTTCATATATGGCTCTTTCGTGGGTAGATGTGTAAATATTTATGATAGGATTCCATTACGACTGACAGATACGCCGTATTGTAAATGAAAAAAAGTCACGTCAAAAGAATTTTTATGCTGAAATGTTAGGAAATAAGACTGCTTGGACATGAGTTTAATATGTAGCCATAAGTGCGTTCTGTAACTGTGAGTAGGAAAAAAATCCTCGGAAATTTGTTGCCGCTTCTTCTTCCGGGACCACTTACATAAGGGATTTGTTGAAGCGATGGCATAGTTTGACGTTCGAAAATTGTTTGTAAAAACCAACTTCGCATAAATATTATTTAATTTCACTAATACTTATCAAAAACAAAATGTATTCATTGAGAAATTATATTTAAGTTACACTTTATACTAATAAAACGAAACATAATTTATATGAAAAAAGTTTTAAACTATCATCACGACCACTTGACACACCAAGTTGAAGTAGAATCCCATTGTTATCGCACTCAACTAAGTAGATTACTTTTAATCGGAAACACCGGGGTCGGTGCGAGGGGTTGTCTTTTATCGCCACCGGAACTAGAGGGATTACTCTTTGATAACTGCTATTAATTTATTATTGTCGCAAATACCCTTCATCATGAAGTTAAATTATTATAATTTACAGTATAGTTTAATGATAATTAATTAATATTGACAAATATTGTAGTCAGAAAAATATTCGAAATCGATTCGATTCGATCGATTTTTGTATTGGGCTCGATGGCCACTTATCAAGGAAGTGCACCACGGTTTTCATCTCTGATTAATGGACTATCTAGTGACGTAACTGTAGCGTGGACTGCGTGATACTGGTGATTTTAGATGGGTATTACTCGTATGGGTATTTGATCGATTCGAATTTGATTGATTCGAATACTCCAGTTCTTTTTTTTCTTTGTATAAAGGAACCAAATATAATTTATAAGTATTACGATCTACCCTTATTGAATATAAAGAAGACTAATAAGTAATTTTATGTTCGCTGAAACAACTATAACTGTACATTATAGTGAAGGGAGCATCCACTGTCACAATACTTCTTTTTCCTCAAGATATAAACACATTATCCTTTTGTTCTGTATGTCACTTAAGTCCTACCACAAGCAGCCATAATATCAACACTAACACTTGAGTAATATAGCCAATTCAAAGGGTTATGTCATTTTGGGAAGACTCACAAAATCTGTGGTGTCGAGAAGCTGGAATACTACAGCGTAATTTTCTCTCTGAATTCTAAAAAAGAAGAAAGTATTCTATAAAACTGTCAGTATATAATCTAAACAACGGTAACTATGTACTCCAGAAAATAGTTATAAATTTCTAAAGTCACAGATACTGCGTATATAAATTTGACTTACGTATATAAGTTTTACAGTGACTCCTACAGTACAGTGAATCAGTACCGCTTTTTTATGTTCTGCCACACAAGGAACGGCAATAATACGTGGCCGACGAAGAAGAAATATCAAGAATTCATGTATTCTCCCGCTAGGATTCCTCCACGCCATGTATCAGGCTGTTAACGTCTGGTCAAAAAAATATTATCTTTGGTTTTGGCCGTATAGGGGTCGCTTAGAATATTAGCCCCAATCCCAAGCTGGCAGAAAAGGGTGTCGTAAGAGGCGACAGAACCCAGCTTACTTAGTGGTAGGGCTTCGCGTAACGATTATATTATTATTAAGTCATTAATATTATCACTGGTATTATTATCTTTTAGTGAAGCCTGTCAAGCCAGCTACCACCTTTCTACTTGAGTCAGCCGACAAACTACTCATCGTATTCTGGCTGGGGGCTTGAGAGCCAGTACTTTTTTCTTACCTTCTTCTCGTTTCGTGGCCGATAACGCATCAGTGATACCTTTGGTCTCGCTGATGTCCATGGGCGACGGTGACCACTTACCATCAGGTGGCTCGTCCGCTCGTTTGTCTGCTATTAAATTTAAAAAACTCAACCCACACTGAACCAACCTGACAGAGTAAGCTCCAATCCCAGCAACAAGGAAACACCTTATATTACACCCTATATTTGGACCAATATATTGCCCTATTGAGCTAATGCCACTCAGACGTTGAATGTCTTAACAGATCGATCTTCCATTAGCAGCGCTTGCGAATCAATCTCCAATTAAGTTTAAACAACTTCAACCCCTACAAACATATCGCTGCGACCTTAGTGGCATTAACTCAGCAGACCTTTCGTACTATGGACGACAATGGCGTCCCCAAAAGGGTACAGGTCATAACATAACACAACAGCAAAATACTCTACCCATTTAATTTTAATTGTTTATTTAACATCGTACGTAAGGCCTTTGTGTGGTATTTACTCACTTAAGATCTTCGGTTATAAGCGCAATATTTGGACGTATAGGTACTTTTGATTGATACTAGTAATACTACTAGTACTAGATTACTAGAGTACTAGTATTAGGCAGTTCAGTTCAAATATCGTATTTCTAACCGAAGTACTCTATCTGAGAGAGATTTGAGATCGTTCTAATAATCATAAGGAAGCAACTCATCATTATATAGTATTAAACAAAATAGCTTTGTCTGTCTGAACACTATCTGAATATCAAAATGTGCAAAAAGGATTTTCATACGATTTTCCCTAATAGATACAACAGTTCACAAGGAAGGTAATAAGTATATGGAGTACGCGAAGATTTATGAAACGCCTTATGTAAGGAATACGTTATTTTGGTCCGGCTACTTTTTATGACTGTAAACTTCATATGAACTTCATGCATCCAGAATTCAAGCGAGAGGGTGGGTTAATGTTAACATTTAAAAATATTTCTCCTTATATTCTTAGTCATACATTAACGCGCCACTTTAATAACGTAGACTTTTATTTTTATTCTAATTCTACTAAAGTTTATAAATTTGACTTGGTACCTAGTTATGTTTTCGGGTTAAAACTAAAAAAATTGTATCTAAGAGTTGTTAAAATTTTGCTGAAACGATTTTGGGGCAATTTATATAAATATCGGCGTTAAAGCCAATCAAATATCTTTCCATTAATACGCGACACGGCCTGTTGAAGAATAATTATGTATGAAAGTCGCTTCGCTTCGATTAATATGAATAAAATGGAATAAGACACTTTTGGAACGCAAAGTTTTCACTCAAGTGTTACGGGAGGTGTAACCCGAAATTCACATTTGCTTTTACAGGTTATTTAACGTCGTCCCGCGTACATTTTGAACGTTTTCACGCATTCAGAGTTTATTTTTTGAGTGCCTCGAATTACGTAATAGCATTCCACATTACCCCGTGTCCCTCTGTAAAGAGAATGAAATTAAAAATATTTTTCTAACAATACATATCATAGAACTTATGCAATATGTAATAATTTTATTTTTATTTTCCCTTCTGTCCTTTCATCATCATCATAACAATCCATAACCATACCCCCTGGGACGCAAATCTCTCGCTGTGATTAAGAATCAAGTGTACCGCGTTCAAGTGGCAGGCGTCACCTTTGAAATCATGAGATAGAATTCAATGAATTTCAGAAAACATACATCTTGGAAAAGATTACGAGCTCCCGTTATCGGTATGTTGGTTTCTCCACGTTTTCCTCGAACTCAGAATTAAGCGTGGAGGCCGACAATCGAACCACAAGGATGTAATAGTTATGACCGTAACAAATAAATATTTAACATGAATTTTACAACGCAAAGCAAGCGTCTTTTAATTTAAGCAACACATACACATCTTGTAGGGGAGTTACTCATACATATATTATGATATTTGCAAAATCTTAAATTTTATTTAAAAATATCCCCCCGACAAACATAAACCTTCCTTCAGATTCTAGTGCGCATATCAACCCAATATCACTCCAATATACCGTGTTCATTTGTAATCCAGGAAAAAAAAAATTCATGAAATGTGAAATTCAATATATGTATAATCTTATTCTAAGCGACGTGGATGTAACTTGAATCTACTCAACAAAATCACTCGGCGTTGGAAAATGAGGAAAATGATTACGATATGTATTTATTTGCATATTCGTCGTCTTCAACATAATTTATACGTATATTAATGTGAGCAGAGCTAACTTTGAACCGCTTTTGCGAATGTCGCGCGCTCGGAGGAATGTGAGATTTAGCATAATTAAAGTTAGCAGGTTATTATTAAAGTACTTTACAACGTTCCACGAGCGCAATTTACGATAGTATATATGTACCTCCCTTCCACGAGGTAAACATGTACTTATAATAAAAAAGTATTTGTATGTTACTACACACCTTTACAGACTGGAAATAAATTATAAGATTTATTGTTTATGTTCTGTCAATGGCTATTAACACGTAATAGTCTGTGGTTACTGTTGTACAGAGTAGATATTAGTGGTCGAAGCAAAGTCAAATTGGCTGAACGATTGGATTTTTCGTTTTGTGTGATTTCAATGTTCCTACCTTTATATATGAATCAATATATACTTGATATATGTTTGTTGGAATTTAATAAATGAAAGACCGATTTGTCGAACAAATAAGTAATATATTTCATAGAATTATTATCTATTGTGGATATGTTCAAACATGAAGCATGAATATTTGTAAAATACATACAAACATGTTCCAAGAAAAATAACGTTAAAATTTTCTTAGTCGACATCCAAATAGACTAACGATTCCTCTGTACCGAAGACAACTGCCACAAAAGTCACATGATATGTGCGTAAAACTTTTTAATTTTACCCAAAGAATTTAAAAAAATTAAAAAAATTTCCCGATAATAATATTTAATAAATAAAACTGTGACAGCGGCAAGTCGAAAAATGACTTTTTAAAAACCAACAATATTAGCAGTTAACAACATAATACTGTCATACAAATTCTATTTTACTAATTCTATAGCTATTAATAATCTAATGTATTATAATTTTCATATCCTTATTTGAATCAGGAAATGTGCGAGAGACCTTCGTTCGAACCACTATGCTACCAAGGCACTGCTGTAACGTCAATTGTTTATACGTATTAATTTTTGTGTAATATATTTTAACCGCTCAATTTTATTTAATTACAAGAGGATATCCTTTCGCTGTTGTAGGTCAAATAGGCCCCTATCAATATTGAAACTGAATTTTTTTTTACACTCGTAACAATCAGTATTTACACTGCTACGGTATACGCGGCGTGGGATGAAAGCTCAGTAATAAATCTACAGACAGATTTAATTACACCACAAATCATTTTTCCAGCGGAGATAAGAGTTTTATTTCATGGAAAATGTTTCGTCGGAGTGAATGAAATTATATAAGTTTATCGTACGCACTGGGAGTGCTGCCTCTCGTTGATCTGTAACAGATATTTCACTCAATAAGTCCCTGTTTGTAGGAATCTATACAGTTACACTCTTACAGCAGGTCCTTAAAGGGTAATTATCGCAGGGTTAACAATTCTAATACAAATAAAAGTTTAAAATTGCGACCAGTTGCATCATGTCCGCGGCCTGCATTAGTCTGACAGAAAATTAGGTTAGTGTTTTAAAAAAGAAACAACCTTTAGGGATTTCCAGCTGCCGTGGCGATCTTAATAAGCATCTCCTTTTTAACAAAAATTGAAAACAATTGACTTTTAGACCTGTAGGAAAATTACATTATAAAATCCATTACACACATCCGTGACGCCAGCCGCAAAATTGCTTTGAGTCTCGCTGCACTAAACATGATAAAGTACTTCGTTACTCCGATGGTTGTCGGAGTACTTTAAGGTTTTAAAACAAATATTTCACTTATTTAAATCTGTTTGAATCCATATTCATTTTCTGTTCATACAACACTACTTGGAATTGTTTTACCGATTCAAATCAAGAAAACATCCAATGAAAATTAATTTAAGAAATAAGGGAGTATTCCATAACCTTTGCCAACCTGATATAATTTCATTACCTTCCCATAATAATCGTTTTGTATTAATGTACAAAATATTATTTACGTAATATTGGATTTTTTCTGTACATATTGATTATTAAAATATGCTGATAAAATAATAATAAATACATTGCAGATACAGTGATACCGGATATTATCTTCCGCATACACATATACTCATAAAAATTGAACTATCTCCTAATAATATTAGTCAGGATTTATATAATATTTCGCAGGTACGTAAAAATACCAAAGTTGTTTCGCACAGACTTTATTGATGGTGATAAAAACGCACTTCAACACTATTAAACGGTCGCTATTGCACTCTTTGATCGCAGGTATTTTGTCTCGCCGAAAGAACTTTTCGCTTTCGCATTTAAGATCCGAATAACCCGCTGATGTCCCTGCACTGTATCAATACTGCTTTACTATGTTCCAGAACTTTCTACACCTTTCTCGGCAATTCAATAATCCTCGGAAAACAATAGAACAATCGATGACGCAGGTAATAAAGAAAACCGTGGATGTAAATATTCGCTCTTTTGCACAAGGCGTTGTGTGCTCGAAGTAGTTCTTATCAATATCTGTTTTTTATGGCCGCTATTATTTCTATTGTTTTCTGCCGAACTCTCGTCAACCGTTGTACCTAAGTATATATAAACAGATTTAACATAATCAAAAACGCAAAGTCCAGTAAATTATTACGATGTTATCATTCGTTTCTGCGTTATTTTATTTGTTGACCTAGTTGAAAAATGTCACGTTCGTAAATAATTTACGTACGATACGTCGTCAGGCTCCGCCGCTGATGAAAATATGAACTTGTATACGGGTACCATGTCGCAGTCCAATAACTGTTTCAACTATATCGCGGCAGGCGTTGGGGTTCGAAGTTGACACGTCTAATATATTTCGATACTATTGAGTTGCAATCTAAGATTTAAATGTGTTGAATCCTGATATGTAAGCAGCTCTAAGAATTTCTCGTCGTGGTTTAGTCTTCGTACTAGACGTTCACCATGTTGTTATTTTTGCTGGTTAGTCATAGGTATTAAATTGTATGATATGAAATTTGTGATCTGGATACGGATACGGATATATGATTAATATTATACCGGTTTCGGTTACGGTTACGGATAGGAAATTATTTCGGATTATCCGCTTGTTTCGGATAATTTCCGTTACAGATATAAGATGATTTACGACTTGGAAAAAAACAACAACACAGCAGTAACGGTAAATACACAACAGTAACAGTTTAACTTTATTTGTAGCTATTACGTAGACATAGTCACAGAAGAAAACAATAGCTTTAAAAATTAAATAATGATAACTGTCTAAAATTGTAACGACGCTGCTAGTGTATCGGCTCGGACGGCGGAAAGCTGTCATAACGTATTTTATTTAGATTTTGCTCCTATCCGAAACTATCCGAAACGTTTTATCGGATTCAGTTATGGTTACGGATATATTTTTATTTCGGATATCTGATAGTTTCGGTTACGGTTACCGAACTCCATAACATCCCTGATTTTTACTATACATGTACTCACGATAAAATTATGTGTTCCAATATACGCCGTTTCTTGTCCTCAATGTTCAAGCTCCTACATATACATAACACTTAGTTATAAGTATTTATCTCAATGTTTACAAACTGGTTAAAATTGTCTTTTAGCGGGAGAGCCCTGGTGACCTGGAATACAAGATTTTCTAACCCACAATAGGTGGCAAGCTCTCACAAAGCAATGACAAATATCTAACCAGAAATTATTATTTCATTAACTTGTGATCTTTGTGAGAGAAAAACAAGAAATTATTTTTGTTGTATTAAAATAAATAATTGATATCTCTAACAACTTTTGCAAGTAATTATCGTAAGATCTACTTTATTTGCTGATGCTCCGCGTTTCAGTGAAAGTGTGTTTGTATATACTGCGTATTGCATCGCTTCAGAAAATCTACACACCGTAATAAAATTTTTATTCATTTTTGTAAGCCAGTTCCAATTTTAAAGATTACACCAAAAATTTGTCAATACCCAAGCAAAAAAAAAATGGGTTGACAAACAGACGACAAAACGTTATTACTCTCTGCCTTACGCATGTAAATAAAATACTCTTAGGTTATAAATTAAATAGCAGAGAAATCTTACGTCTCTTACGTCCACCGAAACAATTACAATCAATAATACAGATTATACGCCCATTTGTTCTTTCCACGTCATAAAATCCAGCGAACCGGTTCAAACTAGTCAAAACTGAATTTCACGTTTGCAAGTAACGTTTACATACATATGTACGAAGTCGTAAAACACTGACCGATGACATCGTCGCGTGACTGCCGAAGAAATTGAACCGATAGGTATATCGAGAACAGTTCGAAATTTGAAAAATATGGTCCCGGACTGGTTTTTTGAAAACTCCTCTGCTCCGTGCGTTTCTAATGTCAACGGGCAGAGCGAACCTACAGTTCCTATGTTACCTGAACAATAAAAGAATAACGGGCAAACCCACTACTAATACCACTACTACCATGTTTAAGATGCGTGGTGTAATGACACTCAAGTTTTTTCTTTAGATATGAATAAGAAAAAGTTGCTTAAAACATAAATAAAACCAAGAGAATCCTACAGTTACGCCTTTGACGAATTGTAAGCCATTTGAACTGGCTCCGATAATTTGAAATATGATGATACTTGCGAAGATTGAAGTTTAAACGGATACAGTTATCAAGTAGGTGCTCTAGTTGGGGTGGGGTGCTCGATATATTAAATATGACACAATCATTCTATTGGCAACTATCTATGAGAGAAAAGTTATAAAAAGAAGTAAAATGCACCCCACGCTTTTTACTTTGATTTGAATTATTTTGTTAATAACTTAAATTTTATTATAAAGTTTATTTGAGGTAATTAATTATGATTGATTGTCCGACCTTCTACTACTGTAATAAAGACTCTTTGTAATTAAAAATTATTTTCTACTTTTTAGTTCAATTAGCAATAAAAGCGTGTTTTTTTAGTTTTTTTAAACTATTATTTATTTTCCAGTTTTTAGTTCAATTACCAATAAAAGCGTGTTTTTTTAGTTTTTTTTAACTATTATTTATTTTAAACTATTATTTATTTTAATTCATTTTCGTTGATTGTACTTTTATCAATAAAATTATTAATTAAAAGATTTTGATCACGATAAATATCTTATTTACTTGTCGAATTTTGTTCTGTAAAATAATTTAAAAATTTATGTTCTGATTATTTTATTGTAATTAATAAGAAGCTTTTATAAATCACGGTTATTATATAACATCTTATATGAATATTAAATAAAGTAACTTGCGTTTATGAGATTTATTAGTACCCACGCATGTGTAAGGAATAAACAAGGTTAGAATGCAACTATCCTAAAGACATTTTGGTCCCCGTTGAGCAATACCGCGTCCCCGAGCAAGTTCGGAAGAGTAAGTCGTAGACTCCAGAAATCAGTAAGAGTAACTCTGACTGGAAGTGCAGGCATGCGCAGATCGCGCGCTAGCTCTATCTTTCTCACTCTCCTACAGAGGATCTAAAAAAGAATTTATGAATCCTGGCCGTCCTAATAAGGATAATGGGAAACTGTTATCAAATTATTGCATTGTCATCGGCCCTTGATATGTGTGCAAAGTTTCAAGTTGATCAGACTTTTGGAAACCAGTGAAAATTAAGCTCAAAGATTCCATTACATACGTACATACATACGTTATATACGTACATACATACGTACATACATAGATACAACCCGAGCTAATAAAAGCGTATTAAAAAGAGAATGCAAATTTTGTGAGTTTTTACGTATGCGGAGGGTAGTCCCGGAACCACTTAGTCGTAAAACACCATTTGAAAGGCACATTACTCCGTGTGAACAAAAGATATGTGGTATAAAACAAATTCCCTATGTCTCCGTGAACGTGATAATCTTGACAACTACGACACAGGTTTTCATACTGGTTTTACCAATTGATTGACTGATTCACGAGAAAGATTTAGATGTATGACATCAGAAAAATATTATAAAAAGCCTGATAAAAATTAGCAACAGTTATTTCGAATGCAATTACTATTTGTAAATGTAAGTATAAAGGTTCCCGAAGCTACGCGAGGGTAGGTTACTAGTACGTAATATTTTACAAATTTCATGACTTGTCCTTTTATTATGATGATCTTATAGAAAAAGTACGAAAAATCTCGAGCAGATCAAACAACAATAACTATTAATTATCGTCGTAAAAACAACCTGTAGTACAATTTGCATTTAAGAATCGCCTCACCGTCAGATGGCGCTACCTTTAGAATGTATTTATCATCAAGCTTTTCATCGTCACGTATGTCACTATAATATTTAATTATAACTTTAAGGCATTCATGATAAATACTTGTAAAATGCTAATTACAAATATTTTGTTTAATATATGTATATTGCGTATTGTTATGTTATGCGTACCTGTTACGTAAAACGTAGCCTTCACGGACTTCATTGACAGTTAACAAAAGTATAAGCGAGTGTAAGAACTTAGAGATTTATTGTTTATAACATGGGAAAAAGCACACAGCCGTAAGACATTGCATTATTTCGAGAAGGTTGTCACAAGATACAAAACAATGTTTAGCTATACAACACTGTTCCCGAAACTCCGACACAGATTCGGGAACTCCCTGTAACACTGCAAACACACACTGACGCTTTGCCAACCGAAACAAACATGAACCCACGTAATAAGCTTTATCCTTTTGATTCTAGAAGCAAAGTAGAATTGGAATGAAACAGGTACAGATCTCAGCAACCTTCAACGGATGAGCGGCTGCCGTTGCCTCGTTGTAGTTCAGGAGAATTCACCACGGACAATGGAGGTTGGCTTTGACACAAAACTGGAGCTCCTTACGTCCCACCGGTCACACCAATCTCTATTTTTCTCTAATGTAACCCAATACAAAGAAACCAAACACCAGTTGACGTAGTGTCGGTTTAAACTTTGGGTGTACAGTGCCAAACAACGTCGGGGGTAGTTAGCAGACAAGTGCCCATTGTCACGCTAACATTTCCGACAGCCGAATACCGCTTATTACCTTAGTGGTATTACCCTTATGTTATTAGCATATCTAATAGTATTTCCCTTATAGCTCGCGGCAATAATATTAAGTAGAACGGCTCTGTCACGTAGAGACTAAATCGATTAAATTTCCTTATGCTATATAATGGAAAACAAAATGCTGTTAGCGAGAGACGGAAGGCAATAATGAGCTTTATCAACCAAGGTAATTGAAACGGAAAACAGCGGACGTTATTAAAAGTCTAAAACTGTATAGTATAATCGTATTGATTGTATTGCTCTTAACAAAATCGACAGTTTTGGCTGACAGTTTTAGCACCAAGAAAAAATTACTTCAAGTAAACAGGCAGAGTATTAATCAGCTTTACCTCACCACCGAAGACATCCAGTAAGTAAAGTAGTGGCCGGGCATGGCGAGGGTCAGCTGACTTGAATAACTTTTTTTGATTGGTTACGGCGGTGGCATTACAAATGAGAGACTTTTTGTATCAGCCCAATGGAATATAGATGGTTTCCAGCTTAAGTGCACTAGGTTTGAGTCCAGTCATTCTAACTTTCTTTTTTATTTATTTGTGTATTTTTTTATTAATTATCACTTGGTTTAGCGAAGGGAAACATCGTGAGAAAATCTTTATACCTGCAAGTTCTCCACAAGGTACCCTGTGTTTTAGGGTCAATTGTTCATAGAAAAGGCTGTTTCATTTCTATAATATTTCTAGACTTTCTAACTTTAATATTTTTATAGTTTTGTTTAAAAAAATCTTGGTTTCCCGATTTTTCCGAAAACCTTTTCATTTGATATGTCACGTTATTCTTTTTTTACTTCTCATATTCCATCCCCCCTCCACCTGTTAACCCGCCAAAATTAAAAATTGTTGATTTCCGATCTATGTTCGTCATACGATTACCAAACTGCAAACTTTGTTGTAGATTTTCAATATTATCATTCAAGTGCTTCCGAAGAAAATTGGCTATGACAGATAAACAAGTGATCCTATAAATCGATAAATAATAATAAATCGATTTCACATCGAATCGTAGGGATTGCCAATATTCTAAATTAGTGGTTAAACTCGATTTGTGAAACTATAAAGGCTAACAATTTTATGTAGGTATTCAGTTTACGCCTAAGAATTTGTAAGAGCGTTCGGAAACTTTGTGGAATTCTATCAATGTGGTTTGAAATTGATATATGGCTTTAGGGTTTCATTAGTCGAGTATCCTAGAATGTGTGTCACAATGCATAACTATGAAGTTACTCAGTTTTGACCTCCTCAAAGTGAGGAATAAACACTTTGGATCACCACGCTAGACAACAATTAAGAAATTGTAGAGAACTTTCAGATACGCAGCTTTCATCACGATGTGTTACTTCACCGAAGCAAATAATTATCTTTATCGCCTTTAAAGCCGTGAATTAAATACGTTAAGTTAAATACGTCTAATCAACTACTAACCAATGCCAGTGTCGACAATTCTTCTGCGTTTCACTCTTCTGCTGTTGTACGTTGAAAACTTCTGACGTTTTTTGACGTAGTAAAGATACCATCATTTGTTTGTGGTTTTATTCTACCCTTAGAATACATTAATTGTCACTTTACATCCAGTCCTACACTGGACCAAATAATTCGTTCCATACCTATTCCTAATATACTCGTCTTTGAATTAGCTTCGGTAAAGGATAAAGTTGAAAGGATTATTTCTGCGACAGATCCAAATCTATGAGGCCTGAAGGGGTTGCCAAAGCCACATAACATTACCGAAAATTTTCTGAGCTCTGAAAAGTATCCTACACAGTATAAAAAAACCTTTATCAAATAATCCACAACCGATGCTTCTCTTCTATTACACACCCATTTTTATTCTGCCATTTCTTTCAAAAGTTTCAGTGTATATGTTCGTATCAATCACAACTTAATCCTAGTTACAGCACCACCACGGCCCCCATCAAACTCACAAACTAGTTTAGGCAAACTTGCCTAAGTAATCCGTACCACCCATAAAGAATATATATAAACTAATAGTTTTCAATTTGTACTTTTAAAGCATTCACCTTTACTATTGTGAAGTGATCACTGCAATGACATTTAGAAATAAAACCATGCGCTTGCTCAGGCTTGAATAGTATTAGTATTAATGGGAATATTACATCTTGTTCACAACTTTTAACCTCTATATCATCGCATTACATCATCGCATCGCAAGACATTTCAAAAGTACCTCAAAATTAAGACTAGATTAATACTTGTTTATTACTGCATACAAAGCTCTCTATGAGATACAATCTTCATAAAGCCAACCGCCTGTAGAACTTCTAAACTCAAACATAAAGCCAACTAGCAGTGGACTTTGCACATAAAAGTTTGAAACTCAATAGATGAAAGATTACGAGTATGTAGTTCTGTATTCTGTAATAATTAGTTACGGGAGTCCCGAGTTGTCGAATTCGTGAGTAAGTTTTGTAAGACTAACAGCATGAAGCATGACAGATGATTGATGTAAAGCATTAACTTATTTTATGTAAAACATATTGAATCGACGATAAATAATATACTGTAAAGTTTAAATGTAAAAACGACTTGCAATTTCAACAATTTATTTTCATGTGACAATTCCAAATGCTATAATTAAAAAACGATTTCTTCATCATACCATTTCGATTACCAGTAATATTTGGACCGCTCCCTGATTATTTCATCATCACTCGTCTCCTCACCTCGATCTCCACTTACTAAAACCCTCCGTTACAAATGTTTAATTTTTTTACTGAAAAGTGAATTCAGATGGAAAGAGACCAACTATTTTTGTAACTAGCTGATTACTTCACTTAGTTTTTGCTAAATTGGTACGTAAATCTGACAGTCAGTTATGCTAAGTGACAATAGAACCTTAGATGGTAAAGAGCATTAACTCATAAAAAAGTCTATTTACTCTTTACTTGCAGTCTGCCTAGTATAGAATTCCATATACTGTATGATGAAATAGAATCACTATGGAACTATTCCAGGTAATAGTTGTCCCTATTATTAATTGAACCTTACGAGTTCATTTCCTAAAATTGTCGGAGCAAAATCTTACTATAATGTTGACCAGTGATGCCCAATGAGGTTATGGCGCTCCATAACCGTAATCGAAACCGATAAAAAATTTCGACTAACTTTGGATAGGCGCCGACAGAATGAAACACGGTCTGACAGGTTTTGCCGGCCGAGCCTACACCAGCCGCGTCTCTCTTATTTTGAGTCAATTTTCATTCTTTAATTTTTAGACTATTGTTTTTTCTCTACATACAAAATAATACCTAGAAATAAAGTCTTACTGTTACCTTGGAAATATATTATATTTTTTACCAGTCCCAAATCATCTAATATCCGTAACTGAACTTATCCAAACCAATCGGATAATTCGAAATAATTTCAAAATCGTAACCGCAACCGAAATCGAAACCCGTTAAATATTATTCATATATCCATACCCATATCCAGATCCAAAATTTCATATCCATAACATCCCTAATGCAGAAGAACTGAATACGTGTAAGTATATTACTAAGAAAACAACAAAGACTTGATATTTTGATATATAATAATAATAATACATAACCCAAAACTCTTCCATGATAACAAGGAAAAAAATATTTCGTTGACAGATTAAATCCAATTTCTATCTTCCAATTTATTGGACATCGCACGTCCAATTTAGAAAAACAATTAAATCAACGAGAAAACGTTCGACCCTCTCTTTATAATAATACAAAAATTGCAGATTTTATTCGATTATTAAGCAAGGACTATAGAATAGAATAGAATAGAAAATATTTATTCAGTTTAAGACTTAATATCTATTACAAAGTTAGTCTTAAGTATTATGTTAGACACACTAGTCTATTTTATAAAATTATAGGAACAAAACATCTTAGTCTTAAATTGTGTGTTTGCTAAACACCAGATAGAAAACAGAAAAATTCTTAAAATTACAGCAGCAAAACATATTTTTAGTCTTATGTCATATTAGACACTATCCGGCTCCAAAGCCCGGAGCAGGCATCCACCAAAGCTCAAAGAGCTCCACTGGCCAGTCCAGGATATATAGTCTTATATAGGATTTGAAAGCTGAGATCGTCAAGTAGTTTCATTACTTATTATTATTATTACAAAAATAAAGTTTCCAAAATCAGGAAGCCAAAATCCTACATATCAAATTTAGGAAAATGACTAACCACAAAATTTCTAAACTTCGCTGGTAAATAAGCTACGTGTATTTTCTTATACTTACACGAACTATTGAGAATTAATTTTCCTTGGATACAATTCTTCCAACCGACCCTTACTTGTCAAACTGTTGTCTTGTTGTCAAACTGTTGTTGTTGTTGTTGTCGTGTTGTTGTCATGCTGCCTTTGCCTTTGATGATGCTGCGAGCGTTGATGTGTTCTCACAAATGATAGCTTGTGAACCAGAAAGTTGACCATATTTACATAAACTAATTCTAATCCCACTATCACTCAAAGTAAACAAGGTACCTATTACCATGTACCAAAGATTTCATTCAGACGACCCGGTAGCCCAGTTGGTAGTGACCCTGCCTGCCGAGCGTGGGGTCCCGGGTTCGATTTCCGGCCGGGGCAGATATTTATGTGACAGATAAATGTTTGTTCCCGGGTCATGGGTGTTTGTGATGTGATAATTGTGTATGTCCATGCCACCCGCAACACAGGGAATCCTAGTGCGGGGGTGTGAGTGTGTAAACGTTTATAAACGTTTATATAAAAAAGATAATCTTTTCGCTTTGACACTCCATTCAAAACGGTGCTTTGAATATAGGTTTAAATGAATAAACAACAAAATCTTCACCAGTTGATACTCTTATCTTGCCTGTTCACTGTCACTTAACCCACGTGGGTTGCTCCCGTCTGCCTTGCGAATAAAAGCTTCATTCCTATTGCCTCAAACTGAATGTTAAACGTATGTGAATAATACAACAAATCTGGTATCTGTGATTCTGTTATTTGTTCCCTTGTCCCTCATTAGTCTGTAATTCTGTTTATTTTTAGATCAATATGATTGGATTTACTGGATCCTTAGATATTGTTTGACCGATCGGAGTGGCGAAAACTATGGAAATTATATTATATTATAGCCCAGCAGTGGACTATGAAACGCTGATAGATCGTATTGATTTGTAATAATTTACATTACATGATAGTTTCTCACTTTCACCATTGTTGGCTCTCACTGCTATAATTGGCGTCTCTGAATGGTGATTATAATTTTTTTCATATATAGCCAACGAGCAGTAAGTCATTTGATGGTAAGTACAAGTATACATAATACAAAGTTAATGCACGTTACAATCCAAGATTCATCATCAATGGCAATCAGATGAGACTAGTGAAACACCAATTTATAATAAGCAATTGAAAACAAAAGACTAAAATCCAATACAATGCACTTATTAAAATGTTATATACAAATATGTTTTTAAATCAAAAAGAAAGTACAAAGATCTCCCCTTTAGGTAATTAATTCAAAACAAGGTAAAATATTTCATAGAACTGTATTTTTAAAAATAAACCGTATATTTTAAGACAACTCAAATCATATTCTTTAAACGTGATATAAAATTAAACGTGATATAAAAAACTTTTTATTAGTATCACTGGGTCTTCTTTTACTTACTATTCCTTGCCTTCACTGGGGGGAGTTCCGCTCTTCACGATGGTTGATCGGGAAGTGGCCCTCTTGCTTCTTTTGCGTCCAAGCAAGGTGAAAAGGCTACCCTCCGGAGAAGCGCGAGAGGGAGGTGATGAATGTTCATGTCCCCACGCAGCCATTATGTGGAACTCACGGCATACCTAGGTGCCTACTAACTTAACAGCACCTGAGTTTGACTTTGGCCTTGCGGCCTCTAAGCCTTCATTGAATGCGACTTCTTATTGGGGAAGAGAAATGCTTGCGGTGCTCCCTACGAAGCATTCGCTCAGAAATCAAAACTGAAGGTGTAATGTCGGTTAGGGACTAGTATTATCACAAGGACAAGCACCGATACAAGTGGAACACCAATGTAAGGACCCCTCTTGTACAAGCATCGGGCTTTGATTACCACTGGTGGAAAGCAGCCGAAACGTATTTTGATAAATCAACCGTGATCTCGGGTTTTTATTTAAATGTATATCTATTGTATCTTAAAATCTTAATCATTAATGATTCTTAATAGGATTGAAAATATATAGGCACGTCCTATAAATCATATGAGTATTATTGAACATATTCTATCATACGCATATAGATCAAAATAATGGAATTCAGACCATTCTGACCAAAACAATATGCTTCAAGAAAAGATCGGGGCAATAAGGCCTCACCCGCAATCGTAAAAAGGCTTTATAGGCGATAAATTTCGAAGGGTTCTTTTAAAATATACTTCGTGTAGCCAAAGTTCTGTTGCAAATGATTAAACATTTTTATTAAGCAATGTAACCTTAACAAAACTTACTTATACATAAAACGATGAAATATATAATTATATAGATATAAAGTTATATTAAGATTTAAATTAATAATTATTGAATTAATTTTATATTCATTGCGTAACTTTATCTAAGGTGAATGTAAAACTTTGTGTCTTATACTAGTTCTCCAGTCATCGATAAACTGGATGAAATTCTTCTAAAATTAGCTGCACCTTTCAATTTACGACTATATATTTAGAGAATTAATCGTGCAAATAATTTTTACTTAAATATGTTAAACAGTACGAAATACAACGTTTTATCATTATAATCACAATATTGCTGTAATTTAGTCATTTTAAAAGTAATTATTAAGAGCAATTTCTTTCAAGCAACGCTTAAGTACGGGACGAAATATTTTACCATTAGGAGCAGAAATTAAATGGGCAAAAAAGAAACAAGAAAGAAAGGAAATCGAAAACTAAAAAAAATATTTAATATTAATTACTAATATTATTCTGCGACTTTTTTCGGACGTAGTATCAGAGAGCCAGTAATAATGTGGGACCCCCGATTCTTTTTCGGTCGGTAATACTTCGGCGATGCCTTTAATGTTACTGATGTCCATGGGCGACAGTGACCACTTGCCATCAGGTGGCTCGTCTGTTCGTTTGTCGTTTATTAATGAAAAGATTTTTACAGTGTAAATAATATACAGAATAAGTACGCGCCTTTTGTTCCTGTCCGCAGTTACGTATACCCTGGTACCGATCAAATCAACTAACAATGCATCAATAAATCGAAATAAATCGGACTATCACGCACTGACAGCCTCTAATCCATCACTGTGTAATGTAGGTTAATGGACCTACACGTAACAAACAAATATACTGTAGATTACTTCAGTTCTAATCTATGTCTTTTTTACATTCGTATCTTTCAACGCAGCTTCTCTACGACATTGAAGTAATTCATAGGGGTACATTCTACAGTTGAACTAAAAGATTTATTTTGAACGCAGATATTGTGGTTTTTGTTATAACTCCTGTTATATTTTGCCACACTTATTACTTCTTTACTTAAGCTTTTTATTTTTTATAAGCGTACTAATACTTTCAATATTCTAAGATGAATAAATGGGTAGGCCGACCGTAAGTAACTACCAATACCATTAATTGGACATTCGTAATACTAGGGGCGATAGAAAAGAGTAGCTGGTTAAGAAGGCAGAGAAGGACGTATTGCTGAGTGAATCCCATTTCCTGATAAATAACGTAGATGGACATTCGTTCCATTTTAATTGTATTAGAAGTAATATGAATGATATGGTGGTAGACATAAGTATGACAGGAAAGCGCGATGAATGAGAGGAAAGATATACTGCGCGGACCAGAGATAATGGGATAAGGTAAAGCAGATGATGATGGATTTTCGTTCCACAGGTTGGGTAAATGCCAGGTATCAAGATAAAATTGGTTTAACGGCGTGTAATAATTTGGTGGAAATTTTGCCGCAAGTGATAAACCGAATAGTTTTTCAGATCTCTCCTCATCACAAGACTGGAAAAATTAGCGCTTGTCGGTGTTCTCCCATTCTTACAATGTGGGAGTCTTCAAGAGGAGAGTAAATAGGCTTTTATAAGTTAAGTGCATTCAACATCTTAGACTTCATCACCATTTTTCATCAGGTGGGATTATTGTCAAGCATTATTTCATGTAAAAAAAACATAAACGGTAAAATACATATATTTCTCCTCAATTCACAATGCAGTAAATCAATTCCGTGAATTTCTGCTAATTCCTTTATTTTAACACGTAAACAACATATACTGCCTTTTTTCCAAGGTCTTAAACTGAAGTTTTACAAGGATCAACATTCCGTCATACAGAGAACATATAGCTTCATTTTACGATATAAACTAAAAATTAGTCAAGATCATGATTTATTAGTTTATACAAGTAATCAACAATTGACTGGTTTTTTTTTCAGTTTTACTAAATATATAATTATTAAACAATATCTTAAATAAAATATTATAATTAACTGCTATAGTAATAACCCCTACATAATGACCACTACATTATACACCGGAGATTGAATTAAGTAACTGTATGCAAACATTACGAGTACCATGTTTGCATACATAATGAACGACCGTGATAAAATTAGCTACTGTTTGTGAGGGTAACAGTCCAACGCTTTGCCTCCTACGACAGCACTCCGGGCTTAATTCCAATTAAAGTGAATTAAGACATAAGTATCAAAATTTATTAACACTGCATATTTATAGAGAAAACCATGTAGAAATTTACAGTCTACAATTAAAATCTGCGGCTAACAGCGAACGTTTTTTGACTCGTAAATAACTAGTCGATAAACTTTAAGTGAAAGTGAAAGAATAGTAATGTGACAAAACAGAATAGCGACTATTCGCTATTCTATGCCTTTATAGAAAAATGTAGCTATAAAATTATGTTTGTCTTAGTTTGAATACGTACATAATATACGTATTTTGGCATTATTATTAGCAGTATTTTAGCGGTATTGGGGCGACCTAGAATCCCCCCGATCCCTCGCTGGTAGAAAAGGGTTGTAGTATTTAAATACTTACATGTTTTTATATCTAGTATTTTGGTACTCGCATAGTGTGTAACTCTTATAATACTCCTTTGGTTAACTTCTTTTATAATTTCCTGTATCTTTTATCCATTTATTCTGTCATTTCTTTACATATTTTATTAGGTTTAATGTTTTGTTATTGTTGTCAAATATTTGACAAATGTCCTAAATTATTGTCATCATGATAACTTTTATTTTTAATTTTTATAGTTTTATCCTTTTTGGTAATGTTATTTATTAGGCTGATAGAAATTTTAAATTCGTAAATAGAACATAAGAAGAGAATCATTCCAGAAGATTCGACATATAAAAGGCGAGCTATGACGAGATTTAACAGTCTCTCTCGCGTGTGGCTCACAACAGTGGAATCTTGAAGAAGTCACATGCTGAAAGTCTCTATCGGAACAGTCTCGCGCTTCTAGCCGGAAATCTTTTATTACTCTCCGACTCCGGGATCTATATATTTCGTGCGCCCTAACGCACGCCTGGTCAAGGCGGTCTTCGTGCGCTGAACACCGGATAGTCTACACGTGTCGTGCGTATTAACGCAAGCTCCAGTCGCCGAGGTCTCCGTGTGCTGAACGCCGGGGACTCCGATCGTCTTGTGCGCCCTAAACGCACGCTCCTGTCTGCAAAGCCTCTGCGCGCTACACGCCAGAGAAGCGACAGGCCTAGCTTCCTACTTACAAGTGACCTTTTTAGTTTCTTAATCTTGTAACTCCTGGATCATAGTCATTGTAACCGCCAAGAATTCTTGAATACATTCTATCTTCTAAATCTCTAGATCTTTTACTTATAACACTACAGGGTATCTTAAGAGGCGATAGAAACCAGCCTGCTTGGTGGTAGAGCATCGCGTAAGAATTGTATTATTAATATTATTATTAAGTCATTAATATTATTAGTGGTATTATTATCTTTTCGTGAAGCCTGCCTGGCTAGCTACCACCCTGCTGCTTGAGTCAGCCGCCAAACGACTCGTCGTATTCCTGCTGAGAGCTTGAGAGCCAGTACATTCTTTCTCATCTTCTTCTCATTTCCTGGCCGACAAAGCATCAGTGATACCTTTGGTCTTGTTGATGTCCATGGGCGACGGTGACTTATTATCAGGTGGCACAACTGCTCGTTTCGTTTCGTAAAAAAATTACGTATAAATATATATTAAAATTGATTAACAACATACAACGTAATCTATAAATATTGCCAAACGGAACGTGACCGGTGACCTGAGTGATGGCAGCACCGACGCTATGACTCAACACTCGGCAACTCGTGCTATAACACAGCCTAGTTAAGGGACAGGGGCGGCGACAGGCTTCACTTGTATTTCCACCGTACTGGCAATGTACAGCTATGATCAAATGTTAGGGCAGGTCGAAACGTCCGCAATGACGTCAGTACATGCTTAGGAAAGTGCAGACATTGCCCATTTTATGATCCTGTTGGCCCAGACGATGTTCAATTGCGCCGTCAACGAGCCATATGAGGCGACGAAGGAGATCACGGCCCACCATGCACGTCGACCCGAGGCCTAACCGCTCCCGCGGGATCCCTTAGGTGCCCATTCCACAAGCGAGCGGGCTCGTAGAAAGTCAAATGTTTTGTTTGTAATTGTCGTTGAAAATGAATTCTTGTGGAAACGTGACCATGCTCCAATTACCAATTATCCGCCCTATACATGTCTGACCATATATAAATCAAGCAATACTGTCTACTTACTATCAACTTAATACCGTTTTAAAGTTTTAAAAAAATTCCAGTGGAGATTTTTTTCAATATAATTTTTTTTATCGAAAATATGACATTCCCATAAAATTTTAAAATATGTTCTGGTTATCTAAGGTTTGGACATTTAAAATATTGTATGTCCAGCTTAAACTGCCAGATACATTCCGATGTGTTGGCGATTACTTGGTGGTAGAATGTTTGTACCCTTTGCCGTTCAAACTTCAGTCAGCAACTGTTTGTACAGTTTCTAATATCATCATTACAAACCATACCTTCACATCTTACTTTGGGCTCAGGTCTTCGCAAGTTGCAGAATTAAGGCTTTCAGTGCACCGCGCTGGTAAAGTTGCACACTAGCAAATTTCACATACCTTTGTGAACATGTTAAATAACTCTAATTTTAGCAAGGTTTTCCATGATATCATTTTCCACCAAAGCAATTGATAGTTTATTTCTGCTACGCACATAATTTAGAAAAATTTAAATTTCATCAAAGTTAACAACTATATGCAATTTGAAATTGTTTTATTATTTTAAACTATTTTCATTTTCACACTTACTTCCCATCAAAGTACCTTGTTAGCTGAAGTGCTCCGCCATTTACGTAGCTATTAACCTTTCCTACATGTCGTAAGAGCATTATTTAAGAATACTCGTATCAAGACTAAAATCAACTTTTGCACTGAAACTTTACAAATCTGATCTAACCTCGTGTCTAAACTATCCTCCCCTGCTCATGATACACTCTGTTGAACAACAGCAATAGTATCAAGACGCGACTGAAGGTCGCCCAGTTCCACTCAGTTTATTTAATCCGGCTCTTGTGGGCAATGGTAAGATTTACACCTGTGTTGCCTACTATACTCCTTTCATAATCAATTGTGAATTGTTTTTGAAACATATCAGTTGCATTGTGGGAGAATCAGAGTTAGTCAGTTTTCCTGCATCCTTCTTGGCTGATAACGCCTCAACAATACCTTGGTTTCTACGAATAAATTTGTAATTATTTACCATCAGGTAGACAGTCTCTTCGGTCTTCGGCAATTCATATAAAAAGGTTCCTCTCATCATCATAGAAATAATCGTCACCGTCATTACCTATTACTGCCGAAGTGCTAGGAAGACCAAAGCAAAGCCACTGGTGCTAAAACTGGTACGGCGTGGACATTTTCCTATTCATTGAATAAAAATATGTGGCACAGACGTCTGCGGGTTTACGTCACACCTACGCTCTCTAATATCACAAGGCACGTTGTGCCGTTGTGTGGTAGCTTTTGTACGCATACACTACACAGCAGCAGGACATCGATGTCATTTGACTCCTAAAGATCAAAATTTTATTATTTCCAAAAAGATAACCAAGTAATTGGCGTGCTGGATTGGATATGTAGTTAATTTCCTTAAATTTTCGTAATAGATTTTTTGAAAATACTTTTGTGATTTATGTCGGTAGTTTGTAACTAATAGTGGCAAAAATTCCTTGAAGCTTCCGTGGTTTAGAGGGCACCTTAAATTGTTGACCCCAGTCGTTCCTGTCAGTAAAAGTCGATAAACTATGTCGAAGGGCTGCAGGCAGCATAAAAACTTCGGAAATCTGGCCGCCAACATCGCAACCATTACGCATTGGAGCAGCGTGTATGTGCACCTGTTATTATATGTTGTTACGTACACATTATACCTCTCCATACCGCCTTTGGTGTTTTCTATTCTCTTAAATGGTGGCTGGCAGACAATCTTGCTTGCATTAAGTCCACCTTTTGTACCACTAAATTGGGTATAATAAAGTTTAAATAAATATGGCCGCACACGCGCAAACACACCCGCACCAAACATTTTGTGTTGTCTCGACAGCGCGTCGTCTGGAATCACATCGATTGTCATTCCTAATTTTGTCTGGAAGCATTGCTTCAAAAACTTATATGACTTGGTTTGATGAATTTTGAGGTCAGTGACTTTATCAATGGTCGAAATGGGATTGGATGGTAGTTCGGGCAAGAAACTCATACCAGGATAAACATATGACTGTCGTTATTTTGCCACAAGTTTGAGTAATCCTTTTACTGATTTGTGTGTTTATGTTTAATATTGTGTACTCTTTTTGTTTTGTGTGTGACAGGTGAAAGTGAAAGATTAAATCGATATGCCAGTGTAGACATTAATCAAATAGAGTCGTGTTATGCAATTTAAGTTATTTATTCTGGTATTTAATTTTAAAAAATGTTTCAATAAAACAATAAATAAAAAAAGAAATGTTTTCGGAACGAAGTTATTTTCAGTATATATTACATGCTATCACCCCGCCCTAGCTTTCTCTCGGAAAAAGTTCTTATTAATTTAGGGCCGCAATGCCCCGTGTCAGCTTGACATCCACAATACTGATTCAATATATTGTAGGGATGTTATGGATATGAAATTTGGGATCTGGATATGGATACGGATATATGAATAATATTTTTCCGGTTTCGGTTACGTTTGCGCATATGAAATAATGTCGGATTATCCGATTGTTTCGAATAATTTCGGTTACGGATATTAGACGTCGACTTGGAAAAAATAACAACACAGCAGTAACAGTTTGACTTTATTTCTAGTTATTATGTTGTATTATAATTACAGAAAAAAAGCCTTAAAAATTAAATAATAAAAACTGTCTAAAATTGTACCGACGCTGCTAGTGTATCGGCTCGGACGGCGGAAATCTGTCACAACATATGTATTTTATTTAGATTTTGCCCCTATGCGAAATTATCCGAAACTTTTGTATCCAATTCGGTTACGGTTACGGATATATTTTTATTTCGGATATCCGATAGTTTCGGTTATGGTTACGGAGCTCCATAGCATCCCCGATCCACAATACTGATTCAATATAAAAAACTTCATAAACACTGTACACGGCTATATGGTATTTATGTTGGTTTCATAGGGTGTCTTAGAGATCATGTCAGGTACTCTAAACTTTGGATACTTATATTCCTGTAGAAAATGTCGCACTGAGTTTGCCTATGGCGGCGTATTAATTTAAAACACGTGATAAGGAGTTTCTTTTTCCGTTTCTCGTACTCAATGTAAAGCACCGTTTTCAAACGGTAGTAGAAGCAAGAAATTATGTGCATAATTGTATTTACGAAACATAAATTATAATTAGATTTTGAATTGAATTCGAATTGAATTGAAAGTATATGTTGCATAAATCAAACAGAGTTTTATTATTGAAAGCGTTTATTATAGAATAAACCACAAATTAAATGAAATGAAAATGAATACAATCTTCGTGTGCAATAACCAAGGGAAGAAGGAAGAAAACAATGTTGCCACAAGCAAAACATTGCTAGGTTATACATAAATATCTGCAATTATTTCGTAGGAAATAATTTTCCAAGTTGATGTTCAATATATGTATTGAACAGTATAATAAAGTAATATATCTAATTCCGTTCCATCTAGTTCCGAAACAGATACTTTTACTTTCAATTGTTATGTATCTGCCTACAGAACATGCTCATTACACAAAAATTGCTTTGCTATAGTGGGATTAATATCAATAATAGTTTGACTGATCCCTTGCGCTCAATATCAATAGGTATTCCAATTTCATCAGCTCCAGTTTCACCTTCAATGTTTATATTATCATTGCAACCCGAAATTGACTCACTGTTGGGGGTTTCCTTTCGCACTGAAACGGGTTAAGACTACACTTCGCGACGTTGACCAAACGTGGACTGGCACGCGTCGAATTCCTTCGAGAACATTATATATATTTGTTATCGATATATTATTTTAAAATTTTTGTGTGTCTTTTAATGATATTTCAACTAAATTACAAGGATCATGGTCACGGCGCGACTCTGAGGTCGGGGAGACTCTTGGCAGTTGACACTTGGCGGTCGTTAATGACAGTTGTGTCTGTCAACTTTATGTCAAGTACTTTTTCGTTCGTTATGAAGTTGATTGTAGTTACGTCAGCTCCTGTATTGGCTAAATAAAGCGGGCCATCTCTCAATAGATAAAAGAACACATTAGCGCAGTCAAAAAGAACGACACGCAGAATGACAGACACGTGGAATGGGCATACGGAATCAAAGTATCTCAAACAATCAAGATCTGTTAACAAAACGAGAGTTCCAGGTTAGATTCTCGCTACGTTCACGTGACGGAACCCCTGTTGGAAGTTTAATCTTCACCTGTCTGTCATGGAAATTATATTTGGTAAAGACTGTATAGGCTTCAGTTCAGCTTGGTCCCTGGACAATTTCGTATTACGTAAGTAGGTAATAAGTCACTCTGTATATTCCTTGTAGATGATATAATTCGTACAATATACAATGAAATTGTATAATAATATTGGTCTCGGACCAATAACGGAAAAGAAATTAACCCTTGAAGGCGTGGGCGGAATAAGGTCGGTGTTAGGCAATTTTCACACGAGCGTTTGCACTTAACATTCTTAATTTTATTTTTAAGATTGATCAACTTAAATTTTAACTGTACAAAATTGCTGCATAAATTGCAATATGTAAGAATTTTATACTACATTTTTTAATTTATTTAACAGTCATAAGAGCAACGAATAAGCAGGGAACTTATTCGCTGGTCTTTTTTCTTAAAATAGATCGTATAAAAACAAGAGTTCACAAAATGGATTTTTTGAAGAATCACATTAAATTAAATTAGCGTTAAATTGGCGACTTCTTTGATGTTTTTTACCTCATATCGTGATCATTTTTTATCCAATGACCCGTTCGTTACTTCAGTTGTGTTACCACTAAAGACGATTGACGGCCGCTGCTACCTACGACCCGTCGAGTACGTAAAGGCCGGATTTACTCAGTGGAGAGTTCTTTGTTCCAAGACAAATAGTTTTCCCCGCGCAAGATGAATGGACCGGGTTCTGCGCGATCCTGTACTATTTCTATTTTTGTCACGCCTCACTCCATTAAAATTCATGTGTAGAACCGGAGATATATCACAAAAGTATAAACGTACTATGTACAAACAGAATTTATGGTGTTTGTATATGGTACTGTTGTCGCTTTTGTATTAACTATAATTTTTGGCGCAGACGCGAAAATAGAGAAATGGTTTTAACGCGGGTTACTAGCTTGGGTTCTCAGTAGCGTATACACGTTTTAAGAATTAATTATCTTGTCCTGGTTAGGGAAAACGAAAACGTCATAAAAAATTCTGTATTAATAAAAGTTATGTACGATAAATTAATGAATAAATTTTTTAACTGTTCTCCATAATGTTGTCGAAGGCATATGAAGTTTGCTAATCAGGACTCAGTCAGCGTGGCGGACTCTGGCGTTAACCCCTCATCGTGTGTGAATAGCCAAGAATAGCATTGAGGTAATTGTGCTTCGTAAATAAAGTTTATTTTTACGTAAATAAACTTAGAGCTAACATTACACGTACTCCCAATTCGTTAGCCTTGGTACATTTTTTTTTTATGTTAATAGCCGACAAACGAGCAGACGAGCCACCCGATGGTAAGTGGTCGTCACTGTCGCCCATGGACATCAGCAAGGCCGAAGGTATCACCGATGCGTAAAAGTCAGAAAGAAAGTACTGGCTCTCAAGCCAACTGACATACAACTGATATTTCAAATATAATTTCAAAGCTGGTTAATATACAATGTCACTCATAAAATTTTAATTATTACAAAAAGTAAATTTTATTTCATTTTTAACACTTTCATTAATATTATTTATCTGCTTGATAACTGGAATCACCATTCAAAATCTACTGTCCTCTTAATAGAAATTCCATATTAAGTTTTATTTCCCACTCCGCTGGGACACACCTGTTTCCCGGGTTAATAACTGTCCTAGATCCACAACATATATGGATCCGTAACTGGGGTAGATTTGCAGTCTTGGCTACCCTAGGACCCACGCCATGCAGTCAGTAGCAGCCGCCCCGTTCTCAGCACTCATCATATATTGGTAGACAGCATAAAATTTTTTGTTACAATTGGTCGCCCTTGCACGCTCTAGGCTCGAGCCTACTGGGCTTTAGGGCTACTGACCCATAACATACGCTACTAATAGGTCAAGTATCATCCAAATCTGTTAAGTGGTTTTAATGTGATACGTGGTTGGACAGATAGGTAACATTAATAAAGCTTATCTTTATTATAGTTTCCAAACAATATTCTATGTATAAATTCAACCCTATTACAGTTTTGTTAGAAGTACCTATAGACTAGTGGTCGCCTCCGACTTCGTTCCGATTGAACGATTAATTAAATATAGATTTTTTTTTTTAATTTCATATTTTTGCCTGAATTGGACATGATTAGGTTTACTGACATTTTATGTAGCCTATCATTTGCGAAATTACGTGTTCTCACTACACATCAATTTTAATTAAGATCGAGAAAGCCGTTGTTGAGTTATAACGGGATATACAGACAGAAAAAAACATTAAAATAGGCAAATTGATGTCAGTGACTCATAAAACGAATATTTATCAACAATTTAAAAAATAAAATTGAATGTATAGACAAACAGCCGCCACAGATTTACACAGTATCAATGCGTTCAACGTTACCCTTTTTTACGGAAATACTCAGATTTAGATTTTTTGAACAACTTATACAGGGTTGGGCAATTTGTTTAGTAATCGATTAAGAGCACGTATGTCACGTAACAAGTTTGAAATATTTAGTTTAAAGAAACAACAAATATTGTAACTAAAAACCCGACTTCGACTTCCAATCGAATTTATAAATGAAATTCGAGCCCATGTCCTAAAGGTGAAAAAATTTCGTCTCCAAATTTTCACCCCTAGGAGTCGTATTCGTGCAACCCTCTCAAACAGCAAAGGATGTTTTCAAATCAATAAAAGTCAATAAAGGACAGTTTTCTGAGGTAACGAACAAAAAATAAAATACAAATCAATTGAGAAGCCTTTTTCTCTGTGCGCGCGCATTGTTAAGTGTACTTGTTACATCATTATGCTTTCAGTATTATTACCGTCTGTTATTTTATTAAACTAGTATATCGAGAAGCGTATCGAAGTTTCAAATGGGATTTAAGTTCCCAAAAACTTTAAATTTAGTGCTCGGTTCCACCGCATTTGTTCCACAAAATGTATATGCGTATCGTATGAAATACAATCTATTAACAGTTCCATCTACTACAAAGGTTTTCTGCTAGGAATTTACTGAACTGAATAATCTTTTCAACACTCGACATTCAAGATATACGTTTCGACTTGTTGCGTCCATTTGCATGTTTACTAAAGACGGCTGTGATACGCCCCCTACGTTTAGAAGAGCTACTACAATAAAGATCATTGTATTATTATGTTAATGATAAGTCGTGGGTTGGGCTTACGAGTTCTAGATGTAAAGGGACAAGAAAATCTTTTCGACTTTCATTTGTATTATATTGAAAAGTGAAACTTACGCACGGTTTGCATAGCTTACTCGGCAGGCAGAGTCGCTATATATATGTCTATAAGTAATCGATATTGGTTTAGAAGTGTCAGTAACCGCTAAAGCGCGCTCTCGATTTGAAATTCGAATACATCGGACCGTTGTCAATCGAGTGCTGTATACACACACAAACATATAACATGACGAGAATATAACATGACGTAAATAAAATCAGAGTAAATCTCAAGAGACCACTGAACAAAAACTTCCAACAAATAATTAACGGGTATCCAAAGTATATACAAACTGAAAGGACAGTTAAGTATTAAGAATAATTCCGAGCAACACTCCTTCAACTACAGGTAGTTTTACTTTGAAGTGCTTTTCATTGAGAGTTTCGAGTTCGCAGCGGTAATAAGAAACAATGTCGTTGTATATTGACGAAGTAATAAGCGACTGGGGATTAACGTCAACTGTGAAGAGGTCATTAGAATTATTAACAGTTTGAATTAACTTTTACCAACGGGTGCAAATAGTGTTGTTGCAAATTATTTTAAGGCGCATTACTGACGCAAAGTCTAAGCGAGGCGAACTGGCTAGCTATCCAAGTATACACGGTGAAGTCTTAAGTGTCAATCAGTGTTTTTTTTTTTTTTCGGAAATACAAAAGACACCACAAAAGTTATATTGAATGATTTGCATTGAAGTTTACATACTATAAGTATAGAGGATTGTTGATAAAACGGAAATGCATGATGTAACGTACTCGTTACCTCTAGCTAGCCATGTTATTTACGGTAGGTGTAGCAAAAATGATTCACATTGATACATTTTCAATTGGCTAAATTAACGAAAGCACAAACAATCTGTAAAGTGTTAATTTTCTGTAGTCTTTGAGCTTAAATATCTCGGGAAGTATTTCACGTATGACACTTTGCCACTAATTATTTTTAATTGTGATAAATTATTCTATCGCTTGATATATGTTCCATCACTGGCCGCTGAAACGTTGCTTTTTAAAAATGGCGGACTTATAGATATGCCAGCTTTCATGCAAAAATGTTCAAACCTGTTACCAATATAATATATATTTATAAAATAACTTCATAGTAAATAAAGAAATATAACCTTTACAAGTAGTCTAAATAAGATTTAGTAGGTTAGTTATTAGGAATTGCAATTCTCGAAGCAATTTCGCTAATGGGGTACCTACTTGTAATTTTCTTATACAATGAAATGTTGCTGATATAATTTAGTTTAACTGCTGTTCCTACTTTTAGAGCGCTCAATTTTCTACACAGTTATTTATTCGGTGCCTTTCTTTTTATTTTTCCTTAAAGGACCCTCAAGGGTCGTGATTTCATAATCGTGGCATTATCTTCTGCCTCAGTGTCTCATCATTTATATCTGTTTTTTTTTGCAGCACAACCCATTGGCCTTTCACGATTTGGCTTAAAATTATAGTCTACCAGAAAGGCCAAGTGTAGGCTTATAAATTTGACATAATGTATGTATTGGGTGTGAAAGCCTTCTTTACTTGAGCGCAAGCCTCTGCTTGTCTTGCACCCTGCTGCTAAACGGAATTTCGGTTTTGGGAATCTGTTCTACCCAATTTAATCATGGTACTCGTGCACCATCACCACACCATCCTCATTTCAAACGTCTATCTAAGAGCCTTTAAAGGTCTGTCCTTAACTGGTGCCATTCCAACCGGTCAAGGGCCATTTTGATTCAATGGCTCCCCAATGTTCTCTTCAGATAATAAGTCTTTTTTTTATCAATGAAATTTCTTCTCCGCAGACTTTTCGTCCGTGCCTTTTTTAGTGTTTTCTTACATTTTTTGATTATGCTCCGATGCGAACCCTCGCTGATGCCACACCACTTGTGCGCAGGTTTCACTGTTCGGCTTTACCTGCGAGCGAGTGGTTGCCTCAGCGAGGGTTTTACACTTGGCATTACTTAAAACTACAGTATCTCTATTACTATGTTATATACATAAACGTATATTTTTATAAGCTATGTTAATGTATATCTTAAATATAATAGACTAATTTTTGTCCTTCACGGAGGCCGCTAACGCCTTCAAGTGTTTGGCGTGGCCTTTAGGTCCCTGTTTCGGATTGCCATTGAGACGTTGTAGTCCTCCAGTCTCTCGTTGGTGGCATTCGTAGCCCTTTGGATGAACTGGGCTATGGCGTCATTGCTGCAGTCGGTGTAGTATGTACAGCTGATGGTATGACGCGATATTGCCACGACGGCGTGGGGGACGCTGTTGTGCAGTTGGAAGTGCTGTGCTGACGTGCGCACAATTACTACCGTCTCGGATAATAAGTCCAAATGGTCGGGCTACCTATGCTCCTTTTACCAAGACGTGGAGACCGGATGAGGGCTTTTCTTTTCCATTGGTTATCATTTTTAAATTCTTACTATTACCTTACACTCTACATATAGTATATATCTTGTACAAATTTTCATTCGTTAATAAAATATATTATATTCATCCACTCCAGTTCAAATGCATTTTGTAAACTTGTAGTGGATGACACTTGATGTTAATACAATTCATTTTCATATTTTAATTCATTAATTAATTACAATTAATTAAATTTATTATAAGCTTTCGTTGCGACATCTGTCGGCACAACTGGAAGTACGATGTTCATTCGTTAAGTTAGTACAGTATCATTAATTTGAGTACCAATATCGTTTCATAGATGGCATTGCACTCCGATGAAGTGCAATATGCACTTTTAAATGAATTAATTTTATTTTTATATGGGTGAAAAAAAATATCTTATTTAGATATTTAGCAGGACATATACATACATACATATTCATATTAATTGTTATTATTTAATAAAAGTAGGAATTGGTTTTAAGTGTTTTTTCGTTATTAAAATTAATTTTGTAAATATTTGTGCATTTCGTTCACAGTGTAGGTAAGACTTCCCGAGAGATCTAGCTGTGCTTTGACAGTTATCGCTAAAAATCTCCAGAATGAATTTAGTAGTAGTTTTGAACATGATCTAGAGCAACTCCTGCAGCTATTGGCGAAGATTCCCCTAACTATTGGCAAAGATTGGGGACCCTTTACCTAGCGATTTTGTCGTCCGTTTTTCAACTTTCTGCACAATCACCAGAGACGGTTTGAACTCAAGCTTAGATTGAGCCACTATACAGAAGATGTGAAATATATCTATTTACACGCAACAAAACATTTAATTTTTTACATTGTCATTGTTTCTCGTCCTAGTATTTATACTACAGTCAGTTGAAACCGAGCAGCAAAATTAGTTTTTAATTCTTGGTTTATGCAAAACAGAGTTTAATTACGATTTCTTGTGCTTTTAAATAAACGTCAGCATAAACTAATGAGTTATTAAATAGTTCGCTCTCAGAATATTACTTTTTCTATAAAAATATGTTTTTCTGTATAAATATCTAAGTGATATAAAAATAACACTTAGTAAATTATAGTCAACTAGCTGGCTCAACAATGTTGTTATGCAATAGAGTTAAATTAATAATTACATTAATAATTATAAATTATTAAAAAAATAATTAATAATTACAGTCCTATAGAGCTATGAACCGAATGGAATTCGTACCACAGATATTTTATAATCATAATCTACCGCTGTATTATTACGCTAGATTCAAATTGACAATGGACCGTACCCCGGTTTTTAGCCACAAATCATAAGCTTTGAATTGAATCAGAGATAATTGATTTCATTAATTTCCTATACC
The DNA here is from genome assembly GCA_003671415.1 of Megathymus violae. NCBI lineage: Eukaryota > Metazoa > Arthropoda > Insecta > Lepidoptera > Hesperiidae > Megathymus > Megathymus violae. The sequence goes on from PDGT01000006.1 coordinate 8,069,979, forward strand.
ATCAGAATTTTCATATAATCTGCTAAAGGACATTTTAATATGGAATACTAGTCTGTGCCTATACATTAAAAATAATTAAAAATTTAACTCTTCAAGACTTAATGGCTGAACTGAATTGAAGTGGTATACTGGTATATGGTAAGTCCACGACCACGTAGCTTAGTTGGCAGTGACACTGTCTGCCGAGCGAGGGTTACCGGGTTCGATTCCCGGCCGTGATAGACATTTATATGACGACACAAGGAAGCTAGCTAGGTGCGACGGTGTGAGTAAGTGAATATTGATGTTTAAACGGGTTCCGTACCATAAATATAATAATATAAAATAGAAGTATTTTCGGCTACCTGTATAAATATAAATTTGTATAGGTTTTTGTGAACTAGATTTTTTTTGTTTATGGTAATAGCCGACAAACGAGCAAACGAGCCACCTGATGTTAAGTTGTCACCGTCGCCCATGGACATCAGCAAGACCAAAGGTATCACAGATGCGTTGTCGGCCAGGAAATAAGAAGAAGGTAAGAAAGAATGTACTGGCTTTCAAGCCCCCAGCCGGAACACGACGAGTCGCTTGGCGGCTGACTCAAGCAGGAGGGTGGTAGCTAGCCAGGCAGGCTTCACGGAAAGACAATAATAGCACTAATAATGTTAATGACTTAATAATAATACTGTTAATATAATCATTACGCGAAGCCCCACCACCAAGCAGGCTGGTTTCTGTCGCCTCTTACGACACCCTTTTCTACTAGCTTGGGATTGGGGGGAATATTCTAGGCCGCCCCAATACGGCCAAAATACGTTTTGTATAATTATCTTTTTTCTAAATTTGGGATTCACATTTTCGAAGATACGGTCTACTGCGAAGAATCAGTTTTCGTGCATTTTATGAAACATCTAAACATAAAACTATGGATTTTGATGTAAAAAAAAAGTCAATACCCTGCTAATTTCAATCATTTCATTTGATATAACATGTCCGCACTAGTTAATATTTTTTTATTTATTAAATACCTATTCCCTGAAATTTTCAATTACAATGCCGATTCAGAGTCAAATTTTCGAAAAATAGCCAGCGCTGGAAAAATGTTCTAGGCTATGTGGAATCCCCACCACCAACTCAAACATGAAATTTTCAATATTTATGAAACACCGACGTGTGTACCCTATTGATTTTTTATCGAAACATCTCCCTCCCGTCTGGGTTACTTAGATTATATTCCAATATAGACGACAACTCGCATGATCCCAGCGAGCAAACCAATCATTATTTCATGAAAAGATCGTGTCATGAAATGATCGATTGTTTATTGAATTATGTATATCACGTACTGAAGACACATTGTGGGTCGGATACATGGTTGGATTATTAAATTCCCGTCTACATATTCATCCTAACGGCTACGCGAATCTACTTAAGTGTTATTGCCTTGTCCGACTCTTGTATACTTGCCTTGATATTCATGTATACCGTAATATCCTTTGCCTACAAGCTGCGCTTTAATACGTCGCTTAAAAGTTCTAATTGGTAAATCGCGAATCAAATTTGGAACCTTATTGGAACAACGAACGGCGCGCACGACCATATACATATAAGAGGACCCCGCTTCTAAACAGCCAGCACGTCAGTGATCCATGTGGTGCCCGCGTAACACCACGTGATTCGACTACGATTTGTCTACTTTGCACAAAAGAAATTCGAAAAGAAAAAGTGGAGAACTCATAAAACTCAGTATTTTAGGTAGTTACGAATACTTCCATTCGCCCACGCGGGCTGCGAGCTCCCCGCAGTACGCCCACACATCCATTTCACATTTACATACTAAACTTTATCTTCACACAGAGTACCGTAGTTTTTGACGCCTGCCGCCCGCCGCCTCACTGTCGGCTAAAAATAGAAACGGTAAAAAAATGTATATATAAAGAGCACTTCAGTGACGTGTTTTACTACGAGCGAAGACAGGTAGAAAATAAAATGACGATCGGTGAACGGTAACTCAATTAACTCGTAAGATAAATGTTCTTTACGTTATAAGAAATAAGTTAAGTTAAGAAATAAGTAAAGAAATAAATATGTTATAAGAAATTATCGTCATAAAATATATTTAGGACGATGAAGAAGTTTCTGTATATGTAAGAAAAGAGAAACGCGTGATAATTAAATTCAATATCACATTTATGGAAAACAAAATATCGTGTGAGAATTTAATAAAATTTGTAATTTTTGGCTATTATGATTTTACAGATTTAAAAATGTAGGTCTTAAACGAGAAATGTTCCACAGAGACTATTCTACCTAATTCTATCTTATTATCTATTCTATTCTATCTTAGCAAAATTTTTCATTAATATCGCAAGTGAAGCTAGACTTGTACCAAAATCTGCAAACTACTTCCGATTAGGGTTTCCAGAACCGGGGGATTTTAGTGAAACCGGGACTTTCGGTACTAGCCTCAACTGGAACCGGTAATTCCCGGGACTTTTGGGGATATCAATACTATAATAAAACTATAATATAATAAAACCTCTAAATTCACAAGAAACCTTGCTCACAAAGATGAAAATCAAGTAAGGATTACTTATATAGGCAGATAGGCTTTATTTATAAATTGAACATTTTTAATAACGCTTGATTTTAATTTTTTACGGTTAATACGTAAATGACTTAGTAAAAATCATATATTACACAACCATAAACGCGACTAACTAACGAATTTACATCCCGAAACAACATAGACTAATGTAAACGAACGAATAAAGATTAAGTCCTGGCGAGCGATACGTTGGGACGTAAAGTGGGGCTCGCGTGAGCCGAACTCAAACGATGCGATGCGTGTAACATTATACACAATTTTAAGTACCGTAACTTCGTATTAGTAGATAGCGTTGAATTTTTATTTTGACATTATGACGTTATTTTATCAATTAACAGTTATTTTGTATATAACAATTCCCGAATCAAAATAATTCCGAAAAAACCGGGACTAGAACCGTTAGTTCCGGTTCTTATAAATTTTCTCAGTACCAGGAACTCCCGATACTTCTGTTGCATGATTGGCCGGTTCTAAACATTACTTCCAATACTATATTATACTCATTAATCACAACTAACAGGTTATCTTGTGCAGCTAACGAAAAGAGATGGAGCGTCAAGTTGAGCGCCTCAAACAGACGACCTCGATGTCAGTTTTAATGTTTGTAAGCAATAAAACTTGATAAATTCAATATGTAGATATTAATTAACGACAACCAAATTTATCTGAACTAATGAATTGCGCTTAATTAATAAGTTGATACAATTATAAAGATTAAAACACATTGGTGAATCCATACGAGTTTGACGTAGGTGCGCGGCTTTTTGCGTATAATCCATTACCTGCCACAGACACTCATATATTTTTAAATAAACTGGCCCTACCGATTGAAATATCGTCGAATCAAAATTATGCCCCCTAAGGTGCTCCCCCACTCCCCAAACCCCCGAATGTTCACGAACCACGGCAATCACTCACCATCATTTGACCCGTCTGCCCATTTGTCGGCTTAATGATAAAAATATGATATTATCAGTTTACATTCGTTATTTCAGTTACAGAGTAGGATAGCCTGTTAACAGGAGAGTTCCCCGTTTCCCTCCCCCCAAGACGCGTCTGTGATGTAATCTTTCTTTGTATATTAAAAGCCGACAAACGAGCAGACGAGCCACCTGATGGCAAGTGGTCACCGTCGCCCATGGCCATCAGCAAGACCAAAGGTATCACTGATGCGTTGTCGGCCAGGAAATGAGAAGGAGGTAAGAAAGAATGTACATGTAAACAATCTTAAAATAATTAGATCCTTCTTCTCATTTACTGGCCTCTGACACAAAACACTGGCTCGTGTCAAATACAAAGTTACTAGCCGCGTTTGACAAACAACATTTGATCAACATCAATTTGATTGACTTTTCCAATAAGTTATTGACAGTGTTTAGGCCTGATTTTACTTTTCCAATAAGTTTCTTACAATTATACTAATCATTTTTATAATTGTAAAAACTGCCGTTTTAATAAAAATACAACCTTCATTTGATCCGATTTGCTTGGGAGTTTGCGAAGAAACAATACAGTAAACGCATTACCCGCAGTGCCTTTTCATGTAGCACACACACACACGTGACAGAAAATACACACAAGACACGTGTACTCTCGTACACACTAAACACGACTACTAAATTACAGGCTATACTGCTTAGTTCCACCAAAACTGTCGTTCGTCGCCAAAGCTGTTAGGGATCGCGAGTATACTGTAGTATTTTTCCACTGCGTCTCGAATGTTTTTTTCTCTTCAGACGATTCTTCAGTTTTCTAAAACATTTCAAATCATAACTTAAGCAAATCACGACCTACTTTTCAAAACTCAATTGGGTATCGCTGTATTAAGAAGATATTTGTATTGTAAGCAATCGCAGAGTTATTTTACTTTGAACATAAATATTGAAACTCAATAACGATTGATTAACATTGGCCGTTCAATATTAAGAATATAATCCGACAGTTGGTGAATTAAATTTGTTGGATTTGTAACAGATACAGTATACGGATCAGCTTCTACAAACAAACTTCTTTATATTGTGTGTTGTAAATTTTATACTATCTATTGCTATCCTTAGTTCAAACTCCCCTGAATCTCGCTGAAGAACTAACTCAACTATGCGATGCAATGGTATGCCGTGAAATCCTTCCTATTAAATATCGGTGGGTTCTGTATCACCTATTAGTCTTCGTCGCCGGCTGCGCGTCAGTGATGCCTTTGGTTTTGCGGAGGTCCATGGGCGCAGATGACTATCCATCTTCTCATTTGTCAAGTATTGACATAAACAGTACATATCATATGGGTGTTTATATATGTAATATTTGTTATATTTAATTTTCACATAAATATAAACACAACGCCGGCTTACAAACTCGGCTAAATCTATACCAATGTACATTTTTTTTGTATTGTTGTTTGTTTGTAACGAATAAAATAAAAAACTACTGAACAGATTTTAAAAATTCTTTCACCATTAGAATCCTAGATTATCCCTTAGTAATATAGGTTATATTTGTTACTATAAAAAATAAGGAATCCTTGCTAAAACTTCAGTAACGTGAACCAAGGTGTAAAAAAATTTGCTTAAAAATGTCTTTCATCGCATACGCTGCGGGAACTATTGATAAAGTACACCCGTGCGAAGCCGGGGCGGGCCGCCAGTTATTTATAAGAGGATAATCTAAATGACACGAACGCGCCCTATTAATTCACTTGAACAAGCGCAATAAGAGGCTATTGTGTTGATGCCGGATGCCGTATTAATAACTTTGGCACATTTCCAGAAATGGAATTTCGAATTATCCAATTAAGGCTCTGAAAGTGCTGATAGATATTAAGTTTCATAACGCGTTTTCTATTACAGGTGATCCAACATAATAGATTGAAAGCAGTTCATTCACGTAGAATTCCCTCGTTACTCAAACTACTACAACATCAAATTAAACTTACATACAACTAACATGACAGAAAAAAATATTCCAGGAATCTTACGGAGAAAACGGGTTTAAATAACAGCGTATATGATTATTTTATGTCAATCGATCATAATGTTAGCTCACGGCGTGATGATGACGTGGGTACGATATGGTAGATGTGATGTGATACGAAAGAAAAGAAAACGAATGAGACGGAGAGCTAACTGACTCTGGCGTAAGCGTCTGTCAAATGTCATCCGTCAGTTTCTTCCGACCTCCGTGTGGTCACCGTGATCATGCGCTAGATAGATTCGTGCCGTTGCTGACAGAACAGGGTGTCGTAAGAGGCGACAGAAGCCGGCCTGCTTGGTGGTAGAATTTCGCATAAAGATTATATTATCAGTATTATTATTCAGTTATTAATATTATTATCTCACCGTGAAGCCCGCCTCGCTAACTACCACCCTCCTGCATGTGTCGGCCGCCGAACGACTCGTCGTGTTCCGGCCGGGGGCTTGAGAGCCAGCACTTTCTTTCTTACCTTCTTCTCGTTACCTGGCCGACAACGCATCGGTGATACCTTTGGTCTTGCTGATATCCATGCGCGACGATGGCCATTTACCATCAGGTGGCTCGTCTGCACGTTTGTCGGCTATTAACATAAAAAAAGATACTCTTGATAAAAAAAATTCCAAGTATTTATACAAGCGTACCAGCTCTAGCAAACGCATTCGTTAACTCGTTAACCTCAATCGTTAAGTCGTTTTAAAATGTTATAATATAAGAGCCTATCCCACGGATTTTATGTAACGTATCAGTTTGTGAGTTGATTAAGCGATTGTGTGCGTTTTACAAATTAATTATTGGTTGTTTCGGTGAATGAAAACATCTCGAGGAAACTTGCATACTGGACAGTTCTTCAAAAACGTTTTCAAATGTATTTTAAGTCTGCCGATGCTCTAATAACCAACGCGGTGGACCCTTCTCATGGTGAGAGGAGACCGAGTTTAGTAGTGAGACAATTATGGGTTGTAATTAATGGATATTTCAGTATATATAAAACTGCAGCCTCGCCAATACATAGTATGTAAAGGTATTCACGGCAAAACGGTTTGCTTTAAAATATTTAAACTAAGCCTTTTCAACTCTCATATCAACTTCAATTAAAAATGAAGAGTGCCATAACCAAACTTTTTCGGTTATCTAGTGCGGCTCGCAGTTGGTGCTCTCACCCTACCGCTTGCATAATACAGCGAGGCGGCTAAATGCCATGCAATATTTATTCACTTGAGAGTTTTATTTTGTTCTTTTTATTGACAAAGGTATATCAAACTTGTATACAATCAACCTGGTATTAAGTTCTATTTAATTTAGAAACCGAACTTTGTATTTAAGTAGCAATCAAAATGTCAGAACTTGAATATACGATAACTAAATGCAAAAACCCCCCTGAGCACCTGTTTCTTCCTCTGATATTTTGATAATATGAATATTTAATAATAAAACAATAATGAACGTTTATATACTCACAGCCGCGCATTAGGACTCCCTGTGTTGCGTGTGGCATGGACGTACACAGATATGATATCATAAACACCCATGACCCGAGAACAAACATTTATCTGTCACATAAATATCTGTTTAGCTGAAGTCTTCCGAGCTCGGAAGGCATGGTCACTATTAATGAGTTACAGGGTTGTCTAATATGAACGGTATATAATATTAAATGAAGAGTTCACCTTTTACAACATCTTTAATAAACAAAATAGGATCCTTCCTGAATCATTGCCTTATGTGTCACAGAAAATAATACAGGTTATTTTTAAACCCTTGAAAGTATTATCCGTTGATGAGTATAATGCATCCGAATAGGATTGACCACCCAATATAATATAAGGAATCCCTTCCACTCTAACCCTGACAAATAAAAACATTTTTGTCGCAACAACTTCCGTTTGCATGCTTGGGAAAGCACGATAAGCAGTCAGTGGCGATTATTATTGCTAGATAACAGCACATCATCTCGGAGAACTACTACGCGGTTCACACTACGCGTTCCGATAAAAAGTACCTATACGCCGGCTGGACCTTAAGCAAGATAACTTAATTCAACTGCTCAGTGTTACACAAAGAAAGGGGGCAAATCGGAAGGTGCCCTTTCTCTTGTTTCTACGTTTACTTTAACGGAATCTAGATGGCGGTGTTAGCCGAGCGCCGTTATTTATTTAAAAACCAACAGCTGTATGATATGCACAGCCCTAGGTTCACCGATTGCCTTCAACTAATGAAGATTGATTTACACGAAAACCTTGCAAAACAGCTAGATTGATGCTTTCGATCAAAATTGGTTTCAGTATAAATTGCCTTTATATTGTGCTACGCAATACAATACGCACAGCGGCAAACTTCATTCATCCTCATAAATGTTACTGTCAGGAGATACCTAATAATATTGTCTCCGTTGTTGAGCAGGGTTCACCGTGAACGGGGGATGTTAGCTTGAACTCAAGAATGGATGGAGCCACTTATACCCCACAAATACTATCTACATATGATAACTAAAATAGCACTGTTCCAATTTAAAGCTACTTGTGTGATACGATTACATTCAGGAATATACGTTTCTTTTTGACATTTCGTTATTTTCAGAAGTGTTTCCCTGTAATCTTATGAATAACGAATTAAATTTAGTGGTTTTTTTTAATTTTACATTTTACCAATTATAAATAAGTTCAAAATATAAAAGAGGAAACAGTTCATTATCAAAAATTTTCTTGGATATTTTTCTTTTATATACTATGAACTTTAAAACTATAGTAAAATATACTATATTAAACTATTTTGTTTGATATGTCATATTACTTATTAGAATTTTTTTTCTTACTTACCCTTCAAAAATAACAGCAACAGCTGTAAGGGTTTCCTTATTTTCATAGAAAACACGTGATGTTTTTGACATCCGTATAATTTACTTCTCTAATTAACTCTACTATCTACTTCTCTAATTACTTCTCCAATTCTTACAAATGTATAAAAAGCAAATGTGGACTCAATTATAAAAACATGATTTACCAGTCAACCTTAGGACAATGAAAAAGCTGTACACACGATATGAGAATGGGAGGAAATAATAGAAAACTAATTATTGAACCCCATCATGTTCAAAAGTGTAAAACACACAGTGGTCTATTGTCTTTGTATAAGAAAAGAAGGGGGAGTGTCGTTTAGAAGTATCTTTTCAACATACAACTATCCATTAGCTCTTCCCGAAACTTGGACATAGATTCGGGAGCGCATTTTAACCCACTCGCCGCTCGAAGATTGCCCTATCTATGTCTAACTGCAGACTCTAAGAATTTCGCTGGCCATTTCTTATCATTTTCATATTGTTCAATGGTTTTTTAACAACATACGTATATAAAGCAGCAAACAGATTTTAATTATCAGCACAACAAATTCTGTCAGCTGAACTGTCAATAAAGTTGACTTAAAATAAAACGTAACTGGGCTTATTGATTTAGGATATTCAATTAAGATTAACTGAGCCGTAAATTAAATAATCATCGTGAAATGTATTAAGATTGATCGACGTGAATCTCCATTGAGTTTATTGTAATGTTTCAGCCTGTTGTTTCGATTCAATTATTTTGTACAGTATTCCAAGTAAATTATTCATTATGGCTTTAGGTGATATACTAATAAAATTTTGAATTTTCTTTGTCCATCGGGAAATGCTTTTTGTTGCTGTTTGATTTGGGAGACTAAAAGGTTTTCTGCAGTTCACTCGTATATAGATTTAGCCTGATTATTATAATTAGATTTTTAATCGAACCTATGGCCTTAGTTAAACAGGTACATTTCTTGAATCTTACCAATAAAAATCATTTAAAATAAACGAGGTAATTTGTTATATTTTGTAAAACCTGTAATTTGGATCATTAATATGATTAATGCTTACGTCATACTGTTCCTATTCTTTCTCCAGTTTTATTTAGTAAACAAAATGTAAAACTAATTCGGCAATTCTATCTATGGTGTGTGGTGTATATGTGGAAATATACATTTGTAATGGACATTCCATTCCCTCGCCCCAGACCCCGAAAGTCATCGAAGGCGCTTCAACGCAATATCAGCCAATATCCGTTGGTCACTGTCCTCCAATAACTCCACTTACTTTACGATAGACCCTTTTCACTGTGCCTCGTTTGGTTTTTTGTATTTTTATATCTTGTTTTAATATTCAAGTTAGGTTGGTATATAAATATTGTTTTAGGTTAGCAAAATATTGTTTTACAAATACTAGCTATGATCTACTGTTATATTTTTAGAAGCTTTTACTGACAACCTCTTAAAAGAACCTCCAAAATAACTTATATATCGCATTTCGCGAGATTTCAAAGGGTAATAAGCTCACTTCTTCTCATGGTCACGATCATGATCACGACATGATCACGACAAAAAATATTTTGACAAGTATATCGATAATGGAGCCATTCTACATTTCATCTTAAATTAAACCTGCCTAACAGTTCCTCGAAATTAACGGGATTCGGAAATAAGTCGCTGTACCAATATCTGAATCACGCTATGAGATTATTTTTGGATTACATAAGTTAAGCTACTATAAAACTCCCGCTCAACAGCGAGGCTTCTATCGCTAGTGAGCTGTTGATTCCTTCTAATACAACGCCCGGGCATAGAGGGTTCCCTCGATTCCCGAATTCTCCACCCCTTGGGCTGCGAAGTCGCACGCCGTATAGGATGTATGTGATTGATTGATTGATGACCCCTTTGTGTATAACGCCAGGGCATAGAGGGTTCCATCGAGTCCCAAATCCCCCACACTTTGACCGCCGGACCTCATAAGGGTCACGGGAAGTCTCGAACACAAGAATTTAGCCACCAGGGGGCCATAGATCCCGAGTAGTCGAGTAAAATAATCCTGTATCTGTATCCTCCACGTGTGGTCCGTGCCTTCAGTGGTCGCCGCCGCGTTGGATGCCTCGTATCATAAAGTTAGTTCATACCGAAATCACAATATTTCTGTTCCATGTATTAATAATTAGAGCTTACATATTTCTAGCGCTGTCCTCGATTCAACGTTAACAGTTTCGGACTGTCAGCAATGGCCAGGTATTCCCGATTTCTTCTGAGGATACAATGCGTTGATGATGCCTTGATCTTACAGATCTATGCTACATGACGTTGCTTACCATTGCCAACCACTCATTTTTCCCCTATTGACAAATAAACAACAACGAAACAGAAAGTGTAACTTAATGTAATATACTCTGTGAAAGTGAAACAGGTGAGCGCTCTTAAAATTGTTACCTGTTCTACCCTGAACATCGACCCAAGTTGCACTGTAACTCGGTCAAACTTTAACTTGACTCCAGCCTTCGAGCAACGAACGTTCAACTCGACTATAAAACCAAACCACATTACGCTCGCATATAAAATTACTTTAATACTAATTTATAATGATAATTATATTTCACACTAAATCCATCCTTCGCAACTTGCCACACAACAAATATCAACTAACGCAAATGAGATAAACCACTCACCAACTAAACACGTCACAAAGTTGCCACTCGTGCGATATATGGATAATCGTATTATGGCGAAAGCCTTTGTGGAAGCATTATCCAACAGAGAAACACACCGAGCAAAACTTACGAGAGCATTTAGCTGTGTATTTCAAAGAAAATTCAATAGCGTTCCAGTATTCAGTATACTTATTCAGTTTTCTGTAGAAATGTTTATTTATAAATTGAATATTAGTTAAAATCGGAAGCTCAATGGCGCGTGTCAATCACAGCTAATCGACCGTGCTTGCAAAGTCGGGCGCAGTCACAATTTGTATGGGTAATCGGTTGTAAAAAAAATTTTTCGTCCGCTTCCATACTTAAAATAACACATTTAACCTTGAATCTTGGTTTTAATCATTAAATTGTAGTCGACGAATCATGTCGGACGTTGGTCGAAATTTCGGAATATCGGTTATGAACTCTTATACAGCTTATACTAGTACAGAGCTCCATGCTTCCACAGGTCTTGTCTTCTACAATCCATGTTTGCGGTAGATTAAATGATTCATTTATCTTAATAAGCTTCATAACACTAACAAGTCCTTATGATAAGGATAGCTGTGCTACCGTCATAAGATAAAATAATAATTTCGTTCATTTTTTTATTAACCTTAAAGGGCAGATGAAAATGCAGATGGGCCACTTGTAAGGTAAGTAGTCTCCGGTATTGAGAAGTTATTGAGTCAGGAATTGACTTATAACAATAAAAAAAATCGTAGCCCATAGACATTGGCAATACTAACTCTGCTCTGGCAATACTTTAAAAGGAATCCTCTTGTTTAAAAGGAATGGGGGCACTAAACAAAACAGTTCCTCAGAGCCCTCACCGATGTAATGTCTATCATCATCATCATCATCTCAGCTGAACAACGCCCATTGCTGGGCATAGGCCTTCCCCAAGGATCTCCACAACAATCGGTCCTGCGCTGCCCATAATGTAATGTCTATAGAACAGACAAATGGGACCCTATGAGGTCGGACTTGTGCTTTGTAAAGCATTAGCTATTGACTCGAATTGAAGTACCTCTTTTTCCTGCGTAGAACGCAAAACTTTTTAAAAGCTAGCTCATGGTGAACTTCCAGATGACGCCGGTCCTATACAACTATTTATTCCTTGGAAATGAGGCGCCATGATGAATGGAACTTTGTTAGCAGTAAACGCTTAAGCTCGACTGAATTTAGTCGATTCCATTCTTAGACCCGCGCTAGAAAGTTCTCGACTTCAGATACAAGTTTAATTCTGCTACCCTTCACTTGCGACTGAGATATTTGCGAAGCCTGTGTATAACACATCCTCCATAATCTCATCCACGTAGCAATGAACGTCACTCGCTTGTCATTGGTATGTAGAATGAACAGCGTCGGAGGGAGCACCGACCCTTGATGAACGGCAGCATTTATAAATTTCATGTCGGACCATCAACCGTGAACTACGTCTTTAATATGTCGCTTAGAAAAAAAGGTGGCTAACCAATGGTATAACCTGTCAATGGGACCGTAATATGGAAGCTTCGCGAGGAGCGCTTTGTGCCAGACTCGGTCGAAAGTCTTAACGAAATCCAGGCTGACACCAATACTTCCCCATTGCATTTTAGGGCTTAGCCCAGCGTGTGACATACAATAGATGACCAACCGCCCGGCCGTGTTAGAAGCCCTATTGGCGATCATGGTTCAGCCAGTAGTCCTCAAAACACCTCAAGAGCTGCTCATTAATGACTTGCTCCATCACCTACGAAAGCAAGGAAGTGTTCGTTTTGCACCTATCACTCACATCGCCCTTTTTGGGGATGGAATTTACGAGAGCAACCTTTTACGAAGACTGTACTATTCCTATAATATAAGCTAGCAAGAATAAACCCATTAATACGGGAGCAAATTCGGAAGCACATACATATTTTCGACATACCTGCGGGAATGCTACCTAGGCCACTGGATTTATTAAGGTCCACGGACTATTGAGCTCATTTGAGATATTTTGTTAAAAAAAAAAGTACTTTAATGAACTCTCACGTCGCGTGATATTTTGGGGTCTGACTTTCCTGTCGTCAAAAGTCGAGTTGCAGCCAAAAAGAGTAAATTAATTACTCATTGAGAACCTGTTACTTTATTATGATTAAGTTAAGTTATTTACTATTTTGTGGCTTTGTTAGTAGTGTTTCTGTCTGTCGAGTGTAGGATCCTAGGAAAATTATTCGATATTAATATTTATTCCCTAACGATCTCATTCTGTCTTTCGCAGGATGTGGACGTCTTGGCGCGCTTGGTGTATGGCGCTTTGCGTGTGCGCCTGCGCAGCTGCACAGCGCATCGATCAAGAGCCAATGCTATCGGGCCGACCGACGCGTATGCGCGACCGTGAAACCAAGTCCGACGAACCCACATGCGATCAACTTAAAGCTATGTGGAGGTAAGTAAATTGAACACGATTGCCAGCATCATGGTCTTGTGTCGATCTCAACCTAATCCGACAGACCGAAACTATAACTTCTTATATTCAAATTACAATTGTTTTAGTCATTTAAGCATTTTTAACAGTTTTCACGTTTAGAAAGAAACGACGGTGAAAATTCGTCACCATGTTTTTTTTAAACTGTGCGAAACGGGATTTGGCACTTAATAGTATAGTATAGTAAAAATAATTTTCCAGGCATTCTTCACATGTACCTATACTGATGCGTTGTTTTAGCTGTAAAAACTTATAGTGGCCAATCGTTTTCTATGAGAATTTATCATTCGACAAGATTATCACATGATTTATCTTTACATATAAAATTATTTTGTACATGTAGAAGTCATTGGACTCCCCCGAAACATGTAGACCGAATTTGATGATTTTTTTTGTGCTTAAAGAGTCCTTGAATAGTTCACAATCATAATTGGGCCCGACAGTAGGTGGCATTGCGAACGAGTTTCTAAAAATTTTTTTTAATTTCATTTGTATATTTAAATTCTTCTGTAACCGAGTATCTCATCAAACTCCTAAACGGCTGCATCGATTGTGACAAAAACGTTTGCTGAATTCGCTAATAGCCGGCAACCCAACTTTCGGACGATGCAATGTCTGCCAGGTCTTTTAGTGATATAAATTAGTATAGCGTACACATAATATATAATTTTACAACGCCTTTACCCTCAACACGTCCACGGATGCTATTAGAGATCTGGGATCGCACTTTAGGGTCATATCACACATATCAATTCGTAATGGAATCGTCACCGTATCAACTAGAGTCGTCCAGTATTCTTCGTATGTAACTCCCTACCTCGTCCTTTTAGCCGACTGTAAGACCTCCTTGACCTGTGACATATGTAGGTCTTGGTTACCAGTTCGAGTTAAACAAAACAACAATGGACAAGATCATACTTATTAGCCGATTACTTTAATGACGTTGCCTGTTACTCTGTAAGTTGTTAGTTCAGCATTATAACTATATTGAAACTTATTGATAACAATAAATATACACACCCCCAATCGAGCTTATGTTCTCTGTGTAGTGAGTAGCATAAATACATACAGATATACAAATAATTAAGCTAATTTGTGTAAATCTACCTAATTTTATAGATTGCCATTTATAAAAAAATATTAGTGTCTGGACTTCGTTCGGATTGGACAGTTATCTTTCTAGTACATATACTGTAGATAGATAATCCATTGTAGTCCATCTAATGTAAGTCTCTAGTATAAAACAAAGTGAATATATATACATAATATACAAAAATATTTTTTATAAGTAAAATATTTTTTCAAATCCATATTTCATCTAATTAAAATTGATGACCATTTAATCATTTAGGTATTTCATAAATACACTTACTTATTCGCGTCATTTTTGCGTCCAATATCGTTTCGGAAATGTTTAACATTTATGAGAAGAAACGACGAAATAAATGTCAAACACCACATCGAACCCCGGACCCTTAACTCTTCACACAACTACCGTCGTCTAATAAATGCCTGAAAATTGCTAACATGTTGTGATTTAAATTTTAAGCCTGAAGTTAAAAATAAAATAATCTTTTTTTTATTTTTTAAGCAATAAAGTTTAAGCTTAAGGTGTAAAAATGTTGCGTAAGAACTTGATTTTCATTTATTAATGATTACAAGACTTAGTATAATCCTTAAGCTTGATATTGCTCCCGTTGTTGACAATAAAAATTCAGTTATAGACAAGCAATAATGGTCTCAATTAAATTTTGATGTGATTATTTAAATTCGAATTTACTACGCGGCTCGATCTTTTCTCACAATATGGGTCACATAAACCTTAGTCCACTGCGCTAGCGCATTGCAGATTAGTAGACTTCATACGTCTATAAAAACACTACAGGGAACTTTTAGGTTTCATCACTATATTTTCCATTATCGAACCAAGTAATTTGACTCCTAATACCTCGTTAAAAATTATAGTTGCATCCAGGCTTCGCATCCTAACCCATCGTGCGGAACAACGTTCAAACTACAAGCTTTCACTGCTTGTGATAGATATACTAGTAATTTAAACAATTTCCTTTACTTTTATTTTACCACTTACCTATACCTAAACATTAAACTATTTCCGTGTATAATAAATTCTGTATAATAAAGTCTGTGTTATTTGGAAATACGTTTCCTCACTACAATTTTCTCCTTTTTATTGAACAACTAAATATTTTAACAAAATACCGACTTCAGTTTGAAAAAGATACATTTCTTGGTTTCATCTCCTTAAATGAGAACAAACGGGATCTTCTTTTTTAAAGTCTGTTTAAAAGATAGTCCACAAACCTAAATTAAATTCAGCAAAGACAATTTAAACGAACATCAAGAATAGAATGAAGCCATAAAAGAATGAAGATTATATTCTTATAGAGCGAAGTGAACTTAACGTTCAGGGCAAACAGTTTTAAACTTACCTCGGTGAGCTCAGGAATCGCCTACTTAAGCTTAATAGATTCACACTCAAGTACCTATGGTAAAAGTCTTGCTTGTCCTGTAAAATTTCACAGTTTGGTTATCTCATTCAAATGATTCTCGTGAACGTGTCTGACAAATTTAAAGAGCGCTATTTCAAACAAACGGTAATGCGCTCGATATACAGAGTGAATTTTTCAAGTGGGCGGGGATGGCCAAATCCGAAACTATGAGGAATAGCGAAAAGGACTCAAAAGAATTTCGAGCCCCATTTAGATGAAAACTAAAACTGCGTCATTGGATTTTCGAAAGCCAAGAATCGAACCCGTTGATTTTGAAACAAAATATACATGCTTATTATTACACCATTCGATAATGTCGCGAATAAGGATCGAATTCTCGGAAGTAATGACATACGTCAAAATTAAGGAAAGAGCTAATTGGAAATAATATTCATTCGAAGTTGGTTTTTACAAATATTTTTCGAAACCCAAAGTAATCTATATATGTGGGTGGTGGGTAAGTGTCCATATATGATGATAATTATCTGCTTTGCCCAAAGGTTGATTGGTAGAAATCATTTTATATATAAGTCCATCTTTTATACCATATCTTGTGGTTTGTATAAAGAATAAATAAATAAAGAAATATTTTAAATGCTAAAGAGGACCGTGTGCCCATTTTAAAAAGTAATCCTATGGAGCCCTATTTATAGTCACACCACATCACGCCCGCGCACTACAAATATATCAAAATCCGCATTAATCTTAAGCCGCAAATCCACATATCGATTGTATCACTAATATCGTACTATCATCAAATTTCATAATCCTCTTAAAATATATATTAATTTTAGGTTACAACTAATATTAGTCGCTATGATGTACGCATCAAAATATTTGCTATAAATAAAAAAATAATAACACTTGAACTAATATAATAATTTAGATTAAATCAGTTTATCCTACATACCTAGCAAAATATTAATATACGGAAGTAATAGAACTAATTTAAAATATAATACAACAACCTAAAGGAATTAGATTTTTATGATAAATACATGAGCGGGGTACTTTAGCTAGAACTCAAGGATAGCAGCAATTCGTAATGAACAACAGTTCGTAATGAGTTCGAGAGAGGGATTTTTCTTAAAATTATCTATAAGTAGATAACCCCTCACTCACTCATTTACCCTATCTGTACCTGAAGAATTTATTTATTTATTTAAAACTGTATTATACCTTTTAAAAAATATGGTACAACAGGTAGGCTTAATACTAGAAGCATTCTCTGCCAGCCGACCTTAGGGAAAAACAGAGACCTCGAAAGCGGTATCTAATAAAGAGATGATAAATAAAGCATGAATAATAATTAAATATAATAATAAGAATCTGTCAAAATTTAAAAACGCATCACGTAATATTTATTTTACTTAGTTTTAACAATATAAACTTGACTTTCCCCTTAAGACAAAGACAAGTATCTTCGAATTAACCACCTGATGATACGCGGTCACCGTCACCCATACACAATCGGTAACACCAAACGCATCACCGATGTGTTGCCGACTAAAAAAGAAGCGTACTGTTACCACTGGCTCTCCGACACTGCGATCGAAACACATACATATGTACGTAACATTTCACAGCCGGTTTTAGAAGGAAGGTGGTACTTAGTCCGGCGGGCAAAAACCCTTCCGCCAAGCAAGTACCATCGAGTTCAAAGCGCTACAGAGCCCAATGACCTCTAACACGAGAGACCGTTTGCCTTAGCCACGTCCTAAGTTCAGCGGGGTGCACGGCGAGTAGAGCTTACCTTGGAATTAAAGATCGATGGAGCCGCTTAAACCACTTTTTTTTTAATAAATTATTGTTTACTTTTCATTAGGTTCTCCAAGAGGCAGGCGCAGGCTCCGGAGATCATGAATAAGGTGACAGCTTACCGCGACCCCCTCATGTACAACGAATGGCCAGTCTACACCGCCGTCCCCCGCGCCGCTCCCAGGTAATGTTTTATTTCTGTGTGTGAGATACAAATAAAAACAATCGCAGTTCCACACAAACGTGTGTGTATTGCAGTGAAACACAGACTCAGACTTTTATATCCTAGTGACCTGTAAATACAGACAGACGCAGGTATACACACAGGTGTGTCCTTCAACTAAAGAAATTCACGTAAATGTGTATTTAGGCGCAATACAAATACAGTTACACTCTCTGATGCAACCATAGACGATAGACTAAGATAAACACAAACAAATATATTAATGCTAATATGAATACATATATAAAATTACTCGAAAATGGTTGATATTTGGATGCAAATTTAAGAGGTAAACAAGGTATGCAAGAGGTAATTTTGTTAATGATTATGTTGAATAAATATGTTGGCAACCTGATTTAGCCGTAACGGACTGACAACATATATCTGGTCACCCTATATAAGGTGCACTTTAATTAAAAACTTCAGCACAGTTATCCCGCTCTCCAAGCTTGGTAATAAAAATCAAAGATCATAATTAAGTTGCTTTATTAGGGAAAGTTCAATTTACCAGCGAAGTAGAATTTTGTAATAAATTTTCAATAACTAGCGACCCCTGCTCCGGAGTCGCAAGGGTGCAATAAAGAAAATGAAAATTACACTCGTAAAGTCCCACTTTCATTGAGGTTTTCATCCAAACTTCCGATACCGTATGTGAATTTCCTAAAACAATATTTCACACAATCCTAGTCCTCATAATTACAAAGATAACAAAAAAAGAATTAGCCTAATGGGTCGAGTCGAACAAGAGATGATCTTTCATCGATGAGACAATTGATTCGAATTTATATACTAGATAAGTACTGACTGAACCTGAAGTACTGAAGTACTGACTAGCGACATACTGCGAGGCGTGGATATCTCAATAAAATGCTCTTTGTTAGAAAAGAACGAGGGCAGCAGGAAGATAGTTGTAATATATAACGATATAAACCGGAATATATAGATAATGTAAACCAATTACGAATTTCAATATAGCTATTAATAAAAAATAAGTAAATACACAAGCATTTATCAGTAAAACATTAAATAATAAAAAAAAAAATTCGTTGAACTCTTAGGCTTCTATAAGGTGAATTTGGAAGAGTGTGCGCAGGAATTGTACGAAACAATACCCCCATCGCCGTTTCTCATCAAACAACCCGATGCAAGGCGAGTGAGTATTCATCCTTATGTCGTGAAAATCCCGTGCGTGCGAACGACGCGGTCTGCGTCGTCTTAGTACGTTACGCGCACTGCAAAGGACTTAAACAGCTTGCTAGGGTCGGTGTGTTCAACTAATTATGATGTGGGAGTCTTCAAGAGGAGAGTGAATAAACTTTCATAAGTTGATGCACTCTGTTTAGTGAGTCTTTAGACTTCATCATCACTTCCCATCAATTGGGATGGTTGTCAATCATTAACTTATTTTGCGTAAATCTGAAAATCAATGCTTCGTAAGCTTTTCGGCCCCAAAATAATCATTTTTACCTGAATTTACTTAAGATATTTATTTAAATACGTCCACTCAAATAGCACTATAAGCAAACCGTTTTTTCCAAACATTATTTTATGTGGATGTGAAAAGATGATACCTTCCTTCAACAACATTCAATATAACGACGCTACTTTATCACAGAAATAGAAACCTCCAGTATAAAACACAATAGGATAGAATTGCATTGTCGTGTGGCGAGAAATCTAAAAGTTGGAAATCAGATATACGTATTTCTAGTACTATGTTTTATATTTTCTACAACTTATGCTTGTCTGCAATTCCATGTGTTGGTTTATAGCGAAAAGTCTTGTAAAGTGCACAACTTAGGAAAATCATATTCCTTCTTGATTATTACATTGTAATCGGATGGACGCGCAAGCACGTGCAATTGTTCCAGCCCTTTGCAATTCATTTAACGAATGATGAAACAAAACATCGTCGACCTTCATCTACTAAACTGGGTTTAGAAATTTCTTAGTTATTTTATCATTCCATTCCAGCATTCTAAGGACTACTCATATAACCTTTGTTGTACTAGTACTATGGTTAAATTACAATATGGTTATGTTTAATTAAGTTTAAACAGTATATAATACTGTTGGGACGGACACGAAACTACGGATTAAATATTTAAAAAAATCTGTTGTCAACGATATTCAGGTCAACATATTTTTTTTTTTCTAACAATTATCTACTTGTCTGTTTCTCTGTGTGTTATCAAGCAAAAATTAACACCGGTCTAAAGTGAACTAGACATATTTTAAAACTAGCAATGCTTTCGCTGCGCTTCGGAAAAACTACCTTACGTATAAAGATAGCATCTGCATTTTTCTGGGTTTTTCTCGTTCTGTTAATTTGAAACACATATCTTATATATTATACATACATATAATCATAACTTTTTTATTTTTGGACGGATTGCAATGAATCAAATTTTAAGTATTAAGTGACGCTTACTGAAATGCAACCAGAACGAAATCGGTTAAGGCACTTCTGAGATTAGCGGAAACCAACGCACAGGCAAACAGACAAAAATTCTAACAACTATTGGTTTTAGATTAATTTAATCTAATTTTAATTAATAAAGGCCCGTAATAATGTTTTTTTCTTATATGTATATCGTTCACATACAAAAAACGATCAATTATAATTTTGTTATTAGTATAGATGGAGCAAAATTGGATATGAAATTTAAACATGCAATTTAAAAAAACTCACGCAAAATTACAGGTGCAGTGAATATTCATAAAAGTGAGCTAAACCAAAAAAAATTGTCGACAACCCTAAATCAAACAACTTATTCAACAAAGTTCAAAGGCAAAAAAGATCTATACAGACACCTCAATTGAAAAGCGAGAAGTTTACCCAAGCGCCGGAATTTGTGTCTCGCAACAAGTTTTCCCCTTTTAAGGAAGGTAAACTCGGAAATCGTCCAATAAAGTAGAGAAACTTCTGATTTTTTTTTTTATTATTACACTAATTTGTCTACTCATTGCTACGTCTACTCATTACCATCACCATTACCATTTGCTGTCAACAACATTGCTATATCCCTAATGACCACATTGTTTAACTTTTAGCAGACGAGCCACCTGATGGTAAGTGGTCACTGTCGCCCATGGACATCAGCAATACTAAAGGCATCACTGATACTGTCGGCCAGAAAATGAGACGAAACATAGAAAGAAGGAAAGTACCATTAGTTTAATTATGAGGAATAATAATTTAATAATAATAATAATAATAATTTATTCAAATTTCCTCTGCCCCTTCAAATTTTACTTCTGTTATTTTAACTCCTCACCCTCCGGTTGTGTGGGAGATATCGCTCCTTAGAGATAAGACTGCCTTTTGAACAACTACCAGAATAGAATTTCCCTTATTGTATTTATTTTGCTAAATAAACGGACAGTATATAAATAAGTACGTAAAAAAAAATTAATAATAATAATAATACAATATTATCAAAAACCTACTTTAACATATGTATCTTTTTATTCTAATCATAAGTTTTAAAAATAGAAATAGTTTATTAATTTAAAAAAAGTTTATATTTTTTTCAATGATGGGACATATTTTTAAGTAAATTTTATCTAAACCTGTGTTGGGATGCCCTTTTCTCCCGTATCTTATAAAATATTAAGCAAAAAAAAAACTACAATTGTAAAGGGTTTTGTGTGTTTGTGTCTGTCAGAGGGTAGATTCTGTCTATAATGAATATTGGCTACATTCAAAGTTTGACGACAAAACCACGCCCATTTATTAATGCTTGCCAAATGTAACCATATTAATTAATGAACGTGCCTAATATTAATATGTTTTGCATGATTTTACCTAATTTTGTTGATTTGGTTAGGGAAACATATCGTATTTTACGTGGTCACGCATTAATATAGACAGTGACCACGCATATGTGCGTGTGCATGCTTAATTGATAGGTGTATTATTAAGTTAATATTTATAGTAAATAATTTATACCAATAATAGTATACCAATAATAGGATCTCCTATAGTATGACTAACGGGCTGGTCCTTGGACTATTAATTATATATAAGTACAAGATTATTAAAAATTTAACATTCTTTGCCTTGATTAGACAACATCTGTACACTCACGTGTTCTCACTAAATACCAATTTTCAAGAGGATCGGTCAAGCCGTCCTTGAGTTATAACGGGACGGACATACAGAACGACGGACAAAATTTTGCAGAATTGTCAAATTAATGTCAACGTGTCATAGAACGAATATTTAACATGAAATTTGACTAAAAAAAATGAATGTATAGACATAGAGACATTATACATTTATATCGACAGATTTTATATAGCCTATCATCTGCGCAATTGCGTGTTTTCACCACATACCGGAAAATTTCAACGGATTTATATAGTAGAATAGACATAGATACAGATGATGAGTAAATTATTAGTGTTACGTGTCAGGATCCGTAGGCTCGAAAAAAATGCCACAATAGTTCCGCAGAGACTTTATTTTACTTCACACACACTTCACAATCACAGTTAACTCGTAAATCGCAGGTATTCACTTCGTATCGCAGGTATTCGACCGAATGCCTTGTGGCCGACCCTGCCCGCTATTTATATCGATTTCCGGGCTTCCAGATCCTTCCACGCCCTTTGTTGAAGTAAATAACATCAACAGGAATTCCCGGAAATCGACATAACAATAGCGGGTCAGGTAAACAACCCCATTTCGGCCCTCATCTATGCTAATCTCGCCCCTTTTGCTTGAGGCATACGGGCCAGATTGGCCTGGAGTGGCCCAGGTAGTTTTTATTACTACCTGGGTTTCTCTTTTATTGCCTCTATTGTTTGCCTCACCGTAACGGTCGACCACCCTTCTAGAAACTTCGTAAGCCTGCCGACTTCGAGAAGCTTCGTAACATTAGTAATAACTGAACACACTACGGCATCGTTATACAGCTCAACACTGTCCTAGGCGGACATTCCGTTCTCCATAAAGTAGCCGTCGAATCAGAAACTTAAAATATCTAAAACATTGAAATAAACCAGCATAGTAATAATTACAAAGTAAGTTTCCACGCTCGAAATCGGTTGCAGTATCATGATTTCAACGATTAATCGAAACCACGTCTAACTAATAGCTCTCGGCAATGTTCGTTTTTCTTCACGTCTAAGATTTACGAAGATTGCCGGCGGACGAATATTAATGCAGTGTTAATTAAGAGTTGTACAATAACATAAGTAATTTTGTCACTAGATTCCGGTACCAGTATCCGACGATCCCGCGGGAAGCTTACGGGCGCATCGTCACCAAGTCTCCTCCCAACGTGGTGCGCACACCTGACTACGGCGAGGTAACCTACTTACCTTTTTTTATCTAAATAGCCGACAAACGAGCAGACGAACATCCTGATAGTAAGCAGTCATCGACGCCCATGGACATTAGTAACACCAAAGGCGTCACTAATGCGTTTTCGGCCGAGTTATAAGAAGTAATATATAATAGCCAAAGGTCAAATAATAAATAGCCAAGATATTTAGTTTTCACCTCAGTAAATTATTTACCTCCAACTGCAGTGAGAATCTATAGTCTATACCCGCAAAGACCGTATATGGAAATTAATGTATTTTAATAAAAAAATCGAATGTTACATTTTTTTTTATTATTTAAAGTAAATACATATACCTAACTTATGGAAAATTGAACAACATGAGAACCAAAAGTGTATTTATATGTTAAAAATATAATTTTTCCGACTGTAATTATTTGTTATTTTTGGTTATCACTGGTGTGGTTTAATGTTACCACTAAAAATAATATTGGGGAACAAATCATCATTTAATATTAATGGTCTACTTTCCACCACTAACGGAAACCATCCTATTGGTGCTCATTATTTCTGTCTCCAGTCTGTTCGTTTGCCACTTGCTAATAAAGGAACGTTTAATAAACGGCGTACAATAAAATTAAAGTTGTTTGTGATAGTCACATAAGGTGATCCAAGTCTATCGCCCCCGCTCGTGGTGCAAATTGAAATTCAAAATCATTTAATGAAATATGTATTCAGGAAATACACTTATGAACGTCATTTTTTTGCTTCTACCACCGTTTCGAAAACGTGCTCTAACAATGAGGAGAAGAAACGGCGAAAGAAACTCCTCAGCACATCTTTTAAACAACACATGGTAATTACAAAAGTTTAAACCTGTGCGGAACTGGTTTCGACACTAATTTTGTCCAGGCATCCTTGTCATTCGTGTACTCATCTATACTATAATATCCTTTGCCTATAAGTTGTGTTTTAATGCGACGCTTAAAAGTTCCAATGGGCAACTCGCGTAACGACTTACAGATCTTATTGTAAAAACGAACTCCAAGCCCCATAAAGGAACGCTGAACCTTTTGAAGACGAAATGCAGATGTAACCAAATTATGTCTATTTTTTGTTTGAAAATTGTGTGTATCACTTTTCTGTGCACCCAGCACAACCGACGGAGTAATGCTGTCAGGTTATTGTTGGCAAGTCACTGTTCCCTGTACCACCTAATTTATTCTGCCTGTTATCGTACAGAATGATAGAGTTTCTTGACTGAGTGAGATTTCTCCCGAATACCTTTATTAAGGTACTAGCGTTATAATTAAAAACATTTATAGTGTGTACATAATATATAGATTTAAATACATTGGTGCTTTTTGATAAAAACGTTTTTCGTACAACATACAAAGTTCATACAAAACTGGCATCGCAATCTTGAGTAACACCATCTAGGGTTGTCGATAAAAACTATTATTTAAATAAAAGCATTTTATATTACTGTTAATGTACAATAAATATAAAATTAACGATTAAGATGTTCCGACCTTCTGGAAAGGGATTTAGCATAAGGCATCGATAATTTTTAAAATCGATGTGTCTCTATACGAGTATATCACTAGTCGGCGATGACACGACATGGAGAATTTTGCAATAATCCATAGATTAATGTGTCACTAGTGAAAGCGGTTAGTTAATATAAATGCAAAAGTTTCGTAATAGTTTTTGGTTATATACTGAGTCTGTAACAAAAGTTATATCCTGTGTTATGACCGCAACCAAACTTTCTATGGCTAAGTAAGTTTGAAATCACTTTGATTTGGAAATGTTTACAACTTCTGCACGATATAGCCTCACGTTGTGGGGAGAAATTTCATAAAGGTTTTTATTAGCTCTAAATATACCGAACGATATTGGTTCAAGGTGATATGAAAGTGAAACTCTGGGGTTGGCGTAGATCAGTCGTAAGGCTTTGCCAAATTTTTTCTCGAATAATTACGAGTTAAGTACAATTTTGAAAAGCGAAAGAAAATTAATTTCCACTTCGCGGTTGTATTGATTATATTGATAATGAATCTACAGCTTTACGTCCATGAAGAGATTGGTTGTAGAAAATTAATAATTCGCAAACATACTTCCAGGCAGTTGATTATGTCCCCTTGGATTTTGTATTTAAAAACTTAATACAAAAAAGAAACTTATGAAACTTAAAACTATGAAAATGTTCAATTTAACAACGAAAAAAGAATAGAAAAAACACTTATATTTCGCCGTAATAACTTAAACCTATTAATAAAATATGATTTGAAACATATGCCGAAATAGGGATACACCCAGCCTGTGCCAAGTAACTTGCTGCTTTCAATGGCCTCCACTTTAAAAACACAAGTCAGACATGCAAAGTAACCTAATCTTCATGTTGACACATGTTTGTACTGTAATTTATTGTTTATTTTCTCACAGCAAATTACTGTAATCAACAAAGAGCCATCTGAATTCCATTACAAGCTGAACTAAGTTTTCAAGTTCAAAGCCTTCAAAAGAAATTCGAGTACACATCGTTGACATACAATTTACGTAGACGTCCCGATAGGTTGCTCCACAGAGTATCTTACACCACGTTTTTGCCACTCTAGTATTCATACGTCTAACGCGGTATTGTTACTCGTATCCCTGTATATTTGGCGAGGCCTTAGTAAGAAAAGAAAGGACAATCATTAATGTTTCAGTACAATTATAGATAAATTGTATAAGTTATTGTAATCGTAGAATGTGAACGTCTTATGTTCTGACCGACAAGTGTGTTCAGTTGTTCAGTGCTTTATTTATGTAAATAATAAAAAATCTAATTTATTTGGTCGATATTTAACTGAAAAAGATGAAATACGACGTGTAGAGCTAAATATTGTTAATATAGAACAACGAAAGGTGTAAAAAACTCACATTCGTCATTTAATGCGTAAGTCATTAGCAAATATTTTAACAACTATGATA
>PDGT01000006.1:8096303-8117569 GCA_003671415.1 Megathymus violae
TTCGTTCGTTTGTACCGGTATGTAAAGAAATACAATTAACAACTAATATGCGATTGTTTTTGCAAACAAGATCAAACTGCAATTATGTTTTCGAAGCAGTTATTAGATATTGGAAATGGTAAGGTTACAGTTGACACCTCGACCGGATTAATTACAATACCCACGGATTTTTATCACTTCGTCAACTCACAAGAGGAGCTTATTCAGCGTGTTTTTACGGACATAGAACAACAGTTCAGAAACCATAATTGGCTGAGTGAATTAGCAATATTTACGGCCAAAAACAAAAATGTCGATGATCTCAATGCGACCATTCAGAATTTTCTTGTAGGAAATTTGTTTTATTACTAATCATTTGACGCAGTTACAAATCAGGATGACGTAGTCAACTACCTCACAGAGTTTTTAAATTCCCTGGATTTGCCTGGACTACCACCTCACAATTTACAATTAAAAGTAGGATCAGTTGTGATTATGCTTCGTAACATTAATCAACATCGACTGTGCAATGAAACGAGACTGGCTGAGAAAAAGGTGATAAATAACGTCATCGAGGCCTAAATCATCAAGGGAAAATACAAAGGATAGGATGTTTTGATCCCGCGTACAACGATGATTCCAACAGATTTGTCATTCGATTTCCCGTGCGTCTGTGCCTTTGCGATGATCATAAATAAATCAAAATGCCAATCGTTAAAAGTTTGCGGAGTCAACTTGGTGTTTGCCTATTTCACTCATGGGCAATTAATAATACGTGGCATGTCGGCGAATCGAAAAACCATCATCTTTATATATTTACGCTCCGCAAAAAAAGACAAAATATCAGAAAATATCAGAAAGCTTCAAATTGATTAATTGTATAACTGTGTTGCATTTAATGTAGATAAAAATTTTGTATCAAATTTTGACCATATTTTTCAAAAATAAATGTAGGTGATACGAATTCATCTAGTTTTTGATAAAAAAATCTTTGCCATTAAATACGAGTATACACATGTTTTTAATTGTATTCTTACATTACAATAATTAAAAATAATGTATTACAATATGTATTAATTTAGATATCCTTAACGTTGACATTTACAATACATGCACACACACACGCGCACACACACACACACAAATTAACATACCATTGCGTGTCAATTTCATTAATCAAATAGCATTAAAATAGGTACAAACTGTAGTATGAATTAATCCAAAGATAACCTTTTTGATTTAATAACAGAGAATTGTTTTACATTTTTAACTATGAAGACTTGTCAATTTTGGCAGATAACGGAATGTAAATAGCTACTTTGTATAAAGTGTCTTTTTTATCTCATGTGTAAACAGGTCAATAAAACACTCCAACTCTATGCAAAATTAACGTTCCTATGAAATCGATATTGATTTGGCGCAACATGCCACGCTGCGCTACGAGTGCTACAACACGGTAGTGTATTTACAGCTTTAGTTTTAGCTTATATGGTATACGTAGTGTACGCGATATTTTTTTTTTTGTACGCTCAATACTCTATATTCGTAAATCTATGGAATCTACCATGAATGAATTAAGTATACGAATGAACCAACGTGACGATCTATTTTAAACCACACCGTTAATAAAACGAACACCTTATAATGCTACGTTCAAACTTGAAAGGAGAATACTGTAAAGCCATTAACAAAACGAAAAAAGGAACAGTTTGCGTCAAAGAGATTAAATTGTCGAACCGGAAAATTGTTATTTTCGATTCACAAAGATCAAAGTTGTTAGACGTAATGGAAGTACTTTTACGCTTACCATTATTGTTTATTTAAGTTTAATAAACGGTTTAATTAAATTACGTGGCTTCGTTTAGAGTTATGCATGAATTTCGTACTCTGTGCGGTCTGATAGATACTTTATTAGAATACAGAACCAAATGTGAGTAGTTGAACATTTTTCGTATTAACAAAGATCAAATACGCATCTTTTGTATTGTAAAAGGTGTGTAAAAAAACTTGTTACCTTGAAGTTGCTACAAGATTTCGTACCTTGCAACTTCCTTCGGAAAAACATATATTTACTAATGCCTAATTAAGTAAATATGAATCCCCTATACTAAAAGCTCTAAAACCAATTAAACGAAAATATTTTTGTTCACATACTTTTGACATAAGTTTTTGAGGTAATTTGGTAATGGTGTGATGATAGGTGGTACAACCAATTATCTATCTGTCAGTTTGAACGCGATTTTATCTAAAACTATTGCACAGATTCTCATGCGATGTTTACTAATAAATTATTGATTAATGAGATAGGTTTCAGTGTATCAAATAGCCATGTAAAATTTATCAAACACATGATAAAAACGAAAAACGCTCGCGCGCTATTCGTTCACAGTTACTTTCACGCCATGCGACATTTTCATTAGCAGACGAGCCACCTGATGGTAAGTGGTCACCGTCGCCCATGGACATCAGCAAGACTAAAGGTAATACTGATGCGTTGTTTGACCATGAGATATAAGAAAGTATGAATGTAGTTTCTACTCAAATGCTTTTGTATTTTACAACTAAAAATACTTTTTACATAATGACACAGTTAGCATTTTGTTTGCACTTCTTTTTTACTATTTTAATACACTTGCTGAATGTTTTCTATAATAAAGCTTCTCGAGTACTGCGCGTTCAGAAGACCCAAGTATATAAGTAAATGATATTGAAATCGAATATAAAGTCATATTAACTTTATAAAAGAAGTAATAATTAGATTCGCGCCAGCAAATCGTTCTTCGATCTCAATACTCGAGCATTTATTGCTTAATTATGTACACTGAAAGTATATAAAAAATACCCAGAATATATATGTACACTTATGTGAAAGTACATTATAGATACCCCGAATATACAGGCGCAAAACGTCCAACGCAAACAGCGATTCGCGTCTCGTTTAACTGTCCCCATCCAAAATTTTTCAGTGCATATTTATGGAATATGGTTACGATTACGGTATTTTTATAATTTCGTGTTCTTAAGTTGGAGAGTGAAGTTGAAGTTGTAAAAAGGACTCAGGCAATGATAGAAGCGGAACCGTTGTCAAACAGAATTCTCCTTGTAATCCCTCCGTTTTTGTATAACAAAAGCCAATAGCTAGCTGTTGTTAAACATGATTGGTTAGTAAATTTATAAGCTCTTTGCATGGGCCCTGTGGCGCAACGGATAACGCGTCTGACTACGGATCAGAAGATTCCAGGTTCGAATCCTGGCAGGGTCGAGGTTTAATTTTTAAACGGTTATCAAATTTTTAATATTTAACTATAAGGAATTAATAAATAAATTTTTTTATTAATAAATAATTTGATTTTATTTGAAGTAGTATTTTTGTTTACTTGTCACAAGATATTTTTCTATTTCCTCTCCCGCTATAATTTTATTCGTATTCTTTTCTCCGCATACGTACTAAGTTTATACATGTTATATTTAATTTTTATAAACGTTTGCTCAGCGATCATAATAAATCACCACAGAGTACTATTTATAGTATCAGGCGTCAGTTTGCGGAAATTCATTGTTATTAAATTAGTATTAATTTACTGTGCAACAATCCGTAAGCACAATGTACGATGGTATATACTTCTATACATGCATAGAACCTCCCTCCCTCACTCCCTCCCACAAAGGAAAACATGCATTTATGATAAATAAAAGTCGCCTATGACGGTAACAGTATGCATGTTGGTATATACTTTTAACTCGAAAGGGGAAATGTCATTATCCAGCTCTACACAATTCCCATAAAATCACATTCCATATGGGATGGTGTACGTTTACCTATTACTGGACAGGTATTGATCAAATCAAATCTACATTTTACGGCAAAGTTACATGACTTATTTCACTGAGCTGGATGAACTGGTAAAAAAATTCTTACGATTATATTATATACGAAATATTAAACGTAATTAAATTAATTAAATAAATAAGGTGTAAATAAATAGTCAATGTAACCGGTAATTTGCTCAGTTTTAAGAATTAGACCGACCGGAGAAGTGGGCGGGTATCAGCTGGTACGACTATAAAATTAAATGTTGTGTCCGGCACAACCTGCAGATTTATAGTAGAATAGATAGAATCGCTTATAATTTACTCAATAACATGTAACAATACTATTAGTTGTATACTAATTTCCGTCAAGATAGGTCAACACGTTTTTGAGTTATAGAAGAAGCACACAGACAAAAATTTAGAAATTTCGGTCAGTGAATCGTAAAACGAATATTTTATGTAACATTATACATATAATAAAATTAAATATACAGACAAAGTAGATTTATAGTAGCGAATTTTTTTAATCAACTGAGGAAGGAAACCAATCAATTTTCAATAATTTCAGCAATGTAACCAACTTGATTTTCTTCACAATATAAAAAAACTGATAACTTCAAAGTATTTTACTAATCATAGGTGTGTAAATTTAGATTTTATCACAAAATTAGACATTTTTACTACACTCCCTTTATCATGGAAGTCGTTCGCAGTATAATCACGCAGTCAGTTTATAGCCATTAAGTTGGATATTTCCAAGAAAATTATATTTATTTTGACACTTTTGATAAGATAATTAGCCTTCAATTCAACTTTATTGACTATTAAATAGCTTTGGTATAATCTTAACAATTGTAGGTGTATTTAAATCATTGGATTTTCACCCATTAATGCCACGTCGAGTTACCTTGAAATGCACTGATTGTTCTATCTCCGCGACGATCTTGTTCGCGCTGAAAATCAGTAGGTGAAGATCGCTTATAGGCCAATTCGAAATTCTAACTTTAACTTTAGACTATAAGTACCGGCTCATATTATTTCATAATATATTACGTGTAAATCAGTTTGACTGAACCCATAAAATTGTCGGTAGAAAAACGAATATTCCTAAATTAGTATATGTATACATATTTGCAGATGTTCGGAATGCTGAACGTGCCGCATACTTCTGGTAAGGTTCTGCGGTTCCCGGGACCCAGCAGGTCGCGTGGCGGACCTCCCTTCATGGTGCCCCCTCAACGCGATAGGTAACTTCATCGTATCTCTTGAAGCCTAATCCAAGTCGAATTTCAATTACATATACCACCTACTAGATTTTGAAGACGGTCCTGTGATCATTGTTTTAATAAAAATACATTGACAATCATAACCAGAAGATTGTATACCAAAATTATTTCAACATATAATTTTAAGGTTTAAGAGTTTCTAGCCATCTTTATGGCCTACCTCTTTCGGTCTTGATGATCGCGTCGATTGGTACATAAATATGTGATACATAAATATATATATACGTGATAGATAAGTAGTTAAACATAAGGTCATGAGTGTTTGTGATGTCGTATTGGCCACTCGTAACACGGGGAACTCCTGTTGAGTTGTTGTGAGTGTGTGAACGTTAATTTACTTGTCTCACATCGACTCCATTAATACTCGCATGTCCTTACCTAAACAAAGGTGCAGTTATTTTTGTGTGTATTTAGAATACTATAGTATCAAAGAACACGAAGCGCAAACAGCAACCCTTATTGTTATGTTATTCATAATGTCTCGTATTCACAGGTTTGAAGCTCTCAAGAAGCTGATCCGTCAAGAGCACGTACGCGAACTACAGAGGAAGTACGAGACTGAGCAAAAACAGGAACTGAAGGAGATCGCAGCTGGTCGTGGGTAAGTCACATTGTTTGAGACATGTAGCACACATATATGGAAGATACACACACACACACATATTTAGAACATACATGCATATACTTTATAATATTACTAACGAACCCCTCCGGCTTCATTCGGATTGAACAATTAATTTTATATTTTTTGCCATGATTAGACATCTTTTTTACTGATATTTTATATAGCCTTTGATCTACGCAATTACGTAGTCTCACTACATACCAATTATCATTAAGCTCGGTCCAGCCGTTCCCGAGTTATAACTGGACATACAGACGCACAGACAGACAGACAAAAATGTTGGAAAAGGTCAAATTGATATCAGTGAGTCATAAAACGTAAATTTATCACGTAATCACATAAAAAATGGAATGTACAGACAGACAGTGCCTGAGGGTCCCAAGGGTATCAATGAAACAATTCACAAAAGTACAAAAAAATATGTCTATTGCAAACACTTATAGATCCTTCAAAGAATCTTAACAGCTTTGTTTAGCCTACTGTTCAACACCATCTAGTTATTGTTGAAGGAACTACAACCTTAACTAACATCAAACAGGTAGACACTACAGATTTATATAGTAGCATATATATATATAGATAGAACACGTTAGATGAATAGATTACGTCACTGAACTATTATCACGTCAAGTAAATATTATTACGTCTGTAAGCATGTATCTCTTTCGTAAAATTAATTGTATATGTGTTAGATGCATAATGAACGCAGTTCCATAACCAGAGTTACTTAATCAAACTACTCATTGCAACTCGGAATGTCCTTATTAATAAATATAAAAAGTCTATTAAGAGTGTAGCCGAATTGCCTTAAGTTTTATTATTTCATATTATCCGTATATCCTTGGGAATTTGCTCAAAGACTATCAGCATTCTTTGGATAAAATTGGGAAAGTATGCAGATTTAAAAATGAAATGTATAAAATATAATATATCCCTTGATGATTTATACTGACGTATATTGTTTTTTTACTTATATACCTTTGGAAACACATTCACGTTTCAACTCTAATAATGTTGATGGTAAAATTTTGCGTTGTTTAAACCTCATTCCTGTAATATGTCATGGGAACGCTATCGCATTGCAACGTTTCGCTCCGAGGGTAGCCGAAACTTTCTTCAAATCGAAGTTGGAAACGCTCATAGCAATTCCAGTAGACGTCTTATTTACCGATAAGCGATCAACTGATATAATAACTTCTAATATTAGAACAGCCCCTTCGATAAGAGGATTAAAGTCAAAAAGGTGATCTGGACTATGGAGACACGTTAAGCCTTCACGACATTAAAATCTTAATCCTTGTCTTTGAACGTAAGAACTTTTACGTACCTAAGACTGCGGTCAGTCATTAATCTTTATCAGTTTGCACTCGAACTGTGTACGCACACGTCAAATTTCCTTAGGTGCGAGAATAAGCCCGGTTCAACTAACATGTGGCTGTATGTAAGATACCCCTAGTCCGTAGTGTAGAGGTACGAAATCAGAAACAAAAGAACCGAAGAACCAACTCCTAATGTGTCTCCTCACGCATTCTGAACATTCCCGCCTGATATTCGCTTTGACATTGTTCACGGATGAGCACCCTACGTCCTTGCACGTTCTACGACCTGATAAATTATATGACACTTCCACACGTGGGTAACATCAGAGTTGTAAGTGTATGGACATTATTAGAAAAATGAATATATTTCAAATCCCAATCAGAATGAATATTCGAATACTTTTGATAAGAACGGTTAAGAAACGAAACGTAAAGTGGACAGGCTTATCCGTTATTAGCGTTTGTCAAGTGTCAACTGTCAAGATCGTGATTAAGGTTCTCGTGAGGGGGAAAATATAGATATAAAATACAATAAACATGAACTCCTGGGTCACTAAAAATTTTAAACGCCGCCATGCTATAAGTTACAAATAGGAATGTTATGGATATGAAATTTCGCATCCGAGTATGGTAACGGATATATGAATAATATTTTACCGATTTCGGTTACGGTTAAGGATATGAAATTATTTCGGATTATCGATTGTTACGGATAATTTCGGTTACGGATATTGGATCATTTAGGACTTGCATTAAAATATAATGTATTTACAAGATAAAAGTTTGATTTTCTTTCTAGGTTTTATTTGGTATGATAATCATGGAATAAAAGGCTTATACGGATTTCCGTAACATCCCTGGTCTGGAATAACGTTCCACTGTCATATTTTTAATAGAATGTTCAAAGGTTTCACCATTTGAATTTTTCTTATTTTCTTTACTTAAAAACATATCCTATTGTTCGCCTATATTTTTAAATTCAAAAATCAGTGCAGAAATATAACGTGGGAAATCCCTGCGTTGTTCGGGGGAAAACACATGTCATACATATTTGGACAAGAAATCGCGTAATATGAAAACGCGTTATAAGAGTAATGTGTTGTAAGGGGTATTAATGTACCAACTTTGTTTTTTTTGTGATCACAGCATTTCGAAATGAACAGTCATGATGTTTTTTTTCTTATTATAACGATAGGCTTGAACCTCGTTTCCCACAACAGGGAATTCTAGTGTGGGAGATCGTGACCAAAAACTATGTAAACATTGGTATCATGCAAATTATTTTTCATGTGCATTTTAAATTTCACCTATAATACCACTGGAGATTTCATATTCCTATTATTGTCCCACCGCTGGGATAAGGATATCGTCAGGTATCAAAAAAAAAAACGTTAATGAAAATCAGAATGGGAGTTACAATCAAATACGTGAAACTAATAACAAACCTGAAATCTATTGTTAAAACAAGGTTCCTTATTTCAGTACGCTAACTGGAGACGCTAGATAGTGAGATGGCACATGCCGATAACAATCGTCATTAAACTGCACTTTTCTAAAAGTTCTAAATAAAAAACAGTCATGCAGACTTTCGCAACCAGCTGATGAAACCCAAGGAGATTTATAACCAATCTCAAATAGAAGCACAGTTTAATTAATGTGCAATGAATCAAGATTGTATTTGTCTGCAGTGTAAAATACTACCTGTTCCAACTTAATTTGTGTGCGTCAATGTATGCGTACAGTGAAATGTTAACGCAAAAGTATAGCCCGGCCTCTGTAGGTTTCATACGGAGATTAATTTCCATTGAAATCCCCTCGGCTATCCAGCGTGAATGGGAGTCTCGTTTGAATGCACCTCCAGTGGAATGCACCCACTTCACAAATCCTCTCAATTTGCCTTTTTCATATAAGTGGACAGTTTCCACCAACCTACCGTTTA
Source organism: Megathymus violae (assembly GCA_003671415.1). Lineage (NCBI taxonomy): Eukaryota > Metazoa > Arthropoda > Insecta > Lepidoptera > Hesperiidae > Megathymus > Megathymus violae. Next base: position 8,105,265 of record PDGT01000006.1, read on the forward strand.
CCCGCTGTACTCTATAGTCGAAAGTTTCTGTGCCACCCGCAACTTTTAACAACATAGCACAACAACTTCTATCCAAAGCTTGGTTTCCAGGTAACATCTAAAGTTCGTAACCGCTTAAAAATCTGCCACTAGTGGTTACTATTTTTAATTGATCGCTTACGATATAAGTCGGGCTTTGTACCTTCAGCAATTTATTATTCCTTACAAATAGATAATATGTAGGCGGCCAGACAGAACGATAACAATATTGTTGTAAGCTCAGTTAAAATCGTTGTCTAAAAATTAATACTAAAATACTATTGTTAATTTTACCTGAAAAGGTTTTTTTAAGCTGTGTAGGTTTAATAACCTATTCTCGGAGGATTACACAGCTATTGTTAGGTTATATAAACTTATAGAATTATACTATAATTTACAAAATAGTCGAGCCACGTCACCAAGTAATATCTAAAACCAATTTAACATTTAAATCAATACGGTCAACAGCTTTATAATACAAAATATATTATAAAGAAAAATGTTACATATATGGGGCAAAAAAACCTTTTTTAGTATCTTTAAATCTTTAAACTAGCAAAAAGAGAAAGAACTCTGCAATATGAGTTGAAAGATATCATGACGAAAAACTGCCAGTCTACTTAGACAACATCAAGCCTGCGGAGCGACCATATTCCTATTTTTCTGTTGCGAACTCGTATTTCTTACTTATTAAAGGTCAATGCTTCACTACAACCTCACCTGATGGTTAGTGACGATACATCATTAGCTACAGCCTTAGATTGTAAACTGTAATAGGATGGATACACCGATGTGTAGACCATTGTAACCGTTGCCGGTACTCATTACGAATGATGAAGAAAAAGGCGCGTCCGTACCGAAGGGATGTTTACGACGAAAGGATGGATAGTCGCCGTGCGTCGTGTCGAACGATAATGAAAAGGGGATGGGGCTACCAGATCGTAAAATTTCTGCATACTCTCCAAATGCTATAGAACACCTAGAGGCTGGCCAGTCTGCCCTTTGCTTCTGACTCTGAAGATCAACTAGTCTCAACTAATTCTGGGTCAGAAATAGGCTTTTTTGCATGCATCTCCATTGAATTCAAAGCTGCCATTTGGCAGATGTAACAACAGTACTCCACACACGCCAAAACCTGTGCTTTATATAAAGTATAAAAGTTGTTCCGATGTGAAGCATCGCCGCACCTTCGCTAGAATGCCTAACTTTTCTGCAACTGCTTTACTACAACTGCTGACGGCAGTCGGTATATTTCAAAGTCATAAATTCAGAATCAGGAGATGAATAGAAACCTCTATATTTCAGAGGCGCTGAATCTTACAAGATTGGGATCGACCCATTTGGAGCCTAAACTATCATCTCTCTCACTGAGCATGTGAATCTTCCACGCTCAGCCATCCCCTCTCTTTCGGATTCTATTTAAATGTTTCGAGTGCACGGCAGGTATTTCTTCATATCTGTACTATCGTCTGCGTACCCACAGGTACCAAGCATAACCAGTTCATTGAGTTCCGGGAAGAAGGGACCCTTGAAGAACTCCGGCATTAATTGTCATCGATCGCGGCGAAAAATCATCGACAACGACTTAGAAATATCGTTTACTCAGAAACTCGACCCAGCCAATCAGACCAGGAGGTATACCATAAGCTGCAAGCTTGCTCATAAGGTTAGCCTTTTTGAATTTGGGTTGAACATTGATATGCATTGCCGACATGAGCTCGCTTTGTGTATAATGTGAAGATATGAGGATGGAACAGTTGATGCAGAATTATATATACTCCATGTAGTCAAGGAAAACTCCAACCCGGATTGGTGATTGAAAGGGTTAATTTCCAAACCAAGTGCCAGAAGACTTTATGCCGGACAGCGGCGATACCTTGCAGTATAATAACTGCTGTATAATGATATTGACCAGTACCGTCGACAGTGGCTTAACGAGCTCTTCGAAGAACAGACGTGCTCATGAAATTATGCCACTGACTATCCCCGATCCAACTACCGATCGCGCCTGAAGGTACATAACTGGGTCGTTAAATCAACATTGACACAAACGAACGAACGAGCACAATCAGTCTGCAATGTAAATTATCCGTCTCTTAAGAATAAATAGTGTGACCTAGTGGAAACCTTGTTAAGCGAGGACGTGGAATAATTATCAGAGATTGGTTTGCAACTAAAAGGTTTGTAGATAGACGGCCCTCCACAGGGACTTGTCGGAGACCCGCGAAGCAACGTTATAAATGGATTTCCCTTTATATATTTTAACCCCCTTGTGGCTGGGTTGGGAAAATTGCGGTCCACGACTTGATTTGATGTGACCTAAGGTAGGTGGCTAAAAATGTTATTCTTAGTTTAAGCCTAGATAAAAAAAGTAATACTTTAATTCTGAATTGTGATTCATCCGATCGCTGTAAGACATAGTTTTATACTACTTTTTCAGTTAGCGCAATAAAAATCGTATTTAAAACTGCAAATTAGTATTGAAAATTAATAAAAGATACGTCTATTGGTTCCAGTCGACACAGCCCTGCTTCACAAGGCTGCTTCTATTAGGGGCTATATATTCATTTAACGAGGCTTTTTATTACAGACAATAGATGTCGGCATGTCTTCAGTGTTCAACACTCTTCCCAGCTACTGAGGGATATATTTTCTCTCTCCGCTCCGCAACGTAAAGTTAATAAGCAAATATAACATACCAAGACCTCTCGACACACAGCGTTTTGACTATGCTCGGAAGCAAGAGGTTGGAATCGACGGAGAGGCTCATCGGTGTTCCAGATCTCGTCGAAACTAATCTGCTAAGTCTTGAGCACGGGTACAGGGTTACAAGCCTCTCGGCCTTTTAGTGGATACGTTTTGGAAACTGTACGCAGGAATTATTAGAGACAATTCCATCTTTACGTGGTGGACATCCCGCCTGTGCGGACGACGCAAACTGCGTCGTCATTAGTTATCTTACCTTGCTTATCATCGGATAGTTTGCCCACGTCGGTGTTCCCACCTACTTATGTTGTGGGAGACAACAAGAGAAGAGGAATAGGCTTTTAGTTGTTACTATGTTCAACATCTCAGACACTCCATCGGGTGGTGCTGTTATATTTTTCACTATTATTATATATACTATTAAACACGTGTTTTATTGCTAAAACTTATGTTAACGTTACAACATGGAGTCAGCGCGACGATGGGTATGATTTCTAAAACCTTTTACCGTGTCATTAAAAGCTTATCCCTCTGAAACCGTTCCCTCGCATCTTCTGCGACTAGAGCCACGCTAAGTTAATTTATCGAAGCATTAGGCACGTTAAATCCGGGAAAACGCAACGCAATCTGTCGAGGACAGTTGCCACGCTGCGGAGTTCAGATGAAACGAACAAAATAAAACGCGAATCAAAATTAATTTTAATTATTTTCATTGTCGGCAAACGAGCAGACGAACACATGATGGTGGAGACCACCGCCATTCATGGATATGAACATATATGTCGTGGTCAATAGTATCTTAGTAATAAATTGTTGTGTTAATCTATTTTGTTTTTTTTATATTAACAACACCCATAGACGTCTGTAACACTAAGGTTTCACGTACGTTGCCAACCAAGATGACAGCGAAGCACACGCTCAATATTGTGATAGATAAATAATATTCGCGATACATTCTAGAAAGAAGATAACTAAATATAGATAGTGCTGTCGGAATTCGTTTGGTTTGTATTATGCTAGGGGAATTTTGAGTCCTCGGCTTTGATTCTAAGTGATGAAATCCATAATTACGGCCATCCCTTCTTCCACCTCTCCAACTCTTGTATAAATTTAATAGCAATATTAACATTGAAATATAGTTTAATTAAAATATTATAAGTTAAAATCTACATAATATCTAATAGTAAGATATTGCTGAAGCGGTATGGCAAGCCCAAAGTTTTTCGCGTTTGTCACCGCCTCATGTGCGTGAACTCTATTCATTGAAGGAAGTGACGGCATGAACGTGTCAAAACAAGTTGCCCACACTAGCGGCCGCTTCGTCTTCCAAGGAGTCAAGATCATTCCGTCAGGCCTCTTGCCACGCATCAGTCGAATCGGTTCTAGGACTGAGGGAAACCGAGCCTTGCCAAAATCCCTACAAATCCGATGATTTCTTTAATTTTTTTTTAATTAATTAATTGTAATTTGTTTATGAAGCCGTATAAGAGATACACGTGATTTAAATATATGAAAAAATATAACGAATGATCGTCTAGGATCTCACGTAAAACATCAAATTCTAGAAGCGTCGCTGACATTAAAATGCGACGTCATTTTCTCCTTATTTTTAAAATATTTTTAACAAAAACATTGTTTGGATTAATAACTGAAATTCCTGTTATTCAATTCTAATTCCGGGACCAAGCAAACAATTTTGTATTTATTAAACTACTAATCGCCCGCCCTATTTCGTTTGAGTAGAGCAATTTTAAAATACGTGAAACATTTATATTAACATTTGAAAGATACATTATTCCTTTACCTTTTGCCTTATTACTGAATGTACCTTTCAAATGGTAATATAATTTTTCAAACAAGTGTCGTGATTTCGGCGAATACCCTTAGCATACAGATAAAAATTTCAAATAAATATCTTAAGCCTCTTCATCGATAAGACTATCTACCATCATTAAAGTTTCCAAAAAATATTCCGCGTAAAGATTCAAGCCCTTTACATTTTTTTTAAATCTTTATTGAAAGACTACTTAATCGTTAAAATCCGTAGTGCAGAAATGCGGACAGACACACAGTTATATGTCATTTCTTTTAAACTTCTTATAAAGATTTTCAGCGAAATCGCGGTAAAGATGTCTGAAAAATTATGACAGCCACTTTAATATTATGAAAAATTGTAAAATCCTTGGCTCGTGTCAGCCTTTTACGAAATCCGTAGCTGAAATATTTATGTTTTGTTAAGGCCTTCGTCATTCATTATCATTATTACAACCGATACTGTCCCACTGCCAAGCTCGGCCTCCTGATGAGAGGACTTAAGACCATAGTCTGCCATCCTGGCCATATACGCACTGAAACTTCGCATACAATTGAGAACATTATGGAGAACTATCAGGTGTAAAGGTTTCCTCGCGATGGTTTCTTGCACATATATGAAATTTAGCGGTATGTGCAGCATCCGAACTCGAGTCTACCTTGCGGGCCAACCAACGTGCTATCACTAAGCCATCTCTGTTTTATTAACCAAACATGAATAAATATATCCCACATTCATTGTATAGTCGAGACAAGTTACAGTATCAAAACCATTTACGTAATGAGCAATATATCTCTTTGAGTTTTCTCGTGAAATTTTCCATGCTCTCGAAGTCATAAAAATAAATAAAATATGCCCCAGAATCTCTAGAGATTTCGTGAAAGGTATTTTCAGAGAAATGTAGAGCATTTGGTTATAACAACAAAATGTTAGAAATGCGAAGAATTTCGAATTACTTTTTCTTTTAAACTTTAATTTTCCTAGTAAAGTATGTATGCAGTTATAAATGCGAAGTATGATGGAACGTCAAGACGTGCAACCGGCTCAGAATCTTTTCTTTGTTGATAGCATTCAAGAAATTACGAAGAATTAATTATTTTAGAATACCATCAACAAGACAACCATTACTTCTGCAATGTCCTTTACGGTTATTCTTCAGTCATGGCTACACTGGATGGCTGGCTCCCATAGTAGATTGATTGTGACCGAAACGTTGACTGATCCTAATATTTCACAATACCTAATAAGGCAAGTAACAATCATGAAAAGGATGTTAGATATTCATATATATTTTATGACGTTCGATTCGATTCGAAAGTTTTTTATCGGATTCGGTTACGGTTTTAAATATATATTTATTTCGGATATCCGATAGTTTCGATTAGAGATGTTAGAGCTCCATAACATCCTTAGCTTGGACTATAAGATCTGTGGAGCCGCTTACATGCAAAACCTTTAACGTAACCTCAACTCTCTTCCCAGAACGCTGTTAGAGGTCTGGCTGTCTTACCACGCACCAATGACAAAATTGACGTCTTTGTCGAATTATATAAAATATATATTTTGTGTAGATAAAACGGTAAATTTTGTAATAATTATAAGGCATAAATATTTTTTGACCCCTTGCCATTCTTTGAATACCTCATTGTTTCAGAAGTGATGATTACGTCTACGGAAGCTATGGCGAGCAGGAGCCTCGGGGGCTACAACCCCTGCAAATGGAGTATGCTGCAGACGAGCCAACCGCCAGACATACCAAGTATGAAAATGATGTATCAATAATATTCCAGAACCTAGCCATTTTTATGTTATCGGGGGAGATCTTCACGTGAGTAGGGGTCACATCTTCAACTCCTTCGGAGTATCATGCCGTTTCTTCTTCTGGGACCCCTCACCATAATGATTTGTTAAATTGTCGATTTGTCGTTGATTACGTCATGTTCTTTTGTGATAATAGACAGCAATAGATCGGCCACTTGATAGTAAGTCACCTTTGTCCATTGCCATCAATTACACAAAGGAGTCCCTGACACGCTGCTGTAAATAAGAAAGCAACAAGTCCGCTCTGTGGGAATCCAAAGCAACTGATAAAAATATTTCAGTTTTTTTTAATGTTTTGTTTCCATGATTTGTTGAATCAATCTCTACCATTGTTACAGGAAACCTCCAAGCGCCAGCCGTCAGTTCTCTCGCTACTCGGACGTGATGCTACCTCCCGCCCGCCGTACCTTCTACCACCCCTACTTCGACTACGTCGCCCCCGAGTACATCCCAGTCTACTGAACGGCCTCCCCTCCTTCGGACCGAAAGGACGATTCTACCACATTCTAGAATCTCTAGAACAAACCCAAATATCGCGGACTTTGCAACTATATCAGTATTAAACAGCCATATCGGAAGCATATCCCGCTTTCGCCTACTTCTGCGAGCTTTTCAGCATCTACCCTCAATATTTTTATACTTATAGCAACTGAGGTTTTCTCTATGTAGATATGCGATGTTTTTAACCGATTTTGAATAATCGCATTGTATTTTTATAGATTTAAGGATTTAATAGGGAAGTTTCATGGATTTTTGACCCCGACGCAGTAGGTTCGGGGTCGTTAGCGTATTAATACCGACAATAACATAACTCGTATACAAGGCGATCAATTATACATGTTGTCAATTGTCGCGATGGTTTGGACAATAACGGTTTAAAATATATTTAAGGGTTTTACGATTCCACGTTAATTAGAACTAAGCATTAAGGTGAACCCCTAACTTCGAACTGCTGAAGTTAAATCGCATTTCTTTAGTAATATTTCTCTTGGGTTGCTGAATATTATAATACTTGGCGCGTTGGATTCAAAGTTTTTTTATTAACGTTCGCGGCACGCTTCCAGTTCGTATTTTGAGACGAGATTATTTAATAACTAACGTAATGTTATCAGAAGCTCCGAGCAGCCTCGAGTCGTGCTTATGACCTCACAATAAATTTGGGATAATTTTGACAGATTCCTCATCGCTATTAACGTCCCGTCAATAGCTCAAAGCTGGAGATAATACTAAAAGGTAACTTGCTATTTTTGCTGTGTTACACTGCTTCCACCAGAGTTTTCAATCCTTTTTCTACACTATATCAACAATTCATTAGACATTATACCAGATTTCAGATGCGTAAAGTTTTTTTTTATTTTTATTTACATAGAATAAGTTAATGCTTGACAACTATCCCACCTGTTGGAAAGTGGTGATAAAGTCTAAGATGTTGAACGCACTAACTTACAAGGACCTATTCATTCTCTTCTTGAAACACACATTGCCCACATTGTAAGAAGGCGGGAACGCCTTAATATATTCTTCACATTACTATATTTATGTATTATATGACACGTTATTGTAATAACTATATAGCGCTCGTTATTTTTAACTCAAGTTCTGATTTTTTAAGCATGTCTCGGTACAGTTAAGTATGGAAAACTCTCAGCTAAATGGTGCATGAGAAATAAATACAGCAATGACTTAATTCTCTCATCCTCGCTTGTAACCCTGGTGGAAATGGCAGCAAATCGAAATATTTTACGTATAAAATTAGCAAGACATATAATCCTAGAGGTGCCTGAAAAGCAAATACAATACGAGTTGGTAAGTTCTATGATCTTTCCACCGCTCGACTTCCTCAAAAGCCACTTATGGCTGAACAGCTGCATCTTAAACTCATCATCACATTTCTAGTCGAACTTTAAACTTGTCAACGCAGCCTAAACGAGTACCGTGCCTTTTGTGTTCCGGTGTATGTTGGGTCAGCGATATAAAATTAAGCGTCACATCGCAACACGAAGCACGAAAAATATAAAACACGAAAATATTACCGACCACAATATGAATGTACTTTTATTGAAACTGGTCACAGATACCCATTATGGGCATGACGTGACGTCATGGACAGTCCATGGGTTACAGTCCTAAAAAAAAACACACGAACTGCGTGCCCGTTTGCAACGCAATAATTATGTAATTTTTTGTGCGTCAAAAATGTTAGTTGCATTCACAATTATATTATACAATACTACTGAATTTGACTAGTTCCAATTTAAAAAAAAATACCCTGATTAACGAACAGTAAAAGTATCTGCTTAACACCTCGGTCATGTACATTCCAATGAAAGTATTAAGTGATATATAACTATACTAATGTACTTGTTTTAAGTTGTACTTAGTACAAACATACTTTTGGTACTAAATATTGTACTCATCATTGTACCGTATTCATAAATGTAATTGAAATATGACAATAATAATTGACAATAAACATTGGTAATAATATTTTGTTTTGTTTCTAAATCACTTCGATGAATTATCGCTAGGTTAGTGGACACATGATATTTATAATAGAACAATTGTCTTAACTAACGATACGTTAAAGAAATATTACAAACTTCACGCCAGGGTTGCCAACTGCACGTTTACTTCTACTGCCCGTTTGCTTAATGTTGAAGAACTCTAAATAAAAATATTACAAAAAATGTCTTCTTAACTCGTCTTCAAAGTGAATTTCCTATAAAAAGTATAACAATTAAAAATGTTGACAACCCTAACAAAAGTATATAGGGAAAAATTAAACCATTCATAAATCACACGCTCAGGAATAGGGTTGACAATCACTCAACGTGTTTATGTAATTATTTCTGTAGCTGATTTTAACGTTTACTTATACATATAAATTTATAATTACTGTTGTGATTAGTCGCTAAGTATTTCGGTATGGTGTATCATGTACCTATTAAAAGCCTTCGAGACGGCTAGTCGGTATCGGATACGCGTGGGCAAATTAAAAAAAAATTGTTGCTAAAATCTTTGGATATAACTGGTTAGCGTAACCGACCCCGACATACAATGCTTTAACTATGTTTAAATGTTTCACGTTTAATAGTTATTTGTAACTTAGCTAAGTTACACGCCACTGTTACTCAAATTATTCGTATATTGGATTTTAGGCGCAGGAGACAGCCTGCAAGATTGACAGCCATTTAACCATATAACGTGTCACTGTAACAACACCAATCCAAAACGGTGTCGTTACGTTCACATAACAATTATAAAAGCGCGCGCACATTGTTTCATTGCGATACATCACATTGCAGAACTTTTATTCTCCATCCTGATTGTCGCAGACTTTCAGCACTCAATAACCAACTTACCGAGGACAACATTTGCAATGCGATGAAGACCAGCAAGACATTTATGTGCGCTAAGCGTATGTTTCTAGTCACACTTTGCGCGCTTTCTCAAATGGATCCGCGCTGTATTTGAAGGCTTATAATTGTAAGCGAATTGTTAACTATTTAATGTACTAGATATATTTACTGTATCTAATCGTCTATCGTCTAAGTATCGACGGATGTCGTCGGCATAACCTCACAGACTATAAAATTTGGCTTTAAAATTATATTACAACATGAATTACGGCTTTAAGCTAGTGAATGAATTCATTAATCTTCTAATAATCGTAACGGGTGGCGTCCTATCCTATATGTTACGATTGACGAGGTCTCTATACATAATTTATTTACATATAATTTTCTATCGATATTCTGTAGTTTTTACAAATTATTTTTGTTATATTTTAATCCATTAAAACGTAGACAATAATACATTGGTAGAGTTTATGCGTATTGCAATTATAAATAGGTGTTTTTTGATCTTAATATCTCGCATTCAATTGGATGTAGAAATTCAGCACTCACGTATCCGTCTTGGCAACGTAGTTACCAAGTACCGAGCATATTATTATGAATTTAACATATCGTATTTCCTGTTGAAACTGTATTGTGTAGATACATTGTGTTCGTATTATGTGAAGCTATCGACATTGGAAAACTGGAGCTCAAAATCCCATGATACGATTTTCTATACAGTGCGAGAACTAACAAATATGATTTTAAAAATGTATCAAAATTTTTCGTGCGGTTTTTTTTTATTTTTATTAATTAAGCTCTAAAAATAAACACTCGATAGCTACTGAAATATATGAAATGTATTGTGTAATGACATTAATATGAGATAATGACAATAATTTATAATAAATAAAATGTTAAACGCGGTCCCGGTCCGAGTTGAGTAATCATGTCAACAGTCTGATTGTAAAAATCATGATTTTATCAATCATGATTCCAGATTACAAAATTGCAATTACAATCCAATAATTATTAATGAATATGATTACTTTCTTGATTGATTTCGTCAATCTGTAATCGCGATTCAAGATAACGAATTGTAATCGTAATCTTTATTCATTAATCTGATTACCTCTTGCCCAACTCTGGTCCCCGGTTAAGACAATAAAATAATATCTTGACAATAATCCAATTAGATCAAAACATTTAAAATTTTATTGTGTAGGATATGAAATATAAATTCGTGTTTGGCCACGTCGGCACGTGTATTAATTATACAATTAACCTATCAGTAATATTAATGTTTTAAAATGTATATTAATTGGTGTTTTTTTGAGAAATAAATATAGTTAAGTACTACTCCTGAGCATAATGAGTTTGTTATTTACGTATTCCTTTAATTCCTACAGCAGCATTCCTACACACGGACACACATGTATATTTAAAATAAAACACGCATAATTCATGTAAAATAGTATCTGTATTTTTTGTGCTGTTGTTTTTATGTGCAAAAATTAATCAGCTGGTTGACTGAATGGCATTCAACAGAAACGCCATCTACTCGTATGTGTTTCAACCTGTTCACGCTTCCTGTTCAAATCATGTTCCGACGTGATCTACTAGATAGGAAGCTGTTATATAACTTTCCAGTGATAATAAATATTAATATTTTATCAGTATATACAATCTTCACGTGGGACGTTTTCTTTTCGCCAACATAATTTCAACAGGTTATGGACCCACGGTTCGTGTAATTATAATTATGTTGGGTAATTTAAATTTGGTAATACAATGGAAAGTGCCAAAGTAAGTGGAAATATTAAATTTTTCGACGGTGAAAAATTGTGTTTGGAAATTTTGAACACGTGCATTGCTCAGAGAACTTAATGTCATAAAAGTCCTCGACGGTGATCCGATAACACGTTGCAACGAGTGGAAGAAAAATAATCAAATTGCCAAAAGCTAATTATCGAATATTTTAATGAGCCCTATCTCGTTTTGCTAAAGAGGGCAATTCTGCAGAGCAAATTTTGATAAATCTCGTTTCTTTAAACGTACGGAAAAGTCTCGTGATCCAGTTGGCGTTACGAAAAAAATTGTTGACTCTAAAACTACCCGGTGATTTAAGCTCGATAAGACATTATTCAATTTTTGATTTTTTGTTCTCTGAATTATTAACATATGGCACGATATTGGAAGGAACAGATAAAGTTGCTCATTTATTTCTTACACTACGCTCAAAACGTGACGGAGTCGTAGCTACGATTGAAACTTTTTCGGAGAAAATAAGGTTGGCTTTCGTTAAAAGTTGATTAACTTGTAATTGTACAAGATGCAACGGGTTGGTTACATTGGTTATATATGTATATTTTTGATCACCGTTGAGCACGAGTATGTACAATACAAACAATGAAAGGTATGTCAGTAAACAATTCAATTACTACAGATTTTGTAGCTGGTGTGAATGTAGGTGGCCCTGTTTCCCGGTGTTCAATCAAACTCCGTTCCAATGTTCCATCAATTTTAATATTATATTTCTACCGTTTAATACATTCGATTACACCTTCATTTAATGTGCGGCGAATTCACTTGTCTGCGACTACGTCTGT
>PDGT01000006.1:8118638-8238062 GCA_003671415.1 Megathymus violae
TATAAACAGTGTATATCCTGCTAGTAGGTCCAATTGATCTTCTATTCGCGGTAAAGGAAAATGGTCCTTTTTAGTTTTACGATTCAAGGCTCTGTAATCGACACATAATCTCTTCTCCCCGGTTTTCTTCTTAACAATAACGATCGGGCTAGCGTATTGTGAGGATGATTCGCGGATTATTTTGGCGTCTAACATTTCATTTACCATTCCCTGTACCAAAACGCGTTCGCAGTGCGATAATCTGTAGGGGCGATACACGACGGGTTCGGAATCTGTCAAATGAATTTCCATCTGCGTCACATCTGTATAGCCTATTACAATTAATAGGAATAGCTTTTATTTCACCTTTATGAATAATAATGTTTTCGGACACGGTCAAAAATAATTTCGGCGATTCATCGACGTATTCAAACACCAGTTGTGATGGGGTTTTGGTGATAGTAATATTTGGATTCTCCGTAAAATTATGTCCCAATAACATAGCCTCCCTTAAAACGTTGTTGTTTACGACATATAATTTTATGGGCAACGTTATATCCTGTATATTTACATTAGCAACAAAGTGCGACGACGCTGAGACCAAGTTATTACCTAGGCCCTTAAGTAACGGTAAATTATCAAACTCAAAGTTAACCCCAAGTGCTAATGCATCACTATGCCTGATTAGTGAACATTCACTCCCTAGGTCTACATAACAGTTTAGTGGTTTTTCATTTACTTTTGCAGTCATAAAATATTTGTCTTTCGCGTTCGCTGGAGCGGACTTTGACATTAAATTGCTGTCGTACGAAAGGGATTTTTCATCATCTATACTAACTCTTAAAATTTGTTTCTCCCTATTCTCAATTTCTGTGTCAATGTTTCGACTCTTATTTTGTTGGGGTATAATATTAGGGCATGAAGTAATTTTATGACCAATTCGATGGCAATTACTACATTTTTCGAGTGGTTTAGGACAAATGAAACTTGGGTGGCCCTCTAAACCACAGTTAAAGCATTTAATAGGAGGTCTAGCAGGGACTGAGTTCATCCTGACGGAGGTATTTTGTTGAATATGCCTTCTGTCTGATCTATTTCTTAAATGAGCAGAGTTTTCCCGGACGTTTACCACTTTAACGGATTTCAGGTATTTTAAGACATGTTCGGGTGAATCAAACTGAACAGCTTGGGCCCCTAACCGAATGCTTCTATCGTCTATACCTTGCAAAATGCAGTCCACCGTCTTTCTACCTCCTATCTTGCACGACTTGGGCTTCTTGGACGATATTCACTTCGTTGTTGCCCAGCGACGTCTTCACCAATTGTAGACGATTTCCGTTTTCTGTTTCCGGAGCGCCGCTCGAGCTCAACGCTTAATTGAAGGTCGCTGAAATGTCTTAAATGGGGCCCCGGGCGGTGATCAAGTTCATCACTGCTTCGACGGGAACTCACTCGCGGAGTGTTGTTAGTTTTAAAAGCTATTTGGTGTTGCTCTAGCTCGTCACCATCTAGCTGTGTATGAGTACGAGTTTGGTGTCGCTCTAGCTCACCACTCCGGCTCGCGCAAATACGTTCCCTGGAATGTCCCAAATGGGTTCCCCTCTGGTGTCGCTCACGCTCATCACCTTTTCGTTGGGAATCCATCCGAGTAGTCTCTTTGGTATTGAAAGCTATTTGGTGTTGCTCTAGCTCTTCACCATCTAGCTGCGTATGAACACGAGTGGAGTGTCGCTCTAGCTCACCACTCCGGCTCGCGCAAATACGTTCCCTGGAATGTCCCAAATGGGTTCCCCCCTGGTGTCGCTCAAGCTCATCACCTTTTCGTTGGGAACCCATCCGAGGAGTCTCTTTAGCATTGAAAGCTATTTGGTGTTGCTCTAGCTCGTCACCATCTAGCTGTGTATTAACACGAGTGGAGTGTCGCTCTAGCTCACCACTCCGGCTCGTGCAAATACGTTCCCTGAAATATCCCAAATGGGTTCCCCCCTGGTGTCGCTCAAGCTCATCACCTTTTCGTTGGGAACCCATCCGAGGAGTCTCTTTAGTATTGAAAGCTATTTGGTGTTGCTCTAGCTCGTCACCATCTAGCTGTGTATGAACACGAGTGGAGTGTCGCTCTAGCTCACCACTCCGGCTCGCGCAAATACATTCCCTGAAATATCGCAAATGGGTTGCCTGGTGCTGCTCAAGCTCATCACCTCTTCCCTGCGACCTCACAGAGGTCCCTCCACTTCCAAAAGCAACCTGGTGCTGCCCTAGCTCATCGCCCTCCAGCTGTTGCTGAGGGGAGTTTCCGTCGTCAGTCCTCAATAAGACATATACAGTTTGGTCGTTATCTATGTTGTTTTGTACTTCAATTAAACGTCTTGCAGAACTCTCATCCATAGTCTGGAACTTAAAGTATTCAAATTAACAAAAAAAAATTGTTTTTGAAATCCGGAATTCTTCGTGTTTTATACAGCTCGAAACTATCAATTCTGCTGTATAGATTGCTTACTGAATATTTAAGTCGTTTTGGCTCATATTGTATTTATAGGTGTTTCCGCAAAATGTTAGTTCTTAGTCGGATGAAATAATTATCATCATCGTGCACGTCAATCTAATCAGTCTATAAATTAATGCGGTAACAAAGTGTTTATTTAGTAATAGAATCGAAGGATAGTAGAAAAATGTCATATATCAGATCGGCAATACAGCAAAAAAAAAAAAAATTAACGCCGCGTTCAATGCCTTGACGAGTGGGTACTTTGATAAAGTCCGATATTAACTATGTTCGTGACGTGTCTCTAGCATATAAGCAGAACGAAAGCAGCATAAATTTTCCAAAAAAAAAAAAAAAGGACACGGTACTTACGTTACTTTTCCTTTTAGGCGTGGCAAGATTTTATCCAGGCGACAGTGCCACGGATATTTCTTTTATCCCACTTCTGAGATGTTCAATCAAACTCCGTTCCAATGTTCCATCAATTTTAATATTATATTTCTACCGTTTAATACATTCGATTACACCTTCATTTAATGTGCGGCGAATTCACTTGTCTGTGACTACGTCTGTATCGGCCGACGCCCAGAACGTAACTGGCTATTTTGCAACCCCCTCTCTCCATCAAAGATGGGTTTAATAGTAAACAAATTCTCGATACACATAGGGGGCGCGCCGGCCGATACAGGAAGTCAAGTTATATCTACTGTATTTGATATTTGACAAATAATTCGTTCGAGTTAGTACGCTGTAATTACTATTAGACAACGTTAGTTTAACACCGGGTATACAATATCAGCAAGAATATTTACGAACTACGGTATCAACGTTTAGGACATATTAGTATCTAAATTTAAGTTCTTACAGATTCAAACGAATAATATAGTTGATGACATATATCAATGATATACAGTGCTATCGGGCTAAAAATAAAAGTAATATTAAACGATCATTATTTATTGTGCAATCGGATTTGTGTCACTATCACTCCTTCATTTTATCCTTTTTCTTGATGAGTTTAATCAATATTTTGTTGCGCAAAGTGAGGCAACATATAATTTAAAATTAGCCAACCTTTGCTCGTATTATGATAACAGTAGATAATATTTATCTACTGAAATGAAAAACTGAGAAGAGAAGAGAAGAGAAGGCCAGAAAATAAAAATATAGATTGTAAATTAATTTTTACTGTTAAGCATGATGAGCTTGGAAAGTCCGATATAAAACTCGTTTAGCCGCAAGAGATGTAAGCTAGAAATATCTTACAGATTATATAAAACATTTGCACCACTTGCCAGGCTAGCTAGCTTTAGAATCATAATAAGTTTAGCTAATCAGTTTAAATTTTGGCCGTAGTGGGGCGGCCCAGAATACTTTCCCCAATCCCACGTTGGCATAACAGAGTGTCGTAAGAGGCGACAGAAGCCAGTCTGCTTGTTAGTAGGGCTTCACGTAAGGATTATATAATCAATATTATTATGAAGTCATTAATATTATTATTGGTATTATTATCTCTCCGTGTCTTGCTGATGTCCATGGGCGACGGTGACCACTTATCATCGCGTGGCTTAACTGCTCGTTCGTCGGCTATTAACATAAAAAAAACTTATTAGTTCATCATTTGGATGTTAATACTACGTTCTTAAATGGTGAATTAAAGGGGAAGTATATACGAACTTTCTAAAGGTATGTATTGTGAGGATGGTTACGTGTGCAAATGAAATAAAGCTTTGTATGGACTAAGATAAGTCGGTAGATGTTGGTCTGAATGATTTTAGCGGTCACTTAAAGCGAAGGGTTTTCAAATTTCACCAGTTGATAGATATATTTATTAGGTGATATTGGTAAAAATATTTATGTCATAGCGTGCGTTACAGTTGAGACGGTGAAGAAACTTAAAACTATGTATATAATTAATACATTTAACATGTCAGAGTTAAAAGACATCAAATTATTTCTTGAAATTAACATAACTAGATTCAACGATAAAATAACTTTAGATCAAGGTGCATATATTAATACAGTTCAAATAAATTTAAAATTCATGATTGTAATTCTGCCAGTACACCCCTGGAAAGTAATTTGAAATATGAAGCATTAAATTCTGAAGAGAAGTATAATGTTCCATGTTGAACTATTATAGGCTGTATTGAACAATATGTTATGCATATTATGCACTCATCCCGACTTAAATGTGAGTGTAAATATACTAAGCATATAAGAAATAAAAATAATGCTGCAGTGTCTAAAAAGAATGTTAAGGTACTTGAAAAGTACTATTGATTTAAAATTAAATTACACAAGACGTAACTACAATAACATTCCATGTGGGTTTGTTTATTGTAATTGTGGAGGAAATAATGCAACTGATAGGAAGAGTACGACGACGGAAATATTTGACAAATGCTCGATAACTTGGAAAACAGATGTATGTATGTTACAGTTTCTTCGACTGAGGCTAAATACATGGCTTTGATTGAGGCTTTTGGAGAAGGTTTATGCCTTAAATCACTAGCATAAACATTGTTAATAATCCAGCTAACCATGAACGATCAAAATATTTTGACATCAAATATCATTTTTCTACACACAGGTCAGCAGTCGGCAGATGCTTTGACGAAAACATTGTCTGCCATAGCCTTTCGTCAGTTGGGTCATTTTCAACATTTGCGATTTTTTTTTTATTTCGATGGTATATTTTTTATTTTAAGACCTATCTTAGTTTTTTTATACTTTATCCTATTTTATAAAATGGGCGTGTAGGCACTTTATATCATGAACAGTTATTGAGATATATGAAATTGAATGCCAGCGAAAGGAAATGCATTCACCGAAATGAAATTCTAGATTTTTTTAATAAATAATTATAAGACATGTTTTATTTAAGACATAATTTTTTAAACAAATAATTAGTGAAAATGTATTGGAAATAGATGTAAAGTTATATTTATCAATACGGGAACTTTCTCAAAACTTACAACCTCCAAAATAGTCTCATGCGGGAAAACAGTCAATTTTTCCAACTCATGTATTATATATATACATAATATTGTATATATTAATATAAAATCATATATTGCAATTAGCAGCAATCTACTAAAATAAAACAAATTAAATTCTTAATGCTCAAACATATTTATGTGAAATACAAAAAATTAAGACAGAAAAATCAAAAATACTTGATAACCAAAAAGATAGCTATAAAGATAAGGACAAATTGACAACCTCCATGTTTCTTCGTAAAACAATCGACAGTATTTATTTTTTAATCTTGATTTTTTTTGTTTTGAAAATTTGTTGGAGAGATACAATAGTGGTGAACTGTATAAAAAAAAAATTAACTAGTGAAATCACTGCGCAAAGAAGTTGCCGGCGTTCGTTAGAGTTGATTTCGATTTCACCACCGTTTCAAAGTTCCAAATTTGCACAATCTAATGAAACCTCATCAAGCAACGCAATGTAAATAGTCCACAAAATTTGAGGAGTTCTCTATTTCAAACATTTCATCATCTGGATATAGAATCTCTAAGGGCTCTAATCTAGGGCTCTAATTTAACTTTGCAACTACCCGAATTTTTAGTAATCAAGTTTTAGTTATTGGGCAAAGTTGATTCCGTAATCAGCCGAACTTAATAAGATTTCTTGTAATAATTTAAAAAGTTCAACCAGACTGAGCAACTCTTTGATAACTCATTTCGGATATGCGCAGGTTACAGTCAGAAAACTTTTCCAGTCAAGTACTTTTAACTCCGTCAGTTAAAGGTCAAACAAATGTATTTTGAGGTTGGTGAAAAGTAAAAAATATTTTTTAAGATGTTTTACGGATTATCTGATGAATAAATCAAATTTGACATGACAAAGAGGCGAGAGGGAGTGGACAAAGTTCTACAACATTACGGTTCGAAATTCTGGATGAAAACAAGATTGGGAACCTCCAGCTTAATCCCAACCTCAAGAAGGAATCAAATAACGTTAAGATCGCGGAGGAACGCGTAAGAGTATCTGAAATACCCACCAAGGCTGATGAAAAGGAACACCGCGGTGGTTTTAGCATTGGCTAAAACCCAAACCCACAACGCTTAAAGTAGGTACCCTTTGTATCTTGAGTTAGTGGACTGTACGAGGGGTGATCCAAAAGTAATGATAATCAGTAATAAATACAATGAATATGATAATTAAAAAATATATTTTTCGACATAGTCTCCTAACAAGTCTATACATTTAGTATATCTCTTTTCTAAACCTAGAATTCCCTTAGAAAAAAAATCTTGATCCTGACCCTAAAAAAATTCCTCAACAGCGGCCATCACGTCGCTATCGTCGTCAAATTTCTTGCCCCGGATGTGTTCCTTGAGCCGAGGAAAGAGAAAGAAGTCACTGGGGGCTAGGTCCGGCGAATAGGGGGGGTGTTCCACCAATTCAAAGCCCGCTTCTTGAATGGCAGCCATGGCAACTAAAGCTTTGTGAGCCGGCGCGTTGTCTTGATGAAACAGCACTCCAGCCCGCAGTTTGCCACACTTTTTCTCCTTGATAGCATCCTGCAATCTTCTTATTTGTTCTGCGTTGTAAAAGCCCGTAATAGTGGCTCCCTTTTCCAAATAGTCCACCATAACAATTCCTTTAGCGTCCCAAAAAACGGACGCCATAACCTTCCCTGTTGAGCTTGACACTTATTTCTTCGGCGTCGGTTCGTCGGGTCGTTTCCATGTCATTGATTGTTGTTTGGTTTCGGGATCAAAGTGGCGGATCCAGGTCTCGTCCGTGGTCATAAAACGTGTCAAAAAATTCTCCTTGTCCGCTTGGAACTTTTCGAGATTTGCTTTCGAAGTGTCGACTCGTTTCTGCTGTTGTTCGTCGGTTAACATTCTCGGCACCCAACGCGCGGAGACTTTTCTCATATGCAATTCGTTCGTAATGATTCTTTAAACATATAGGTATATGTCCTATAAAAATACTTAATTAAGATGACGATTGCATCAACACTGCTGTGAGTATTATCTTAGTACCTACCATGGTGATTTGTGTGATATAACGGAATCTTTAAATGATACTCACACCAACTTCCAGTCGTTCAAACAATATTGTGAAACACGAATGATTCCGCTACCAGTGCGCACAACATGAAAGTGGCCCAAGTGGAACTCTACACATCGCACAGGACCACTTACAACACGAAAATATGAACATCACCGACCGGTCCATATAACCCTACATGCAGCTGGATAAAGGTCCATTTCTTTTTGTATCAACCACTTTTCCTTACGTTACTCGTTAAGCAATACATCCTCTGGGCTGTAGATTAAATTCCTAGGTAGAAATGTTATATACCTATCCTTATCTATTGAAACGCGATCAGTTAACAGTAGAATATTTTAAGAATCATTAAGGTTATATAACCCGACTCTAAGACATTCACATGTGATTCAAATTAGATTGGAGATTATATTAATGTATAAAAATAAAACAACACACATATAATTACTTATATATTTTTACATTACAAATAATAATACAGGCGGTTACATAAAAAATAAATAGGTCTTCGTACGATTTACATAGTCGCTGTGATGTTGCACTAAAACATCAGAGTAACATACAAATGTCCACTAATACAACTGTACACGATAATTGAACCGTCGCACATACAAATATCTAGCGTAGACCAGCAAAATAGCCAGTGGTAATAGTCGGCCCTTACGACTGCGCTCAATGTTAAACTAAAAATTTCTTTAACAAATACATTCGTGCGTTAAGCATATTAGTATTATGGGTGACGCGAGTAAATAGTTTGGACTATAATCTCGAGTTTTCTTTATTTATACGTAATTTTACGTTCAATCAATCAACTAAACGTATTTAAGTATAACGAAAACGAAATATTGAAGCTTCATTATTGTAATTAAAATCATACATTGTACGGTAGGTACTTCTTTAATATCTGTTCTGTAGACACAGCATTGATCACATCTCAGACATAAGACCCGACTATTATTATGAATCCATATCGAAATATGGACATATCCATGCAGTTCAACACGACCCGCTATTCACAGTGCCGCTTGATACCGCGTATAAGTGACCTGGTATTAGAATTGTCGTGAGTTCAATAATAAGTTATCATGTATGAACGGTATTTTTAAACTTATATCCGATATTACTTTATTGGATGTATAAATACTTTTTACACATCCTCTAATTATTTCCATTCACTAAACTAAAACCAGACTTCATAGAACTTAATACACGCTCAATATTCTTAATTTAGAAGTGGTAACAATATTTCGGCTAAAAATACTAGAAAACTTTAAAACAAAGATTCTTTTGAAACAAAGAAAGCAAAATTGAAAAAAGTATAACCCGAGTCTAGTAGGTTTACAGAATATTAAATAAATGATTACATTAGTAAAACTTCGGAAACAATTTATTCTTTTGCGTAAACAAATATCGCTGCGTTTGATTTAATGTCAATTCGCTCCAAGTTTCAAAATAACGGTCACATTGTCCGTTGCTGGTGACGTAGACAACCACAAATAAATAATAAATAAACATTTACACACGTCACACCCTAGGATTCCGTGTTGGGGGCGGCATGGACATATGACGTCACAAACACCCATGACCAGAGAATATACATTTATCTGTCACATAAATGCCTGCCCCGGCCGGGTATCGAACCCGGGACCCCTCGCTCGCCAGGCAGAGTCAATACCAACTGGACGATGGGGTCGTAAATAAACAAATAAAATATCAACAATACTCGTTAAGCAACTTTTATCTTTCATCTAAATGTCCAATATCCAACCTCATGCCTATCACTGGGCACACAGAGCAGCCACAAGTTCAAACTGAGCTGTAGGTTATTTTCAATTATTTCAAAATATTAAAAGGCTCGAATTATGATATTTTTAGACTAATTTGGTCAAATGACTTGAATGTTCTGAATTTAAAAAAATATATTTTTTCATATTTATGTCATGGTGGATTCACCGAGTGGCATCTGGCCAAGTTGCAACTTCCTAAAGAATGTTCCGTTTGCATCGATAAAGACGATATAACACGCGATAACTCATATTCATGGTACGTGAATTTTGATGAAATATACAATCATCAATCACTAGAAGGGCGATATCATCGAAACACTACCTTCTTTCACAAACAATGACTCACTTCACTCAAACTTAAAATAAATGTTGAACATCAATAAAAGTTCTAAAAATCGATCATGAGGAATTATATAGTACTATAAATGCTTTTAAGTTCTCGATAAGTTGTCTTATTCTTGAAAATGTACTACAATATAAAATTATGTTCTTATATAACAAAAAAGCTATACATTGGTCAAGTATTCCACCGAGTTGAGCTCTTCTCTTGTTTAACAGACACAATCGATTTAATAACATCGACTCGAAAATCGAAAGAATCGATTAGCTATTATTTTATTAAAATTACATAAACAACGATTGTAAAAAAACATTAAAACTTACATTGTAGTCGTGTGATCGGTGATGATTCGGTGTATAATTTTATATAACCAATTAAAAAATACATCAATAATCTCAGATAAAACGGCTTTCTTCGATATCATATTTAATACATTGAAATTAGGTATTATGATTGTAATATTAACTTTGAAACCCCCCGGCATAACCTCGAGGAATAATTTATGAATACGTAAAAATTCACTTCCGGGCATTGTTTAAAGGTTTGATTTATGACGGGAACGACATTCCAGTAATTATTAAAAAGATACAATTTAATTTTTTTATTCATTCATTCAATAAAGAATGTAATCTTTTTCGGATGACATTAATTTGTTAGTGGGGAGGGGGGGGATATTTATCAGAAGTAACAAATTGTTCTACAATAATGCTAAAAGCAGAAATCGATCAATTAAATCGCGTTTCAAGTATCATCGATAAAATCAATGAGACGATAAAATGTGTAATTAATTATTTCTCTTTTATAATTTTCAACTGCTCTGTTAACAAAATGTTTACCACCTGTGAATTATTTTTATTGTACACATGTATATTCAGTAAGAATATTTAAATACAGCTTCATACGAAAACAATACCACTGAAAAATAACTATTGAATAGCCAGCATTTGCAAGGTTAAAAAAAAATCTGTGTACCATCAGAAGTTATATAATGATTAAAAAATACTGTCGAAAAAAGATATTATAAACTGAATACGTTTCAAAATTAAATGCTTTCATTATATTCCAGAACGGTATGGAAGTGAGAAGAGAATTAATTTCGGAATGCGTCAATTGGGGAGTAAAATCATCATGTTAGTATATCGTATATCATATTAGTATCATAGTTGTAATTTTATTACTGTTTCACAAAAGTAAACAAAAAAAGTCTTTTAACTATTTACCGGTCAGCTGTGGACTGTAGGCATATAACAGTGATCATAGTAACAACCTGCATCTATGTAGTAATATGCGTGCGTAAACTAGACGCTTTGGCTTAAACGCTGTCAATTTAGAATGTATAGGGCGCAACCTATTCTTAGTCCGAACATTTATTTATCATACACGCACATTACTCACAACAACGGAAAAACACTAACAGTACAAATAGACAGACACTAGAGGTCACTCATAAAAAATCTATTTCATACAGTTAAATCTACGTATGGTCGATATTATTGAAGCTTAATTAGATATAATATTTCCGGAAAAATACTGAGGCACAAACATTTTATTAAATTTACAGTAAATATCGAATACTATGACAGACATGCAATGTACACATAAATTTGGTAATAGACTTTCGTTATAGCGAATTTAATTAAGCTTAACGTGGCTAAGGGGCCACGGTTGATTTAATAAATAACTATTAAATAAGGGTCATTTAAAAATATATCTCAATTAATACAATAAGATTAAAAATTAAATGCACTGACTAAATAACACTAACCCAACACGTTGAGAGACGACTATTATCGAAGATCAAATAATCAAAAGTGCGCGACTTTAAACTACCCTCCACACTTGCTTCCACGATTCTCGCACTAGTAAATTCAGTCGACACGTAGTCGTCGTACTAGCTAAACGTGTCGTTGGATATCGCAAATGGTCTCAAAATCGTTCGAAATTGAACCGTACGGTATGTACATTAAACTATACAGATGTGTGAACGCTGATAAAGATTCTCAATCTATTTTTTACAATATACAAACATATGGTATCAGTACAATCTTATAAATCTATAAGAGTATTAGACAAACGCAAAAAACTTTACCACGACCAACCAAAAACCAATAAAAATCAACTAAAGATTCTCCGTGTCCACAACGGTTTGTATCTGGTGAAATAAATAAAACATTATTTACCCGAAACAAAAAAAAACTATAAAATGATTACACGGTTAACTTAACTTTTACCTTTGCATTTTTAATATGTGATATTTCCAGCTTATAGAAGTCGTGCAAGGGGGACCCAGTTCACATAATAATTATTAATTTCCAGTACAATAGTAACAAGAGCTTAAAAATTAGACGTACGCTATAATTCGTCACTACAGCCGCCTCGACTCCACCGGCCGCGAACACACTGCTCTATACACAGACGCTTATCTTTGGCAACGACGAAGGTGGCCATGTTTGTGGTTCAATGATTGATTGGACATCACACACGCAAAAAATTGACCATCACATATTGTAAAACGTAATACAAAAAAGACCACAAAAATTTTAACTCTCATTCTGTTTTAAAAAACCATTCCAATAATTCATTGAATTCATAAAACATCATATCTATGCAGTCAAGTCGACGGCGACCCGCCTCGCGAGATTCCTTTTGATAATAATAGATATTGCTCGCTGGGTTGTGATTTCAGTGTTTAGTTGTTTAAAAGCTGATCTACCAATGTTAATTTAATCATTTTGTTTGGACTGAGCAGGACAGATTTAAACAGGATGTTTAATACGTGTCAAATCGACACTCATTCTGTTATTAAGTAAAGACGTTTTATTTCCTTGTCTCTCTTTCACCTATTATAACTTTTCAGGATATCAGATAGAAACAGAGAAATAACCTCAACCCACCGGATTTAATAACGGATTGTCGAATATTGATATTCAAGATATAATTATAATATAACGTGTGAATATATGTATTGCACAGACACCGAGCAAATTTTGTCCACAAAAGCGTGAACATTTTAAAATTGTTTTTAAATAACACTGCAAGTGAAATACTATTAACGACAGGGCATTCGTAAAAAATAACAATTATGACGTCACACATTTCAATATGACAACTTATTAACGGCATTGAAACAAAACCTATTTCTCAAAACTAATATTAATATTAAACATGTGTACCGTTACGAAAACAGTTCGCAGCTACCCGCTATAAATATAAGTTTCACCGGAGAAACAACTCGAGCTCCACGGAATTAGCCAAGCGAAAATGTTCCATACTGTACTCGGGATAAAATTCAAACTACCTACATACACGATTATATTTAGCTAAGCCTAAAATGGCACATACGAGAGCTCTCTAACGCACAAACATTGCCCGCCCTTTACCTTCTACAGATAATACTCATATATGTAACTTCAGAATGACGCCACATTGTCAGATGTAGGCAAAATAAAGTATCTCAATCGTGTCCTACTAATGGTTTTATTTGTGATATATAAATTAATTTGCATGTACATTTTTTTTAAATAAACATTATATCTTGATGCGTATCTAAACTCGTGGACAAAATTAGAGGAACGCAAAAAAAAGGTTTAATATCTCGTGTTATAATTATCGTGCGCACTGGCCACATACATTAATATACTCTATGAAAATAAAAAAAGTTTTGAAATGTTCTTTTTTCGAATTTCATTTGTTTTTCTGTAATTATTGCGTAATATTACGTTCTTTCGTACTGCGAAAAAATTTGCCACTTTTGAATTTGAATGAAAATTTTGGTTTTGTTTAAATTTTTGCCTTGGCTTCCTTATTTATCGTGTAAAGTGTAAATTGTTACTGCTAATAAACTGAAAATGCTAGACCTAAACGCTACTCAAGTTGCCAGGGCTGTTACTTTAATTGAAACTGGGCACACCTACAAACATGTGGCCCAAACGTTACAAGTATCCAAATCTGTGGTACACAGAGTTGTCAAGAGGTATCGGCAGACCGGACGATATACGAGACTCGCAGGACAGGGTCGTAAACGGAAAACTGTGGCGAGAGATGACCGTTTCTTGTTAACCGGGTGCTCAGGAACAAGACTTTAATTTCTTCTGAGGTAAGAACGGAGCTCCAAGAAGTTCGAGGGGTTACAGTAAGCACAAAAACTGTGAGAAGAAGACTGAAATCGGCCGGAATAAAATCACATGTGCCTGCCAGAGGCCCCCTTCTTACAACATGCCATCGAGTAGCTAGACTTAATTTTGCTCGCAATCACGAAAATTGGAATGACGAAGCTTGGAGTCAGGTTCTATTCACTGATGAATCCAGATTTTGCCTGAAACCAGATGATGGAAGGGTGAAAGTGTGGAGACGCTCGGGAGAGCGTTATGCTCAGTGCAACATCATTGGAAAAGAGGCATATGGTGGAGGGTCAGTTATGGTATGAGGAGGTATTTGTATGGGGGCACGTACGGAACTGCAAGTCATTGAAAATGGATTACTAACAGCAGTACGATATGTAACTGAGATTTTGGAACAAGTTGTAGTGCCCATTTGCCCCTTTCATAGGAGACGGATTTGTTTTTATGCATGATAATGCACGACCCCATACTGCGGCCGTGGTTGTTGAATACCTTCGAGACCTTGAAATCAACACTATGGGGTGGCCAGCGCGCTCACCCGACTTAAACCCCATAGAGCATGTCTGGGACAAGCTTGGAAAACAAATAAAGAAAAGAATTCCTGTCCCCGCTAATTTGAGAGATCTCATAACGCGTTACAAGAAGAATGGACCGCCATCCCTCAAGATTTTATTGATAACTTGATTAGAAGTATGCCAAGAAGACTGGAAGCAGTTCGAAGAGCTAGAGGGGGCAAACACTAAGTACTGATTACAGCCCACATTATAGCCTTTTTAAGCATTTATGAATAAAAAAATAATTTAATGTTAAGTATAAAAATGTTTCTTTCCTGTAAATTTTTCTTTTTTTCTGAATTTCGTAAATTTTTATCCTTTAACTTTGTTTTTTCGACTTTCGCATTTTTAAAATAACGAAAAATAAGCAAAATAGAAATTACTATACTTAATTGTCACAAATTTCCATGATATTTTGTTTTACACGCACTTTTTTTTGCGTTCCTCTAACTTTGTCCATGAGTGTATGATCTCAGTGTTTGTATAGGATGGAAGCACCCCAGTTTATCCCCTTTAAACCCCTAAAAATGTTACATTGTACCCAGCGCCTCAGTCCAATCACGAATACATACTGTCTGGAAATACCATAAGACAGTACATAAATAATCTATTTACTAATAATAAAATTAGAACAGGCCTAAATCTGTACACAAAATTTATTATGGAAATTTTATGTTTGTTCATCATGCAAAAAACACTGAAAGTATTTAAATGAAACTTTAATATTTATCACCTAAGTTATAACTCAGTAGGTACCTATGCTATGATAATTTTTACTTGTAATGTGGATTTTTTCCAAAAATATCAAATAAAGGATACTATGGACATTCAGTTAAGAGAGTAGTAAACAAATTTGACTGCTTTTACGTTTTTTTATAAAATAGATAAATATAAACGTGGCAAACGTGAAAGGTATTGGATGCCTGGTAAATTTACGTAGCGAAACGAGGACTGGGTATTAGTTATTTACATATTTTTTTCACACCAAGAAATCGCTATACTTCACCGTCAAATATATTTATATGTCGTATCTAATATTTATGTTAATAATATTTATCTTCCCTAATACTAATAATATTATATTTTGAAATGACATATAAATTGCAACTTATCATTTATTGGAGTCGATCAATATTATCTTGTCTTTTGTCAATCGCCTCCAAATATTCCTCTGCAACGTTAATTGACAGAGAAACCTAAACAGGAAGTTCGCCTTGCATTTTTCATCGTTCGCTTTGTAAGATACAATAAATAATAAGCAAATAAACTGTGGTTTATTTAAATATTAATTAAATTATTATCTGATGAATGACTGAAAATTAATTAAATTTCTCTTTTTCCACACCCTTTGATAACATTATTGCCCGTTTTGTTCACTAAACTGGAGAGTAGACATTACATACGAAAAGAATAAGGTATCTTCCTCTCTAGTGTTATGTCCTTATCAATAATTTGAGGCACGATTATGAATAAAAGTGAAAATAAAAATAAAACAAATATAAAGCATAAAAGACAATGTGGCGTCACTCCGTTCATTAAACCATTACATAGCAAAATGATCGTGATATGAAAGAAATCACACATACAAACACCCTCACACACACACAGCTTTGTGCATTTTGGACAATTCATAACGTATACGTTTATATATATATACATACATAGATACATTCAATATGCACACGTGTCAAATATAAACAATGTGATATAATTCTCAAATTAAATTTCCAGTTAAACGTGTTAAATATATCATTCATATTCATTTTAATATGTTAAGTGATTTCATACAAAAAAAATAGATACTTAAATGTTCTATAAATTTACATTTGACACTGTACTCGGCAACGGTGGGTTACTTTTGACATGGAATATGACTAAACGGTAAAGACTGTTATCAATAACCAATCGTATATATTTCTGTCCTGATCGGCTGAAGCTACATTTCTTGGTGCAGGTTGTAGGTAGATGGCACCGATTACTTAAGGCATTGTAATAATATACAGTTTGAAATCTGTATACATCAAAATTCTTCGGTACTTAAGTATGTCATTAATAATAAACATCCAAAAAGTAGCGTCTGATACTATTCAAGTGAATAGTTCTAGTACTTCTAATAAGTACTAGAAGATTGTATCATTGAATACCAAAGACCCATAATTTTTTATTCGCATATGATTTCAATTATAGATGCCGAATTTGAATCCAATCCCCCAGTGCCGGAGAACAAAGTTCAAACCTCTAAACCTCTGGCCGATCACGCGTGTACCAAGTGTTTGATGTCACAACAATATCAAAAGTAACTCACCGTCAACATTTATATTTCAATAACACAAGGTCAACATTTTATCATCGCCGGGTATTTTCTGATACCCATAAAAGTGAAAACTTATCTTTATTTTAATATACTTCAATGTATTTTAAATAAACATTGTTGACAAAACAAAAAATGATTTGGGTTTAATTTTAACATAATTTTACAATGGCGTGTATGGCAAGAACAATTATGAAAATATTAAAATTCTACATTCAAATTTCTACGTTATTAAGAGTTCTTGAACGCAAAATACTAATCGCAAATTTTCCTTTCGCAAAACAATTACTGCATCTCAACTATTAAATTGGACGATATCAATTTGTTTCGTATCCAACCCATACTGTCCCACTGCCGAACTCGGGTTTCCACTCTCACCGTGAGGGGTCCACACTGGCCTAGTACGGGTATAGTATACAGCTATAGTGAAATTATGTTAAAATTAATTAATCCAGTTTTTTAATAAAAGTTTTTTAATAAAATTCATGCTTACAGATTTTTTTATTCAATCGGAATAATCATTAATTAAAAAACTGGATGGTGTCGTCATTAATTGTTCAAAAAAAACCTGGCGACACATTAGGGTAACATTCAGCACGTTAACATCAAAAACTTCTTTACATATTACGAACACGTCGCGGCTCGACGGCGGCATGAATCTCCATTAAGTTCACGGGTTTGACGGACACAAAAAATCTACGTCAAAAAAACCAAAAAGAACATTGATAAATATTTTTTTTATGACAACACTGAATATATTAAAAATATTGAATCTCATACTAGATTACGATCTAATAAAAATTTATATCGTCCGTACGTATTAATCATAGACAAGTGATTTAAAAAGTATGAGCGATGACATTCCTAGTGGATATACTCGTATCTGAACTTCATGAAGAACCAACAACCACCTCCCGAACTCGAACAGAACCCATCTTAATTGACAAACCACTAAAAAGCAGTCTTGACATTTATATCATTACAATACTAGATTATAATAAAAATACTGGACCATAAACTTGATTTAATAGGAATTACAAATACGTCATACACATTACATTTACACCTTCTGGATATTACGTTCAAGAGAAAAACATCGAACGACGAACACCACACGCATTATTAAAATACACTCTTCAGCCGTTTCAATTGTGAACGCGTACAATATGTCATAGTACAGTAATGTACAATGCGATTTGAATAGGAACAGGACAACGTCGCTGTCTACGAACGCGTGTGAGACTACGGGCGAGTCGTCGGCCGCGTAACGCGACAAGCATAGTATATAAAGATTTTTTTTTATATTATACGGATCAGAAACCAAACTTTGAGGGTGACTCCTATCAACAACATATTGACACACGCACACATACATTATGTGTGTCTATGTGTATGTGTAATATGAAGTTTGCAAAAACATATATAATATATCTCTATTACTTTATATTTATATATAAAATACAACATACCGTACAAAAAAAAATTATCAAGTTTTAATTTTACAAAAAATAATAATCTGTCCACGCGCCTAAAACACCATCATTATTTGACGGCATTATTTAACTTTCTCTTAGACAATCACTATAATTATATTTATGATAATCTATTATATATTTTTTAATCAATTTGACGATTCGATGCAGGTTCTTCTATTCCTATTTCAATCGCTTAGAATAAATAAATCTATTGCACTGAGTTACAAACGTTTTCTAATTAACCCCATGTTTCGTATAGACGAAATACATATCATTTTAAACTTGTATCACCGCGGATATTATATCGATCTGTAACATCGATCTATACAACATGTCAATCAGACATTCATACATAATTACAGTAATTAACTTAAAATATGTCAGTGTTGTTCTGACAAAACACGATAATTGAACTTCGATAAGCATAATAGCTACTGGAAAAAGGCCAACGTGTCATATGATTACTTGCTTAAGTTAACAATTTGATGAAACCAAATTATATTAGTTCTCTCTTAAATCGATATAAATCGATATAAATGCAGGCCAGGCTAATTATTTTGCAAAGATTACCTTTGTACCACTAGTTTATAACATTTTCTCTCTACATATGAAATCTTCGTAAAGCCGTTATTTAAGCAAGTATCGTTATAACAACATTGGCCTTTCACAAAACGCCAACGTAAAATCAAAACTGGCCGACAATCTTATCAAAAAAATACTAGAAAAAGTGTTTTCAAGTCTCATATTACTTACATATTCATAATGCACACAACCACATCTTATTTGTTAAGAAACAAAACCTTACATTTCAACTATTTTAGACGATAACTTTAGCTAAGTTATGGTTATAAACAATTTGAGCTGCTGGTATAAAAGAAATGCTACAATTTGTGTTTTAAAAGTCTATGATTGGTCGGTTGCAAATGAAGAGATAATTACACTCAGGTGTATGTACGTAGATGCGTGCGTACAAATGCGTACGCGTATGTTCGTCTCAAATAGCATCGTGAGACGCAGTAGAAACGTGTTGGAGACACACAACGCACTGAGTATTCACTTTATACATGTAAATGTGTACAGCTATCGAATTACAGCGGATGCACCTGCCATGGCCTTAACTATCTGCAAACAAAACATTTAATTAACACAATAGTATATATAAATAGTATCAACACAAACAAAAAAAAATTGTTGATATCTCGTAAATTGTTAGAAGTAGTTAGATGCCACACCATTACAATTAAATATAAAAACCAACCAAAAAAATTCGAACCTGCCAGTGCCTGCACGCTTCAGCTATTGCACCGCGCGTGCAACTGCGGACCGTACGCAGCGAGCGCGCAATAGCTCGCCAGTAGCGCGGCCGGCGTGTGCGCCGCAGGGCCCGCGCTCCCGGGGCCGCCGCTCGGGCACCGCGCGTGTGCCGCGAGCGCGCTCGCGCAGTACAGGTCGGCGCTGGTGCACGGCGCGCTGCACTCCGCTCCCGGCTCCGTGACGTCAGGATTGCGGGCGCCGCCGCACGCAGCCGCCAACGTACAAAAACTTAACGCTCGCCAACCTCCGTATCTGAACATATAGCATACTATCAGTAACGAGTTAATAAAAATACAGTCAAAAGAAGGAAGGAAGGATTCTCGTGAAGGAAGGTTATTAGAGCTAAAATTATTAGGATAAAATAGATGATTACTGTAAAGGGAAGACTGCTTGAATATGACTTTAATAGTATATGGCTATACGGTAGTAGTTAGTACTTTCTGTAACTGTGATTAAAAAAACACGTGGAAATTTCTTGCCGCTTCTTCTTTCTGTCTTTCACAGTACGGATTTGTTGTTGAAATATCATAGTTTATCTTTCGAAAAGTGTTTATAAAAACCAAGTTCGAACTTATTATTTAATAATAATTTAATATACTCCCGAAACCCGTTCGCAACGTTGCCTACAATCGAGTCCAATTAATTGTAAATCTAAAATTTTAGGTCAATAAGTTGGTTACAGCCCATTATTGGTTTACAACAAGTCCTCTGTACATAACACATTATGATTATCAAAAAGGTAAGGTCCCATGACAATCTCAAGGTCATTGTGATCTTAGGTGTTTACATATCAAAAGTCCAATTTAAAACCACCTGGAGAACACGACCAAGCTAGACTCAAAAAAATGGTGTGTGATTAATAAAGAAAAATAGTACTTCATGTTAAAACACAGGTTGTCGTTTTATAAAGCACAAATCTGACCACGTGGAGCACTACTCCCATGTTGAGGCTGAACCCTGACTAACCCAAGTGGACCCTTTTGATCGAATTCAAAGACGAGCAATTAGTATTGCCGACAATCACAAGCTCACGGACGGCTTAAAATCGCTTGAACTGCAAAGGGATATCAGTTCTCTACGAGTTTTCTACCGTAAACATAAATGGGACATGTTCTGAAGAACTGTTTAAATACCGGCAGCGAGTTTCCATCACCGTTCAATAGACCACAATTCCAAATTCCACAAACACCATCTCAATACGTGTCGCCCGTCCACTGTAAGGCTAACATAACACTTCCTGCCACGTATGTGTAAACTGTGGAATGAACCATGAGTAGTGATATACCCACGGTGCTACGATGTCGAACGTTCAAGGTTCGGGTGTATCGCTTCGTTCTCGACTAGCAACAAATTGGTGACGCTCCTGGTGTTGTTGTGTCTATAGGCGACAGTGACCACTTACCATCAGGTGGACTGTCTGCTCCTATTCCCGCCTATGACATTAAAATAAAAGTTAATCTCGCTGTGCATGTTACAAGAGTGGTAGAATTAACTTTAGAGCATACGAGGGCCCTTCTAATAACTACATCCGTATTTATAAAACATAAAAACATTGGAAATATGATTCCAGGAGGGTGGTACCAACCTCTGTAGATAAACTCTAGACAGATGCATACAGCTCAACTCTACTTTACATTACACATATAATCACATGAATGTTATATTCAATCAACACAATAAGTATCCAACCTAATGAAAATTTTTGAACATTAAGGTGAAATCGCTACGTACTTATCTATAACGACAACAGGACCATTCTTGTATTCCATCTGACAGCCGGCGACAAACTCGATCAACGCAAACGAGTCCTTGTACGGAGCTATCAGCCGGTCCAAAGCGGCTTCCCTCTCATTCTCACTGACAGCTTGTCGCACCGCTCTAACAAACTCGTTCTCGTCCGGCCTACCCGCACTGTACTCCGTGGTGCCACCGTCCAACCACCCACTGCACTTTATAAACTTAACACTCAACTGATAATCATCTTGAAGGGAATGGACGCTGACGTTGGTCACTTCTATCACTCGGTCCGAGGGCATGTTCTCTGGGACCCTATCGACTTTCTCGAAGACGTAGCAAGGCCTCCTTAACTCAGTTTCCTCTTCGACAGTTAATGACGGCGCGATGGGGGGAGGGGGAGGTGCTACATCGGGAGGAGATCCCGCGGTCCTCGCCCCCCAGTCCGGGAACTTGAATTTTGTCGGGGAACTTAATTTAAAATTCTTCAACGACATTTTCGACGGACTTCGAGGTGACTTCGGTCCGTTTCTCTTTTCGGCCAGCGATGAGAACAAATCTCCGTTAGCTATAGATTTTCTGGCAGACAAATCTCGACCGCTGAGTCGCTCCAACCTCAGTTCGGTTCTATCAAACTTGTACGAGGGTTCGGAGTCGGTTACGGGTGAACTATTTTCCGGTATGAGTCGTTCGTCGTCGGCACAATCG
Source organism: Megathymus violae (assembly GCA_003671415.1). NCBI lineage: Eukaryota > Metazoa > Arthropoda > Insecta > Lepidoptera > Hesperiidae > Megathymus > Megathymus violae. Next base: position 8,140,478 of record PDGT01000006.1, read on the forward strand.
CTGCTTCCCTGTCTACCGTAGCCGTTGGTCTCGGAGTCGGGTGGCGAGTCGACGGACGACCGCTTGTCGAGCCTTCGGTAAGCGACGTACGTGTCCTTCGACACGAAGCTCGCCCTGAAGTTAGCTACGAATAGCTCCCGCTCCTCTTCAGTCGGCCAGAACACATCGGATTCCTGTTGAATAAACATAATAATTTTGTACAATGTAGATAACAACAAATTTACTAAAACTGTGAACTTGAATAAAGTCAATTTTTAGTAGAATAAATAAAATCTTTAGTTCACACGAAAAAAAATATATAAATATGTATAAGCAGACAACTGATACACACAATCATAAAACCATAAATAATCTGATTACGTCTTCATATAGCCTTCAAAAGGTTCAACGTTTTTTTACGGGGCTTCGGTGTTCGTTTTTATAATGAGGTCTAAAGTTGCTACCAAATTTACTTCTTGGTACTTTTAACCTACGTATTAAAGCACAGCTTGCAGTCAATGGATATTATGGTAACATAAATATATAAACGACCAGGTCGCCGGGATATAACAGTGCCGCGACCGATTCCGCACAGGTTACAACTTACATTATAATTGTCATGTGCTGTTGTAGATATTTTGAGAGTTTCTATCGCCGTTTTTTTGCCTCAATGTTGAAGCACCCTTTCAAAAAATTCGTGCATTAGTGTATTTACAAAACACTTAAATTATCAAATGATTTTGAATTAGAAATAGAATTTGAAAACAAAGATTTACTTATCTGAGACATAAATGTCTGTCCGGGCCGGGTACCGAACCTTTGGCACTTACTCGTGTAGACTAACCACGCCCTCCTCTCCATGCTACATTCCGATAATAACCTATTCTACGTACAACATGTAGATCAAAGGCATAAACCCTAGATACACACTGACACGCCGAGACAGTCAAGCTGACGCGATGCGGACGAGTCCAACACATACATGTATACGGTCCTGTTATGATTTAACGAAAACAACGACGGAACTTAAACTGAATAAGTGCGGAGCGATCCTCTGCCGTCTGCTATGAACGTACCTACGTAGAGAGCGATACGCTACTAACCGGGTCATTGGGTCTCTCAGCCAGCAACAGAACGAGCTGTGCCGTGTGGTCCCACAGCAGCCGCCACAGGTCCGGCGGGCTGGGCGGGTGTTGCGCCACTGCATACTCTCGCACCCGCCGCCGTCCGCACACCCACGACGCGTTCACGTATTCGCTGCCTGCGTACACGTAGACAACAATCGATTGCACTTATGTTTTATATTCTAACTTTGACTGGTTGTCACAGTTACATTATATATTGATAAGGGTCACCACAGTACTGGTATAAAACACAAAAGTGAGTACCTGTTGCATTTGAAACTTCTCTATCATAATTCAATCTGCACTGTATACTACTTCAGTTTCTCTCATCGGAGACATTCAACAACGTGACTAAGAATAACATCGTCTAACGTCATCTTTTGCAAAATAATGCCTTCAATGTTAAATTATATTTCAGATGAAAGTCAAGTATATGCGGCATAAAACGTAAAAAATAATAGAAATACGTTACTCATAACCCATATTTTCTAGGATATTCCTTTTAAAAACATGAAATGTGACATCAGTAAGTTAATAAAATAATAATTAACAGGTATCAACCTTCAACACCAGGTTTGGGTACAAGCATCACTCTGGCGGAGTCCGAGGGTAGTATCCCACCGGGTCGATTCTTCTCCGCGTTGTGAGGCGCGCGCGCACACACGCTCGACTCCACACACGACCGGGTTATTAACTGTCGAAGATAAGGTTTTTCTGACATTAGCCCCCGCGTTTTGGCGTGTATATGTAATTGTCAAAAAATATTTCATTTAACAACTAACAATTACTCATACCAATTCGATTAACAATTACCCATTTCTTAATTAAAAACTATAAGTGGGTAGTCACAACTTTTGATGTTGTGAAACTTCACAACACAACACGACACTGCTTTGTCATTACACCGTAAATAAATAAATACAATGATGCCATAGATAATAACATACACTAACAGTACCAGACCAAAAACAAACAGATATATTTGCTTTAATTTTCATTTTACAACAACTGAATACAATTTATTTAAGGAAAAGGTTAAAATGGTGAATAACTCGTCATTGTTATCGTAACCTATTGGATATTGCAAATGATGGAAAAAAACGAATGTTGTTCCAAATAAAAAAACAGAATAGAATGTAAATCGAACTCTCATGTGTTTATAAAACCTATAGGGTGATGAGACACTTTGAACATACCTGAAATTGTTTTTCTAGTACATTGACCGGCGGCGGCCCTTGGTACAGTTGATGTCGATTCGACAGAGAACGCATTCGCTCCAGTAACGCGTAGTTCTCTGCGCGATTCGCTCTGCAATGGAAAATTTGTCTAGTATAAAAAAAAGATCTGTAGAGGCACCAACACCTATTGCTAATTATTTTATTAACAATATCAGGAGTATATTTAATTATTGAATATATAACATTCTCTCTCACATCCCTTACTAAAGACCATTTGGTAATTGTTCACACACACACACATACTCACATCTCCGCACTAAGTTGTTTGGCATGAACACAATCAAGACGCAAGGACAAAGACTGTTGGAATGACCGGTTCAGATTTTTTTCACATTAATTAACAGAATCTAGACATCATCAATGATGCAAGAAAATTGAAATGAAGCGCGTCAGATAGTGCCCCAACGACTCACCTCCTCATCTCCTCCTTCTCCTGTTCGTTCATATTATTGTACGCCTGCATCTTCTTGCTGTATGTATCTGTGGACCGCGGCGCTAGATCGTACACCCCCTCCGATTCGTCACCGTTCACCATGCCCTCCTTCCCCTCATCATCCTTGCTCGACTTGCTGAGATCGCTGTTCAACTCGTCGGTCTTTATCGACATTTCGCTGCCGTTCTCAATAACCTCCTTTTCGCTTATAGATTTAACGCTCGCCGTGTCTCCGTTGTCGAGACCGTTCAGCTCGTGTACGCTCTTCGCTTTCGGCGGACTGAGATCCATGACCGCTAAGTCCTCTTCGGAGATGGGTTCGAGAAGCTTAACGAGGTATTCTCGTGCCTTGGCGAACTCCACTTCGGTGTTGCCGGATCTCACGTGCTCCAACAACGCGTCGTGCACGAACACGTATTGCTCCTCGGTCTGCACGAGGTGGTTACGTTGCGTGCGCGCTCGACACAGGAAGCCGAGTGGGGATAGAGTGCCCGTTAGTTTCAGCTGATTGAGTTGCGCGTCCAGAACTATATATGTACCCGTTCGACCCACGCCGGCACTGTGGAGCAAACAGTCATTTGAACTTTTTGTCATATGTACATATATTACGTAACGTGTGGCATCGTTAACATTTATATCGAGAAATGCAGAAAGCTAAATGGTTTGTATTTGAAATACATAAAATACAACAAAACAAAAAAAAAATATTTATTTTCCACTTGACTAGAGAATGTCACTTAAGAATGACATTGACTAAATAAATATTGTTTTTTGTACGATTATAAAAGTTCATCTTTCAATACTCTATAGTGTATAATAATGAACAGAACCAGAGTCATACACTTATCAAACGAATCTCCGTTTGAAAATCATCGAACGATCATAAAACACGTCGGATATGCAATCTACCATGTATGAAACACTACAGTGAACGAAATACTTAATGATGAAGACGTCCAAATTACAAATTTCAAAAATTAATCAATTTCGAATTGATTTTTCTTTTTTTCAGTTTTGCCATTACAACTAACATCACCACTGCTCTTTACTCGTTAAACATATCCAAATCGAAGGCTTAAATATGATTGTGACCTGCAGTGCACTAGCACAGTGGAACTGTCGGCGGCTGCCTTCACGAAGGGCAGCACGGCGAGCGGGTGCCGCGGCGTGCCGTGGTCCGGCCACACCGTGTAGTGGTACTGCACAATGTGCCTGCCGTTCGCGTTCGACTCGCTCGCCGTGCTCGCACTGCTCGTGTCGCTGCCCTGTTAATTAGTTAATTGACGTATTCACTCGCGAGCGACTGAAAGTTTGGGTAAATAGTTGCACACTGTTGCTTGGATGCAAACGGTGCAATTACAACAGAGATCTCCCGGCAGGTTAGGTCCGGTGCTCCGATTGTACAAATTCGAAACTAGCGCATACATATATGCAAAGATTGTGAAGAAGATAGCGTGATTCAGATTTTCTGTCAATATATGTCCGTATATTACCACAGCGGGATGACTGGGAATCGTTAATTTTCCCGTGTTTTGTTTCGACATTATTAAAAGCTATCGCATCCAATACTTCCTTTATTATATTATACTGCCATCGGAGAGATGTTGAGCGACTACAGCAATATATTTAACGTAAGGTCGACTCACGTTTACCATGACGCTGCGCACGCGCAAATGTCGCACCGTGTACGCAGCGCGCACGTCCTCGTACAGCAGCGTCACGTGCACGCCGCCGAACTCCGCCGAACTGCCGCGCCCGCCCGCCGGCCAGTACATGTCGCACTTGCGCTGTATATATTAAACATATCACTACGACCAATAAATAAAGATATACAGGAAGTTTTCTGTTTGTCCAAGCAACTATTTCACTTATACCCGCGGTAGTGCTTTGTCGAAATGCAAAGCCTGTACATAATGGATATATATTATATATGTTTCGTACTATAATGCAATTCATTGACTGATTTATTACCTAATGGCAGTCGACAGTCCTATAAACTAATATGGTAGAAGCACACCGATGCCTACGAGTAGCAAGAATCTAGATTGCAGAGTTTAAATCAAAATTACAACTCACCCGTCCCCGTTCCACGAGATTGGTGATCATGACGAGAGTGTGCACTCGGTGTTGCCAGATCATGCGCCAGAATGCGTCCAGCGTGGCCGGCGTGGGCCCCTGCGTGGCTATGTAGTGCCGCCGCCACACGGCCCACTCCAACTTTATCTGGCGCGGGACTCCGTCTGGGTGCGAAAATAACGAGTTAATACGTATCGGCTAACTTCTTTTTAATCCGTGTACCTACTCTGTGCTTAGTCCATCGCCAAGTATATAGATAGTAGTGCCACGGCAACCGCTCAATCCGGTCCTTTTGGATTCTTTGATGCGACAACAAAATTTTTGTTTGAAGTTTTCCATTCATGTTTGTTACTATTGGATTTCGCGTTTTTTTTTTTTTTATTATTACTAATAATTTTTGCTCTTTTCTATATATTTTGCTTTGTCGTTTATAATTTTTGTACTTGTTTACACATTTCCTTGCAAATACACAGAAATACGTTTCCACGTCGATTGTCCGTCCATCTGTTTACGATCAAATCAATCTTCAACAGTTAGTCAAGATAGTGCGTTCGTTCAACACCTTAGACTTGCATCAGGCGGTATTGCTGACAAGCATTAACTTGTTTCATGTAAAAAAAAAAAAAATGACCTGTTACGCAAATCAGTGTAGGCCGAATGCATTCGACAAACAAACGGCGAGACTCACTGATGTCGACGTAAACGTCGTCCAGCTCGGTGTCGTCGTCGCTGCGGTCGCTCTCGGAGTCCTCCGCGCGCTCCTCCGACTCAACGATGCCAGAGAACTCGATGTTGAGGAACGCCGACTCGATGCCCTCCGCGAGGTTGGGCGGCGGCTTGATCGCTTTCACTGACGGCTGTCTGTTGACAGACGATTATATTTAATGCACACAATGTACTGTTTATAATGAGCACTTTTCGTTCATGTTACAAACTAGCAAACTGCCCTCGCTCCGCTTCGGAAATACTACGCCTTACGCTAAGTAACAGTACTTTTAACTATTTTTAACTTTTTTTTTTATTTACGGACGTGTAGTAGTGTAAGTAAGTACTCATGTATGACGCATATTATTCTATATATAATATTTGATGTAATAAAGACAGTCTTGATTTGAACCTCGTTCGTTTTCATTTATCACCCAAATACCACCGTACATGGCGACCCTGCCAGGATGCGAACCTGGAATCTTCTGATTATATTCTATATATAATCGATTATATATAGAATAATATGCGTCATACATTAGTACTTACTTACACTACTATAGACGGATTGCAATGAAATAAACTTTAAGCATTAAATGTTCCTTACCGTAATACATTAGTGAAAATCAGTACGAAATCGGTTGAGCCGTTTCTGATATTAGCGCGAACAAACGCACAGACGAACAGACAAAAATTCTGGCAACTATTGTTTTGGGTTATATTGCGTTAATAAAGACCCCTAATAATTTTTCTCGTGTATAGTTCATAGAGAAAGTGATCAGTTATAGTTATATTATATGTATAGATTATTATAATTATTTAAATTAAATTATATTTTTTAAGATATACTTGACTTACTTACACCTTTATAAATTGTATTTAATGTCTTTATTTTATCGTTTTCCGTGCTAGCACGCGGGATATAATTTTTGGAGCAATTTTTGTTTTATTACGAAAAAGAAATATAACTTCTTATGTGCGTACATAATTTTTCACATTCATCATGCGTAGTAAAAAAAGAAATAGTACGAGACACCACGTTTTACGTTTGTAAAACGTTACATTACGTTTTATAAAAAAAAGTGACTACGTGGCGTTACTAAAAATGACGGTCCGAGATGGTTGTTAACAGATTGCGGGTATATATATTATAAGCAACTACCCTTACAACTGACTTCTATAAATAACTACCCGCGCAACTGCCTATAAATGGAGCCGTAAGGTGTCAGCCGATGCCATTCGATTTCGACATTTCGAAGCTTGCAGATTGGCGGTGTAGTGCAATAATTGTTCAATTATTAGAGTTTTCGTACTTATTCAACTAACGACTTTTTTTTTAACATTTTTGATTTTCTGCTTCAGGTTTCCAAATATATATATATTTTTTGAATGTACATAAGTATAACTGACCTATGCGGCTTGGCACGTCTTTCTAGCCGACGTTCGATCCTGCGCTGGGCCGCCCTGTCCAGCGCGGACAGCATGCCGTCGATGAAGTTGGCGTTCACGTAGTCGCAGGCCACACCCCGCCCCGCACCGACANNCGACACACCCCGCCGCCCCGCACCGCGCGCCCATCGACACGCACACTCGAGAGTGGTCGTCTGCACGGACGGTCATGTATAATTGAAACAACACTTCGCGCTCTAGTTCAGATTATTCACAACGCCAGCGGTGAGAAGTCGTGAAGTTGGAACAAAACAAATAACATACGGAAAAACTTATCCAGCGTTGTGTTCACGTTGTACGTAATAACTAAAAGCTTTTCGTGACGTCATAGTATGTTAACAACATTAACAAAACACTGAATTTTCGATGTTTCGATACTTTTAATGCACCAGCGACTCTACTTCATAACTGCGAGTAAGAAGCCTTGTACCGTGAGTGTGGCAACCTGTGTGCACTTTAAATAGTATTCTCTTCAACTGTAAGAAACTCCATTCACCCAAGCCAGACTTTACTTGTGCTTTAGATTAACGGTCGTTGCAAAATACGTTCGACACAGTATACGACTTACATGCAGTAATATTCAAATATCTATTCTTCAATCTGTTCTCAGGCCTGTAGCTGTGATGGCTCGTGTGCCCCAGCGCTGCTGACTTCGCCACTACAATCTCATATTCCTTGCTGCAACAACATATTAATATAAATATTAATGCAACATATATTACAATAATTATTTAAAAACAAAATTAGATCTATCACAACGAACATACAATTCGTACACTCCCTATGTTTTTTGCATTTGGTATGTCATGTAGAAAATCTCTATTAGGGATTAAAGCAAAACATTTCCAGTGTGTACGTTTCAAAACATCACTTAAGGTCACGTACCAAATGATATGATTTAAAATTTGTTGCACGTGTAAAAGTACCAGCTTAAAAAATATCTCATTAGTAAAAAATATCTTAAAGCAACCCCATGACGTATATCGCAATCATAACGCCCCTCTTCCCTGAGGGGGGTCGCGTCCGATGAAGGTTTAGAGGCCGTATGGCCAAAACCAACCTCGGGTGGTATTTAGTGGGTAGGCCCCCAGGGTTATCGGGAGTCCCATATAATGATGCATGCATGCATGAGCATTCACCACCCCCCTCCCGCGCATCTCCGGAGGGTAGCCCTTTTCTCTTTGTCTGGGAGCAAAAAAAAAAACGCAATCAACGTTACCTGAATCCTATGTCGCCGTCGGCGTGCAGCGCAGCCACATGGGCGGCAAACGCGCGCGCCGAATGCAGCGGTAGATGCGCGCCAGCCATACGCGGAGGACGCGCACGCATCTCGCCTGCGCCCGCGCCGCCCGCACACCCGCGCAGCGGTGAGCAGTGCGTTACTGCAAACAAATAAACAATATGTGTATAATTTAAGTTTCCAATTAATCCATTTTATAGTCTACGATAAATCATAATGTAAAAATGGGCTGCTATAGGAAAATAATTTAGGATACTATAATATACTCATACATTTTAACCTCTAGGATCGAATTAATCACAAATCAAATGTTTCGTTAAATAAACTCTCGGTACTGTAAATGCATAAATATTGCCGGTAATATCTTCCTTTTGCCGTAGAAATTTAGCATTTTTGAATAAGATTTCCTGGAACCTGACCTATAACTCCATATTTACCAAAAATGTAGTCTAATCTAATTTCGGAAATATTTCGAGTGGTGAAGGAAGGACGTGGTCAATTTTCGTGTATTTTCTATCATAATTTTTAAGCAATGCATTTTAAATTTACCAAAAGATCACCTCCTAATGACTTATTGCATTTCGTCACAAAACAAAAAGTGGGAATTTGAGGTTTTTTTTTTAATTTAACTTCCAAAAACAAACATTTATGTAAACACAGCATGTCTCAGCAGGCAGGCAAGATCAATGCGCACCGAGCTACAGGGAAGTCCAGCGCAATATCTCACCTGGCTTTTTGTAACCATTCCTAGGAACCCCGCCATTCCGGTCCCCGCCCTCTTCCAAGTAGTTATACGCAGCGCTGATGCATTTGCTCAGACGGGACCTGTGATCAAAACATTCATCGAATTAACTAAATATACAGTGTGTACACGACATTATGCACTCTCGGTAACCTCGCATTATTTTTGTGTTCTTTGTGTTTTAGGTGTCGTTATATAGGTGGAAAAAAACTAAAAAGACACTACTAATACAGAGGGACTGGTGTGTTCATATCAGTGTATAAGTCTGTCTTTCATTTAAAACGCTTTATCATTTAAACTGTGAATAGGTAACTGATTGTAAGGTCAAGATTCCAGCGTATATGTAGGCAATAACATGTAACAACACATATGACATCACAAACACCCACGACCCGAGAACAAACATTTATCTATTTATTTATTTATGATACACAAAACAGAATACAATCAGTACAAACTAACAAAATAATATGATAAAATTAAGAGCTGCATCATATTCCTTAGGTATGTGTACACTTCTTGACCAAGAAATTCTCAAAGCAACAGCAAATGTATATCAGTATTAAATTTACTTTAAGTATTACAATGTACATAGTGACCAATCAGTCCTGCCAAGGATAGCTAGGACTTCTCTTCTAAATTTAGAAATATTATTATCATATATATCTAGACTCTTATTAATTTCAGTGATAATATCATTATATAGGCGACACATTCTGGCAATAGGGTTGTAATAAGAAGTTTTATTGGTGTACAATTTTAATGAAAATGGATTAGGGAAAGGGTCTCGAGATCTGGGGTTACCGTTAAAACTTATGGAAGATAGAAGTGTTGCGGAATTTACTGAGTCATGTAGAACTTTAAACAGATAAACCTTATTGCACCTTCAGAATTAAAGTGACTTAACTCAAAATTCCTGAAATTCCAGATTTTACTATAAATTTACTAAAAAAAAGCATACTCTAAAACCCCATGGTGAAAAAGAGCCCGAATTATGAGTGAGAAAGGGCAAACGGGAAAACCTCGTACATCAGTCTCTTCAAATTCACTCAAGACCATAAATTTTTGAGAACTTTTTTCGTCATATCCCATAAATTGTAATTTTTGAGTTAAGTCACTTTAATTCTAAAGGTGCGATATCGTGATATTGACGCCGTGACTCCAAAGACATCATGTTGAGATAACAAAGCTTGTCAGAGTAAGTCTTCAAAGTTCTACTTAGGCCGAGTCTATAGCACAAGATATTTAAAAATCTCTTGAGATTTTGTTCAATCCTGTCAACGTGTATTTTATAGCCCGGGGACCACACTGGAGCACAATATTCAAGAGAGCAGCGAATAAGGGAATTATAGATACATAATAGACTTCGGGGGTTTTTAAAATCTATAGTTACTCTGGTGACAAATCTAAGTGTTTTGTTAGATTTTTAGGTCAGGTAATCGTAATGTGGGCCGAAACGTTAGTTTTTCATCGAATAAGATTTTCATCGAATTTTCTGCCCCGGCCGGGAATCGAACCCACGACCCCTCGCTCGGCAGGCAAGGACACTACCAACCGGACTATGGGGTGTTATATTTTCTCGAGTTAAATCTTTGATATTCAAACATGTAATTTAGAGAATGAATTGTGTCATTTAGTAGTGAGAAAAATTTTCTCTGTCCAAATAACGTTTTTCTTTCTATATCCTAGGTTTCTAGTTTTATATCATCGCTATGGAGTCGTCAACTGCGCCATTGGTAAAAATACAAAACAAACATTACACTTTAAATACATGAAACTTTGATTTCAATTGTCTCGATAAACAGACTTCGAAAATACGAAATCGAACTGCACTTAAGGAAAGTAGACGTAATATCAACAGTTTTTTTCCCCGTAATGTTCATAATGTTCACGTGTATTCATCGCGAGTATCAGTTTTATGTGATGTTTACTTGTAAAACATTTGACCTATTGAAGTAAAATTTATGCGGACGCGATGTTTCATGGGTGCTGAAAGTCATAAGTAGACAATAAGGACAACATTACAAATTTTAAACTTATAAAAGTTTTTTTTTTAATATGGCGTCACCATCATCGGTCTCGCCGGATCAGTTGGCGTCCATAATAAAAGCAGATGAAATTTCCTTTTTAAATTTGAATTGGACTTAATTTCTTAAGCATACCACACGTTACAGACCTGTGAGAAACAACCAATTGGAAGGCAATTTCAACTGTAAGCACTATAGACAGACCGACTGTCACTTCGGGTCACCTATCCAACTGACCGACTAATCGGTGTAGCTGATGATTTTAGATGGAATTTGAGTAAAATTCGCAGTGTCCATGGCCGTGGCTTCGTTAGTCTTTTTACATCAGAATTTACCTTTAGTAAAAAAAATATGTAATTTGCAATTTTTTCATAATGTGTAACGTTTGTCCGTTCTGTTATGACCACGCTTATTTCCACGCTGATTATGTTTAAATCAGCTTATAGCGATCTAGTAATTTTCCTCATCTAAAAGTACAGAATCATCCATAGTTTCTATTCTATTATTTCATATTCAATTTAAAATCAGTTACGATTTTGGACACCGTCGCGTATAGTCGCCTAAAATTGGCAAGTCATATAACCCTTTCTTATATGTAATTAATATTCGTGTGTCGAATAAATTAGTTTAAGTAAGTGAAAAGTAGTTTTTTTAAAAAGACTGTCGGAGGTCATGTAGCAAATCGTTGAATTTTCTTATCAAGTTACAATTTTCAAATTGTTATTATCGATTGTTCAGAAAAGTAGAAGCTTTCTTTCAGAATTTATTTTATGTTAAAATTAACAATAAAGGAGGAGCGCTTACTTGTACATTACTGCAGTTTACTAATGAAGAAATAGACCAATGTGTGTCAAAATGAACATCGCATTTTTTATTGAGATTTTAGAATATTTATTTTTCAACATTTTTAACATCGACGCCTATGTTTAGTCATAGGGCATCGACTTCAAAAAAATACCGTTTCTTTTTATACACTAAAACAAAATGAACTGAACTTATATAATGGCCGGAGTGCAGTCGCTAGCGTGATTCAGCGAACCTGCAACGCCATCTATTATTGATATAAGCAAAGATAAAGGCTCCGGTGGCGCCATCTAGTACTCTGATGTTGTACTTACATTAACGAAGCATTCAAGTCTTAACCAAAACAATATATTTTTAAGACATTTGCACAAAAAGTAAACTTTTCTATGTGTGTTTAGCGTGCGGAAACTTATTTTTTTCCGCACTAGTGATTTTTGTTTTCCTCCTGCGTAAATTATCTCCAAACTTAGTCAAAATTTGTGAAAAAATAAGGCGTTACTATAATTTTTTTTTTTCAGAAAATTAAAAAGTTGTCAGATTTTTTGCAAGGAAATAGATTTGGGTAAGACACTAAAATTTGATTGATCTACGGAAAACTTGGTACAATTGGTAAAACTTATGCTCCACGAGCCCTTCTCTCTGTCACTGTCTAGTTTATACGAGTGTGCGTTTGCGTGCGCGTGCGAACAATTTGCGCGGTTGGTTAAAACTTATTATTTTTTTTTTTAAATCAGTGCATTACACTGTGGAGATACATTTTTGGATATTGGCAGTTGTTTTTACTGTTTACTGAATGTTCGTCTACGTACCGCCAATAAACCATAGCAGCGGCTAAGATAGCCAGCAGCGTCAACAGTAGAGCTGCCATCAGGGCGACGGAGGCCGTAGCCCCTCGGTAGCTGTCGTCGGGCGCCGGCGACCGAGCCTCCGAATGCGCCGAACACCATTCACTTGACACCTCCTGGAGAATATAACAATTTGATTAGTTCCTGGTAACCAACGTTTAAAAATAACATCCGTATTGTTTTAGATTTTTTTTTAGTTGTATGAATTGGAAGCATTATAATTTATTGTAACTGATGCAGTGACAGTCATAATTGTATTAGCTGCCCTCATAGAATGTCCACGTTAAATTTTATTTCCTATTGCATATGAATAGACAAATGTTTTAACGACGAAAAATATCCTAGATTGTGATCATATTTTTTTACATAAAATAAGTTTTACAACAATCCCACTAATGGTAATTGGTAATAAAATAAAACCCCATTAACTCTCCTCTTGAAGACTTCCACATCATAAGTAGGCGGGAACATACTAACAAGTGTATGTTTAATAAAAATATTCCATTTTTAAATCAAATCACAATCATTTATTCGTTTAGGTATTCTGTAAATACACTTACGCACGTCATAGTTTGCTTCTAATCCAGTTTAAAAAAGATGTTTTAATATCGAGGAGAAGAAACTGCGAAAGAAACTCCTCAACCCCTCTCATTTTTTAATTGTTAACGGACGTGAACAGCCACAGCCGTTTAACCCGACACTACCACCACCCTCGATAAGTATTCTCATTACACACAGATAGACACACACGCACCTCCGGCGGTGACTCCGAGCCGTTGACGAGCACATTCGCACGCGTTATCGATTTCGTTACCGCGTAGATCTTCACCTCGTACCGCGTCACGTTCCACAGCTCCACGGGCTGCAAGTAACAGGTGGATGTTCAAAACAACACGTGACGAAAAGTTATTTATTTGCACATGGCAAGCTTTGTAGAAAAAAAAAACAAAAAGCGGCACTATTAATAAATTTCATTGGCAAATGTTCCAAAATAAAAAAAAGTTGGTCACGCGACTTTCACGAAACTTCATGTGACCTCAGACTTGTAATGTTCGAAGACCGCTGTGGGTACGTTGAAAAGCGGTAACGTTACGTTCGACGCAATAACAATTTCTATTGTTCAAACATTTCCAACATTTTTAACTCCAACCCATTAGCGACCCGGTGTACGGTCTCAGGCCAGTCCCTGCAGTAAGTGTCTCGATCGAACTCTACCACGTCGTTTCAGTTTGGATCGGTGAACGGGTTGGTGCGTAACTTAAGTGTTACAAGTTTTTATGCCACCATAGAGTTTATTTTAACTTATAAATCATGAGTCAATGCGTGATTACACTCCCGCCTGATGGCAAGCGGCGATGTACCCTTTAGATAATAAGCCGTACAAATTAGCAATAACTATTGTTACCTCCCAAGCTTAGTTGGTAATAGTCCTGGCCGGCCCCAGTTACGAACCCCGAAATTTATTTTTTACAGACATTTCGGTGTTTAAATCCCACTGCAGCATGGATTACTTACTACCTTTGACTTCAAAGGTAAATTGGTTTTGTCTAAGTAAACGCACTTTACCATCTAAAACTACATCGCCCCACACACATATATGTGTGTGTGTGTGTGTAAATGTTTCGCGGTTCACGTATATTTATGACGTCACATTTGTGTACCTCCACGCCTCGCGTAACACAAAGAATTCTAGTGCGGGGGTGTAGTGAGCGTGTGTATGTATATATTTCTAAACTAAAGTTGCGAGAATTTTTTTAACCAAACTATCAAAACCATGTAAAAAAAAGATTGTGTACCAAACCGTTGTAGTACTCACAACACTGATAGTGGTTTCTATGTCATCCCTGCTGGTGGGCAATGTGAGCCGCGTCCTCGGCTGCTGTTCCGGGACCTTTCTCAGCGTCACTACGTACTGGTCCAGCGAGTTGTTGTACTCCAGCGGTTGACGCCACTGGAGGTACAGGAAACCTGCACCGAAATAACACGGGTACAGAGTTCGTAATCTAGTATGTTAATACTCGGTGAGGAAAATATATATAAAGAAAGAGTGCAAATTTTGTGAATTTGTAAGTATGCGGAGGGTAATCTCCGGAATCAATTACAGAAATATAATATTAGAAAAAATATTTTCAAATATATTATTCCGGATGGATATAGACTACATAATTATATTTCTATATATTGTTCCACTCGAACAAAACCTACTAACCTCAACTAACCTCAGAGAAAAATATGATTTTAAATTTACATCATTACTATAATTGTGTTTGATTATGACTGTAAGGAGTGTACGTGTTCTTATTTTTGGCCTCTGGTCACGGCGAGGTCTATGTAATCTGGTCGAAATGTCGATAAAAGATCAAAACGGTGAGTACCCATCAAAGTCAAAATTCTTATGGGAAAAAACCAAAAGACAAAATAAGGTTTCGAAATTGTTATGCGAAGGAGCCGTTGGCAGAGTTTTGGATGAGTGATTGCCAATGACAATATCTCATAGCTGCTTCCGACGGAACATGGAGGTATATTAAACCCGGTCGCTGGTCATCTAAATTCTTCTTCTTCTTCTACAAGGATCTTGTAATTAAGATTACAATACAAGTTACACTAATCATTTGAAAATCACACTGCCATTCCGATCCCTGTAGCGAAGATGATAGGACCACTGTATGCCGAGCGAATGGTCCCGCGTTCATTATCCCAGCCGGGCAGCTATTATGTGACATGATAAATGTTTGTCTTAAGACTTGTCTGTCTGCGGTGTCGTCTTGTGCATGTTTCATGTTTACCTCGATTGAGGAAATTGAGTATGGGGTTATAAATGTTAGAGAATTTATTTAATGGCACCACCATGAGCCTTAGGTTATATCATTATCTCAGCTCTCTCTCACATAATTCGATGTAATCCAACCAGCTGGCCAAGTGCGGATTGTGAGAATTCTCAATTACAAGAACTACGCATTCAATGCACGTGTTACAATAATTTTATAACAAACCGAACTCACCATTAGGCTGGTCACAGGTCAGGTTCAGTATAATGGGCGCGGAGGGGGGGCTGACGTCGGATATGACATACAAGGGCTCCGACTCAGGCCCGAGGTGCTCCAGCAGGACCGACGGCTTGGCACTCTCCAACGAATGCACGTTGTAGAACGCCCGCACCCAGATCTTGTAAGGAGTGAAGGATTCTGAAATAGGTAACGCATTTTTGTTTGGGTATTTGTTATCGACCGAAATATTAGATGATAGCCGGCATATGTCAATAAACCTTCATGGAAACACCTTTACAATTTCAAATCAATACCTGCTGCTAGAGAATACGCCAAAAGGCGTGTACTTCAAAAATTTGGAAGGTCTTCCGATATACTTGGGAATTCTAACCTTTGCAATTTAATGGGAAGATCGACCCTATCATGTGAACATAAATTGCTCTACGAATTGCGTAAATTTTAAATAATCAACCAAAGCGACCGCAAATATATTTTTTAATCGCTATAACGGTAATCCACGTCAAGTATCCATTCACAATGAAGCAGTCCACAGATTCAAAGTGATTCAAACTGTATTATTAATTTAATTAAAAATATTAACGAGTCGCAGTACTTTAAATTTCTGAAAATAGATATTTATATAAAATGCATTGACCAGTTCCACAGAATATTCTACAAGCGTGTACATCAACCTGTGGCTTTCATAGAAGACTCAACAATGTTTCACTACCAAGTTAGCTACTGGGCCATTCCTCAATAAGGAATATTTACACTTACTGAGATTTTTTAGACGGAACCCCACCACTTTTGTAGGAATCTCGGATTTGTTTAGCAATGTTAGATTCTTAGTGGCGTTCTGATAGCCTTCGAAACCCAGATCACTTCTAAATAAACTTCTGCCCTTTACATCGTATTGAGTCTGAACGCCTTTGATCGGCGTCATTTCGTATGGGACTCCTTGCTCGTAATACAGTACATAAGCAATTTGCATTATATCCTTCTGTGTTGGTATGTTCGCAGAGAAAGATTTCTTCGAAACATAAATCGCTTCAATATCATGATACATATCTATGCCTTCGTCAACTTTCTCAGCGTGAATTTTCGGATCGGTCCCGTTGTCTTGCCGTCTCTTTCTGTGCCTATGTGATCTTGCGTCTCTCTTACTCCTATAGGACTCGTCGTTGAGTATGCCGGATGAGGAGAACTCGTCGTTGTACTTTTCTTTCTCATTCGCGTATAGTTTATATGAAGTGTAATCCATGTCATTCAACCTTTGGTTTGTGGGGGTTTCGACAATAGGAGAGTTGTAGTTTTTGTTGTTGGGTTCGTCAGCTTGTTCATTTTTCTCCTTCTTCTTCCCAATGACGGAGAGATCGGACTCGGGTCTATTGGACGTTGGGCCCCTGCTTTCTGGACTTACGGTAATAGACCGTATATGTGTGGTGAAAGTGGATGGCGGGGCCCATGATAGATAAATCTCATCGGCAGTCACACTCTTCGCTGTAAGGTTTTGGGGCGCGGACGGAACTGAAATTAACGAAAAAGATGCTATTAAAATATTATGCTTATTAAGGAAACATTTTTTGTCGATGGCGGAACAGCCAAATGATGATGATAACCTGTTTGTTTTTATTCATAACTATACGTTTATAACGGCAAACTAGGACACGATCCAAGAATTGGGAAACCCTCTTGTAATTGATTGCAAAACACCAATCGAAACATGATAAAAAAATCACGATACCATAGTACATATTAAAAACGGAGTGGCAGCTATCCTGGTAAAAAAACACCTTACGAATAAGATATGGATAAAACTAGACCGTACTCTGAGCCCAGCAAACTCTGAGGCCGCGAATCTATCTACTTTTACTGGTTCGTAGTTGAGCGGCACACATCCCGATCATGGAAGGTTTGTTTGCATTAAACGTCAGGGTGCAGTATCGGAGAGCCAGTAAGAAAATGGATTCAGCGTTTCGAGAAAATACTGCAGCCAAGCATTTTTCAAACTTATGTAATTTTTATTAATTAACTAGCATTTCGACTTTGTTCGAGTTGAGGAAATATACGTATTATGTAACATATGTCGTGAAGTAATGTATCTTTCACATGGTAAAAGAATTTTGTAAACACCTACGGTAGTTCCAGAGTACTTTCACCAACAACTACAACTTTATCATGCGTAAAATTGTCACGACAAAAAGGAAGCCTTTATCAACCGGAGCTAACTTAGAGTTGGATTGTTAATAATTTATGATGATTCTATTTATAGTCTGTACTGTTACAATGTAAATGCATACACGTAGGTACTGATAGTGTTTTGAACAGGAACTTTACTTTGAATAGTCGCTGGTATCGGTTAGTCGCATATGAAATATCATTTGGTTTATTAAATTATGATGAACTTTATTTACGTCATTAGAATAAATTAGGAGTGTGACGAAACTTTGCTTCATTAGCCACCTGATAAATAGATCCTTCTTAATTTAACTTTTTGTATTGCATAGCTAACGACAAAACGGTTTACTTATAAAAACACTAATGTAACCTTACTGTATGTCTATCACAGAATTAATATGAAATAAAAATAGAAAAAAATTAAGTGCATAAGTCATATATATCAAATGAAAAGAAACTACTGGAGTTTAATCATATATGGTTTTTTAACTCTAAAATGCATGGTTGAAAATATATAATGGAAAATGCGAGCAACTCCACTACCTCAGCTTACTTCCGAAATTACGAAAGCTATAAATTTTGAAAACAATACAGAATAGAAATAAATGGGTCGTCATATAAAATTCACAAGAAAATCAAAATCATAACGTACACAAAAATTAAAATTATTCTTGAATACATTGACAATGAACCCCTACGATAAGTATTTTAACGGTAAAACGGTTAAAAATGGGAATTCATTACATAAAATGACATTTTCAAACGAAACAGAATGACCGTCTGACCGATACCGAATGTACCTTAGCCATGTCAAACTACACCCCACATCGCACGCCCTTTAACGTATTGGTCCCTCGAGCACCCACGTGCTAGGGGATGCTAGCAATTTCATTGTCCCCGAATAACCACATAAATCTTAATATTAATAAATAATATAGTTTACTTTGTCCGTGCTTGCATTGTAAATAGGAGTGATATAAAATGTTTTCACATTAAAAATACAATGGTACAATGAAATGGGATTGAACGAGACGCAGTAGAAAAAAAGAAATCAATCTCTGCAAATTGTTTAAAAAAATATTCAAATTAACTAGAGATCAGTGCGATCACAAAAACAATACAAAGTGCATTGTAATTCTTTAAATTAACATCATTGTTTTTATAAACAACAGCAGAAAAAATATTTCTTGGACGCTGATTGCTCATGAAAAAGAAACAGCAAATCACTGAAAGCTGCTAAAATATTGGTTACTAAGTGATTTATGTACGTTCAAGTAATTCAAGGTAAAAAAAGCTGTGTAATAAAAACTTCACAGGAAAAGGTGAATGGCATAAATACTAAACCATCTGCGTTGTAAGACTGTACAAACATTTTTTATTACATATTCCCAATATTTTTATATGACCGGATGAAGCAGGTGCGTTATCATCCAAAAAAGGTTCACAATCGATAATAACTATTTTCCTATTTGAAAAATTTTCCCGGCATCTCTGCTAGAAGTTCCGGCTTACACAAGACACCTACCCACTACCTTCCGAAACGATCTGACGCGTGAATGTTCCAGTGTTCCCATGTCGATGAACCCCTTCAACCGTGTTGTGCAGTATATAAATCCTGACAGAATACGTTTGCCTTAAGTACACTAATGTTGTATTGTTCAATATAAGCATGACAAAACAATTTGCAAATTAGAACGAAATCCCAGTTTCGTAAACTAAGCAATTGATAATTAAAGGCGTAGATAATGGATTTGGGGACAATGGACTTAATGTCAATGCACCTTTTGTAAACAAAGGTGAAATTGAGATAATGTACAATGGAATGTAATCAACATTTTTATGGTAGTCGCAGGTGAAGTGGATGTTGTAACTATTTAATTAGTTTTGCACAGCTATAGGTAAGTTTATCTAAGTTTTATTTTGCAAAGAATTCTTTGCTTCATTACTCTCAAACTGGACCATAAGCTAATTCAGACATATTCTAATAAATTTTTTATCAAAATTTTATTTATCTACTTTAAATAATAAAGAGCCTTCTTTAAAAAATTTTTCGAGTCAAACAAACGATAAATACTTTCAACTCATTTCACATCCTAAACAACCCACGTAAAAAGTCCCCACAAAGTAAAAAATTATTTTACAGGATTGTTGTAAAAAGTATTAACTTAGTTTTTATTAAAAAAAATTTACTTGTTCTGATTATGATCACCAAAATAAAGAAACAAGTCACCAACATCAATATGCGGTTCTGCATTAGAAATGGCATAGTCTATGACTCTGCATTAGAAATGGGATAGTGCCAACTTTGTACAGCTTTACTCGGGCCGTGGTCAGACATCTTCAAGGGCAGCTAAATGATAATAAGAACAGTAATCTGTTCCGTTGGAAACGATAATCCGTTTCCACAAGAATGCATTTTTAACAATAATTACAAACGAAACTGGTAACAGTTCTAGCAGAGAGACACTAGTCTCCAGCACTGTTAAAACACAACTGAATAGAGATGGGTAACACTGCGTTACGCCGAGCAATTGCGCTAACTCAGTACCATGCGCGGACTGATTTAACTCATTTCGCGGAGCTCATTTCAGTGAACTAATCCGTCTCATTCATTCTCTTACTCGCTTATCCGCTGAGCCAAGACATGAGCTGCTTGCGCTTAAACTTGTGGAATTTGCGCTTTACAATAACTCGATCCATTCCGTGTCAAAGCGCCAACGCGCAATTTTGAGTTGGAGCAATGTTTATCGCCGGCGCCTAAAGCCGTAAACTGCGCCTGTGATATTGAGTTGACGCCAGAAATTCAGCTAATTTATCCGTGTCTACAAGTGAAACATGCCATAGCCCATGTCACCCAGCTAGGCTTCTGTGCAAATCAAGTCCCGGAGTGTTGATAAATAATAAAAAATAATAATAAACAACACCGTCCTTGTTGTTTATCAAACCACAAGGACGGTGTTGCCATCACTCGGGCCACAAGCTGTGTTCCGTTTAACAACCGTATTCGTGACAGTCACTGTCAATAGCGAATAAACAGCGGATAGGTGTCCAAGCGGCTGTAACATCGATCAAGTAAATGCTACGAAATTGGATAAGATCACGGAAAAATATAAAATTATCAGTTTAAGTTCCGCAACAGACCCTTTCCATAAAGATCAGGTTACGAGACTCGTTACAATGCCCCGTTTATAATAAGCTATTGTTCTCGATCTCTTTTCTCCGATGAACAAAACTTCGTTTTATCTCCCATTTGTCACATCCGAGATACGATCCTTATTGAAGTCGCGACCCGTCCCGGATTCGCACGGAAACATTACGTCACTACGCCGTGAGACAACAGACGTGGCTCAAATTTTTTTTTCAATTCGTTAATTTATAACTGATATATATGTTACCTTTATAAATTAGACAACAGATAAGCGAACCCATTTTGAGGGTAGTATGCTATACATACTTGTACTCTTACATAAATGTAATTTGGTACGTGCAATAATGTATAATTTAAAACTCAAAGACCAAGTTATGATATTTTTAATGGAGTACTAGTAATACAAATTATAATAACTACAACAAATCCATAAGAGGCTTCCAAGATTAGTTGACAATTCCGCAAAGTACGTATTCTCAGTGCAGTGACATTAGTAATCCAATTTCAGTTTTATTACCTGTAACGGCTTAGCATAAAAAACAAAGTAATACCTACCAATGTGTAGTACAGTACTGCAGCAACAAGAGAATAAATCAGAGATCATTAAATAGTCGACATTATATTAGCTTGACTAACAAATACGTTATAAATGTATTGTTTGAACTTCATTTTGACTTCTAAAGTTAAATCTCATATCTATTACCTGCTGTACTCCAGTGGTTTACAGTCACATCACAGATGTCGCTACGTTACATTTTGTAAATTAAAATCCATTTTCAATTCACATTGGTACAAAATAGAGTTATAATATTTTAGTTTTTTAAATCATTCAACAACGGTTAATGTGATTCGGCTTTCGTATGTTGATGTATGAAAATACGTATAGCATTATCGAGAAACTCTGATAAAACTCAAACTTTGTATTGTATGTTGAAGTAACTCGAGCTGTCCGGCTATCGATAATTTACAATGCACAAATGTCTGGTAATAAACCTATACAAAACTCTATAACTACATTTGAGGTCGCCAGCACGTTGTTCCTATAAAGGACTGAAGTTGACCGACTTACTTGAAACTGACTTATCTTTAGCTGTCATTCTGTATAAAACACGACGTACTAAACGGATCTGACTTTATTATCACCCCATATCACCACCTACAAAAATTAACCTCCCGATGACATGTAATTAATTTTAAGATCATGACATCACCTGCATGACAAAATGTGTTACACCAATTAGAGTAAATCCTCGTCCAAAAGACGGATATAAACGGACACTTTTGAGTCTCTCCTGCAATCAATGTAAGCGGAACACATCCACGATAAATAATTAAATTCACACACTCTGCCAGGCAGGTTCTCGCCCAATAAGATGAAGTCATATCCAAAACGGGAGACAGAATTCTGATAGAGAGCAAAGTTTCAACCACTAAATGTATTATATATATTGAATGTATTCACACTAAGTATAATAATGAGCACATCACTATTAATGTCAAGTATGTGACGTCGAGGACAGTACATTTCATTATATATTGTGTCAACGTATCTAACAGACGGGAACATTTAAATAAGCTGTAACAATTGGAAATAAAGAAACTAACCATTGCTTTAATAATGAACGACGCAGTAATGTACTGCTTGTAATAACGTATGATATTATAACGTACTAGTTGACAATCGCGATTTCGTCCGCGCTGCTTATTATATTAACAATGAATTTTATGTCCAGAAGAAAAACCATTAAAAACACATCACTGAACACGTAGTGCTTGCTTACAAAATTCGTTGCTTCTCAAAACTCCAAGAAATTTATAGTGAATGAAGGTATCGTAATAATTGTTTTGTTAGATAACGGCCATGTGTCTGAGAAATAAAACTTAATTGAAATCAATACTTTAGTCTTTCCGTGATGCGCGCACAACGGCAAACTTCAATCACTTTTTTTATATAGAAGAAAATGTTATGTTATGTTATGTAAATATTTTTTTGGAAATATTAATATACGTAAACATAATTGTCGCTATAAAAGGCTAAAACACTATTTCTTAATAGGTCTGGTTCTTCACGTATTACGCTAAAAGCACTGAGCAAATTTTGATGATTCTTGGCAAACGAACTTATAGGTGATATCTAGAATACTTACCATCCCGGACAATGGGCCTATTCACGCGTAAACGAAATTAAACATTTATATAGACATTCTATTAAGACTGTACCAAGCAAAGCTTTGACAGCTTTTTTGTAACCAACACAAAACGAGCATGTTTCTAATTCGTGAACTTAGAAAAACGATCCGTAAAACGATAAAGATTCGCAAACATAATAATATTGTAATTCAAACATAACATTACTGTATAACTGTGTCAGTATATATGTGTAAATATTCTGAAGCGAAGCTAAAGCGGACTTCTAGCGCAGTAATAAAAATAAGTAAGTAAGTATAAGTAAGTAGTAAGTAATAATTATTTCATTTAAACGCAACTATAGAAACTAGACACTTACGTTTAACTCGATTAAATGTTGATATGTAATAAACATGAAAATACAGATTTCTCAACGAGACTGCGAAAACATGGACATCGACCTGTTCAACACAACAAGTCAGAAAACATTGACACCAATGTTAATGTTAAATATTTAAATTCCAACATGAAATTTAAAACATTCATAGATACATTTCACATTACGAGCCTCATAGAACGAAGGCCTGATTCGGTTTGACCGGCTAGAATCTTATTGTGAATGCATATTCCGAACTCAAACGAAACAATAAAATAGTCGATACCTCGCGACCAAATGATCATCAACTCGAGGGGGCCGTCCGGCCGTAACTATAGTCGCTAGACGACGCCGAATATCGTAACTTTGCACGCGATTTTCTTCCGAGAGTATTGAAAACCTAGTTTCGCTTCATTACCGGTATATCAGATCATGCGACGTATCGGTTATGCACTATTGTTATTCGTAACAAGATAGTTGTACATTTCACCAACGTTTGACCATGCTATCTATAAAATGAGAACATGGGAATTTAAGTTTCCTATTTTTACTGTCAATACAGACAAATTGAACATAAGGGTAATTTTTGGACGTCCGAGCAGTCATGATCATCAAGGACTCATTGCCGAAACAATTATAGTTTCAAGTTACCAAACTATTCAAACAATCTACAATGAGTCCAGGTGAAACATATAATCCTGGTAGTTATTGGAACCGTTCATAATTCATCGAAAGCTTATCGTGTCCATCGAATGCGGTCGACTGAGTTTAGAATATTAGGTAGTCAAA
The DNA here is from genome assembly GCA_003671415.1 of Megathymus violae. Classification (NCBI taxonomy): domain Eukaryota; kingdom Metazoa; phylum Arthropoda; class Insecta; order Lepidoptera; family Hesperiidae; genus Megathymus; species Megathymus violae. Next base: position 8,164,745 of record PDGT01000006.1, read on the forward strand.
AGGTGAGATTTGGATGAGGCACGGCGAATGACAACATTTCTAGAAGGTCTCTGTGTGCTTCGGAGGGAAGAATGAGCATACAGTCACAACTATCGTTAGCGACTGTTCAACTATGTCGAAGGCTCTCAGGACTTCAGAGTCAGTCTTGTGTTGGTCACTAACCATTCCACCAATCCGCACTGCCACACCGTGATGGAGTACATACCAGGGATCCTTAATTACGAGAGAACCATATCTCGCAGTTCGCCGCTTAAAAGCATGGTCCTTTTAACTGGACAAAATCATTGTAACTCACGAAAATAGTACATATACAAACACATACCATGGATATATCAGATGCGTGTTTATCTTCGTATATGTAATTTCCCAGCACGAAGCACAATGAGTCAGAGGTTAATGGATATGACCTTCCTGTCTCGCTCGCAGCAGTAGGTACTACACCCTTGTCTTCTGGGCTATTCTTGTTCTATTTACGTTTTATATCTGTTGTATTTGCTACATTATCGTGTCAATGAATGATAACAGTTATTGTTATAGTTTACTATGAAAATAACGATCGCGATAGATTTTACACCAAAATATTTCTGCTGCCAATTTTTAAGCAGCCGAATCCTGGATGAACGTAGAGAGTTTTGTTGGCGGAAATCCAACGTGCCTCTCTACAGAAACGGAATGTCCTGTAAGTCAGACTCATTATGGCCTTACTCTAAACGTAGGATATAATTAACATGTATTTCTCCCAGTATAAGCTGCTATGATTTCAAATGGAAATTATATCTACATCTCTATTGGCAATCAGATCGGTCATCTCATTTGCTCGTGATATAGTATATAACCTGCTGATCAACGAACAAGGGTCCAGCGCCGAGTCTTTAAGAGGTCGCCGTGCACTGTACTACAGGATTTAATCTCTATAATCATCTCTATATGTATGTTGGTAAGGCTAGCTACCCCCCTTTTTTCCGTGGTACAGTCACAATGTTCGAAAGTCAGTTAACAAGCAAATTTATCTATCCTTGGCCAGCAACGGCGTTAGTTGCGCCGCCAGTGTTATAGATGTACATGGGCGATAAATGCTAACAAGTTGCCAATATGTAATATTAAAATGCATTGTTTAAAATGTTTATACGACCGATGTGGATTGTCTAAAACATTTTTCAGACATGCCATACCTAAAGGCGAGGAAAAATTTACGTGGACACTATCGCATTTATTGCCAACACGCGGATCGTGACAAAATGAGCTGCGTTAATCCGGATTACAAAAATTTCGCTTTTTTATCTGTGCTTACAAGCTTACAAGACTTCAATGAAATAGTTCTCGTTCAGCATTGAGTTAAAACAATATAACTGGGTCAAGCGAGCGATAGAGATCACGAAAAAGTAAGGTTCCTATACCCAGTGTAAATTATACACGCGATGATTCACTACCTGACACAACCTCTAAACCATAAAGCAGTTTTCCTTGATATCTACAGTTTCTTTACATGTACAGTTGAGCCCTGAGAGTTGGAGTACGCGGAGGTAAGAACTTTTTCGTTCTCCATAATAATATAGGGCTACGAAATTTTGGAAGCCTTAATTATAACAGGACAGATATACTGCTACTCCATTCCAACAATGAAAACTCATCTCAAAAGGGACCAACACCATTGGGATCGCAGAAAAACAAGAGAGTATGTATACCTGTGGTTCTGACCTACGGTGAAGAAAAGGAACAACCATAGTGATTTTAGCCAGTGGGAGTCATATCAGATATGATTTTCTTTACGTACAAAAAAGGCCTTCAAAATTTAAATTAAAGTCCGTTTTCAATATGAAATAATTACAAACAAGTATGCTTAACTTATAAAGCTCGATTCTAAATGTCACACATGAAGGTGTATAACCGATGTAATCACTGTTCAACAATGACAGCCCAGTGGTTTGAACGTCGGTCTCACGCACTGAGAACCACTGTTCGAATCCCACAGGCACCTCTATTTTTTTTTAAATATATGATATTATTTATCACTTATATACAGGAAAAAATCGTGGCGAAATCTGAATATCTGTGATGTAAGATATGTGAAATCTGCCAATTAGCACTTGGCCGATGGTAATGAACCAGCTTTATCCCTTACATTGGGAGAGGAGACCCGACTCCAGCAGTGAGACAGTTGTACTTGTACAGTTGATTAAAAATAAACATTTACAATACCAGACTCTTTCCGCGGACTCTAGCTTTAGCTACTCTTTAAAACTCCCAAGCAGTATGATACTGATACGTAATTATATTGACGTCGATTGTGTCGTTAACTCCAATTCCATCCCATCTAAGACTAACGTGCTACACTTAAAAAAGCCCCAATTTTAAAATTGCAAATATATTTTTATTATCAACATAGATAAAGAACAAGGCTTGCGGAATTATCTACTCATTGTTCTGTATTTATCAGATATAAAAAAATAAACTAATTTATATTTCCTTTATGGGCATCGCATATAAATGCAAATGCATGATTTTATCTTGACGCTTACATGTAGGCGTATTTCTCAGTTATTGCGTTGAAACAAGACCTTTAAACAGTTTACATAATGGCAGAAGCCCCGCCAGATCTATTAAAAGAAGTTGCTTCTAGCCACTTTTATTTCATCACAATGTTAGGACAAGCTATATTATTTACATGTTTCATACATTCTATGTTTGTCCATAACAATATTGTAACTAACTACAAATAAAAGCTGATAGTGGTAACCAAAACTTTTTATGATTGATTTCGAAACGATGTGAGCCACGTAGGCAGCAGATATAGCACCTTACTACTATACATTAGTATAGTACCTTACCTTAGTATCAGGATTAAACTGAATAGTACTCAGAATAGCGACCTACAATAGACACTTGAAAATATCGCCTCGTCTGTTAGTGACAACCACGAATAGGGAGTTGGGCCGAGTCAAGGATGAATGAAGCCCCATACGGATCAAACAACATCGACGAAGCCATTACATCTCTCTGGACGATCATTTTTATAAGCAGTTTAGTTACTGAATTCATCTGTAACACACTTTCATTGAGACAGCAGTTGGAAATTTTAACTGCTCTTGGTTAAGTTTTTTTATATATGAAACATGTTGATTCTTGACAACAATCACATCTGCTGGCAAAAAAAAAAAGTCTAAAGATGTTGACCGCACTAACTTATAAAAGCCTATGCATTCTCCTCTGTAAGGCTTCCACACTCTTGTATTGTTATCTCTTTCCGATTAAGCTTATAATGTATCATTGTAAAATCTCAATAATTTATAAGATACAATTTTCGACAAATATAATTCAAATTGCAGTCTTAACAAAGCAGGTAGCACTTTTTCGTCGGGATACAACCTGATAACGGTACTTAAAAGTTTGCATCATTATCTCTGAAAGGTTTAACGGTAAAAGCGTTCCGAATAAGTTAAGTGATCGAGAAGCTATGCTATCAAATGGATAAATACTATTGCCACTTAGTCCAAAGATTTAAGACACAGTAAGATTATTTGCGTTGCGACGGACTGTAATCTATTCTCGAGTCCAAATCAAACGCCCCCGCTCGTGGTGCACCTTGCTGAACGACAGACAAAACTACAGCACCAGGTCGCAGAGGTCTGTACCATCTAACTTAACTCCGGAAAACTTCGTACATGATACCCATGCTGGGTCTCTCCAGAATGAACCATGATTTTTTTGATCGTGTTTTAAATTAAAATTTATTAGCATTATATTAGAAAGAAAATACACTTTAAGGACGTAGGGACAGCTATATAGACTTGTATGTTTTGCCCATTTTCAAAGTCTTATGGTGTCGTCATTTCAGGTCAGGTAAATCAGCTATCATTGATATAATATTTGTAATGAAAAAAAGAGAAATTATTTAGATTACAGTCACGTGAGTGTTTACGAAAAATTTAAAGAAATAAGTGTACTCACCATAACCTGTCAATATATTCATAGTAATTTAGTATCAAAAAATTAAGTATGTACAAGCAGAAAAGTGACACAAACGTGGGCATAACCTGGTTACGTATTCATATCGCCTTCAAAAGCTTCAACTTTCTTTTATGGGGCTCGGTGTTCGTTTTTACTATAAAATTCCAAAGTTGATGATTTTCCTATTGGAACTTTTAAGCGACGTGTTAAAGCACAGCGTTTAGGTAAAAGATATTATTATGGTAAAGATGAATATATAAATGACAAGGACACTTGGAAATAACAGAGCCGTAACTGATTCTACTCAAATAAAATATGTTTTATTGCCGTCTGTGAAAGATTACTGTTTTGATTACTGTGTTGAAAAGTTTCTCTTACAGTTTCTGGCCCTCAATGTTTTACCTTTTAGAGACGGTGGTTCAAGCAAATATTATGTTCATGAGTGTATTTACTGAATACCCAAGCATTGAATGATTTTGAATTTGAATTTAAAGAAATTTTAATTTAAAAGGGCTGAATAATCAGCTAAAAAACTGATTGATTCCCTTTTTTCTTTAGACGACAAACAAGTAGGCATTTTTTATGTATCACCTAAAATTTTTTTTTTTGAAAATAAATAAACGATTACTCACTCACACCCACGCATTAGGATTCCCCGAGTCGCGGGTAGCGTGGACATACACATATATTACATCACAAACACCCATGACCCGAGAACAAATATTTATCTGTCACATAAATGTCTGCCCCGGCCGGGAATCGAAGCTGGGACCCCTCGCTCGGCAGGCAGGTTCACTACCAACTGGGCTATGGGGTCGTCAAACCGAGGTATACCGACTATTCAATGATCTACGGAATTATTTTGACAAAACCAAAATATATAAATACCGCATGCATTAGTGAAAATATCTAGCGCCCCCTTTCCCTTAAGGGGGTCGCATCAGATGACGGCTTAGAGGCCTCCAGGCCAAAGCCAACCTCGGGTGGTGTTTAGTGGGTAAGCCCCTAGGTTTTTTCGGGAGTCCCACATAACCAGCGCAGCCGGCTGCGCTGGTATGCTATGAGCATTCACCACCCCCCTCCCCCGCTTCCCTGAGGGTAGCCCTATCTCCTTGTCTGGGCGCAAAAAAAATATTAAAATATTTATGTACGCAATAGAATTGCAAATTATGCGAAGTATCACAAGGAAGAGATGTTTATACTTTATACAATTAATGTAGATTTTAAACATTGCAAAAAGTATTTGAGTCTTTTTGTTTATAATAAAACAATAGTTAGTAATAAAAAAAAGTTTGGAAAGAAATAAAAAGGTAGAAACAAAAATTGTCCTAACAATCTGGCTTGCATATACAACTTGTTTCTTTTCATGCATGATACTATAGAGTTGCCTAGAAAACACCATAGTTATCTTTTAAATACAATCATTTTTTATATATTTTTTTTTTGATGATTCAATGTAAAATATTTATTTTCATGGACCATATACTATCACTATCACACTCCAAGATGAATCTTGGCCACTGGTCTAAAGTAATAATATAACTCAAACATATGTAATCTATGATTATTGTGTATAGATAAAGACATAGACATAACGATGTTGATTCATGCTATAAATAAATTTATTCATGTATTCACATAAATTGATTGTTAACATTAATTTAATTGTAAACAGAAAATGTGTCAAGGACAACATATTTACAGCCAATTCAAAAAATAAAATCAGTGTACTTTACTCTGTATTAACAATTTTGCAAACACTAGCTATACTGAGGTAATTAATTAAACAATTTAATTTACAGTTGATCCAAATATCGATTGATTAAATACTTTACACAAACTTATATACATATATTATCTGTCACAATACTGGGGTTTGATTTTCTCTAAAAAAAAGATTTAAGGCCAAAGGTAGATTATGGTAAATACACTTGGCAAGTAAGAATGAGCACACTAAACACATCTTTGAAGCATGAACATTTCCTACCAATGTTTTTGTTCAACGAATTAAAAATTACAACTTGACAGATGCAAACCATTAAGAAAATAAAATTTAAACTACTAAACAATATGGTAATAAACAAAGCCAATATGTATGACAAAATTTTGGAATAGTCTGTGTAGCATGTAGTAAAGCTTGATAATTGTTGTTGTATTATTTAATGTTCAGTAACTAAGACAGGTGGATATCATATAATCTATTTATATGCCCTATATGAAATAGATATAGATGTAAAATGTAAATGAAATTATTTTACTTTTAAGGTGCTTCTTGAACAACCATTGTATTATGAGAATGATAAAGTTATTACTCAGTGTAATTGATAAGACATATCTTTATACACTAGTTCTAATTAGAACTTAAATATAACTACATAATTAGTATTAAATACAATAAACAAATGTGACATAGAGATTGAAAAAAGACAATTAAAAATACAAACGATTTGAGATAAAATATCTCAAAACTCAGTAAATCACGTCTGATCGGAAGATCGCTAACAGTTGGGTAAAACACATAGATGTGAATCCTTAACAATAATATAAATTTTTGTTTGAAAGTAACTATTTAAAAGCTTCTAAATTATAACAACGGATTAACTCACCGTAAATTTCCTTGACTTCGTTGTAATTACCAGCATTATCACAATGAACGCACAAAATAAATACAATAAAAATGGCTCCTAACGTGTACTGAATATACATTTTTATATCACAAGACGCACGATAATGCGTGCGAAAATTGTCTAAACAATGTTCTTCAACCACATTTTTACTTCAATATCATTTGCAGGCGGAAATAATTCCAGTAACTGATCATTTAATCTCCCTAAATTGTTTCAATCAAGCTGCCATCTAGCTGGACCCCGCCGTCTGTCATTTATCTTGTCAATAAACAATTGAGGTTGCCAGGTTGCCACTGCCAATAGATGTGAAAATATTTTTCTATTTTTACATGACCACACTCATTATCACGTAACATTTCACAACAGACTATAAAAATATAAAAAGAATTAACGTAACAATTTTGAACCTTGTTATGAGTAAAAGCATAGTAGACCATTAGACTTAAAAAAAAACCTGCAATAAAATAATCTTAGAATTAAAAAGAAATTGACATATTGTCCACACCCATTAATTTAACATTGACCTATACAAAATCGTAACAACGACTAACGTTAATTAAAAGATACAATCAATTAAGCACAGCTAAACTATTTCAAATTAACTTTTTATCATCTTCGTATTATATTATTGTATTGATTTGATAGACATATGTTTATTTGAAAACTTACTTTGATATTTTTCCCACAATATTTTTACTGTTTATAATAAAATATAATTTAAGATCTCAGTACCAGCTTATTGGAGTGTAAACAGATGAGTGAGAAGCAAATCTAACTCATAATTCAAATTGTCTTTAGATATTTCAGTTTCACAATATTTAAATGACAAAATGTAAAGCTGTAGATTATCCTCAAATATACTAGTGGTCAATTTGAGTCACAATATATGCGCAATATAGTAAGAAAAGTAGCGGTCCAAGTACTGATCCGTACGTTATTCGTAATTTTAACGGCGTATTTTGAAATATTTTTTTAATTGTTATTATTCCATAAAACTATAACTTAGATATTAAACCAATTAAATGTAACATAAGCATGATCTCTTATCTATATATTTTTATTTTCTATTATTATTATTATTTTCTTGTTTACGTCAAGTGACAAGTATTATTTTTAAGCGTAAACTTAAGATTATACGACACACGTCACATGTCTGAACTACGCAATAAAAATATTTACTCTGAAAACCAATAGTCATAGATGGTGCCTTGATAAAGAAAGTGTAAAAATTTTACGTCCCTATAGAATAAGTGCAATATTTATTATGATATATTTTTCAGAAACCTATTGTAATAAATTCATTCCTCATTTCAAATACTCTTACGTTTTAGAGAATGGCATGATGGTCTAGCACTTATTAGGATTTTGACATTCAGTACGTGTTGTACACATTATCGTGATATATTATGTTGCGTGGCTTAGCGCTGCTTTGCGACAGATAATTCTTCGAGTGTCATGATTTAAAATCTAAAAGATATAGCATATTAAATATGTAAAATGATAATAATGTCTAACAATATATGAGCGTGTTTCCTTGTGTTTAAAAAAAAATAAGCGTGTAATATTTTATTATGTTTTGTAATGTTCCGTCTTTATTCAAGTTAATAAATAGAATAAGTTTTCATTCCGCAGAAAATTAGATTTAGTGTGACCAGATTTTTCTTTTAAAATTTATTGTTAATACCAAACAAAATTAATCCTTTGTAATAAATTTTAAATTTTTGGTACATTTATATTATTTCAATTCTCTTTTTACGAAATAACTTAAAAGACTTTTTACGAAGATTAAATCATTAATGATGGAATATTATGCTATTAATAATTAAAGGCAATATTACTGTAAATATCTATAAATCTTTATAGATATATTAACATTGATAAAGTTAAATTACACTTACAAATAATTTCTTCCGCAATAACAATTTGGCTTATGTCACTGGCGGCTGTTAACTGAATTATAATGAAAAGTAAAAAAAAATTATACCAATTTCGCAAAGCAATTTCTAAATTGTAATAAAAGGCGAATTTAAATAAAACGCGCTACCTACTGAAATGTATTTTTTTGAATTCTTTTCACTTTTCAATTTTAACGTAAATTTTCTTACGTAATAAGTACGGTATTCCAAAATGTTATTATATAAAGCGGCTTGCCTACTCGTTAGTAGATCATGTATATGATAAAGTGTCATTTTTCATGATCTATTAATTATTGACATAATTGAACTAAAGTGAACTGAAAAAACTGAACTGATTTCTAAATCTTGCTCTACTACATCAGTTAGGAGTCAAATAAATTTAGTTAAAGTATGGTAAAGTGATCACCACCCTGCATCACAGTTGAAAAGTAATTATGAGCTGAAATCAGATGCAACTTTCGCTTTTTTGTTGAGTAGGCCCAATCTAACTACGACTCTACGACTAACTAAACGACATAGCTCTTATGGCATGCCAAACATGCCAAATATATGTCGCGTGTTTGACAAACAAAATGAACGTGTTGATTGTGGCTGCAAATTATTTTTACTTAAATGCAGTTTATCAATGAGTTCAAGCGAATGAGCGAACGAAATGTGGGCAGTCGACACACATATTCGGCGTATTCGTGTCTTTTGAAGTGTGTAAAAAACTGACAAGTGGACAGATAAGCGTATTTACTATTCGCATTTATGCCTTATGCGAACGAATAGAGCAAATATAGACGAATAAGCCCGCCACATTTTGTCGTATTCGGCCGAATAACAAGCATATCAAATAACACATAACGAAGTGGGGTGCCGCCATTATGTAGTGCGCTTCCGCCATTAGTGTATATTAATATTTTTTAAGATTGCAACATTCATTTCGAAAAATTTGTCGATTGTCGATTCTATTACAATTTACAAAACAAAGTAGCAACACTGTTTAGTAAGATTGTTCGGCTTTGGGTGTCAGCCGCTTTGTAATTTTTTATTGTAATAAATATAGACTTGATCAGTGATATCGCAGTGTAAATAAACAGAAGATGATATAGTGATCGTGAGATGAGTTTAACATTCCGGTATAGCGTGAACTGTATGTAGACGGCAGCTTCTTCCGCCATGACAATGGTTCACACCGTCAGGAAGTTTCTTGCGATAGTTACATTTTATTTTGGGTTTATTGCGTTATGCCGTCCTGTTTATTGTAAGTAATCAATAATTTTTAATATTAACTTATCAAACAATTCATATTCTACAGAGATACAGCTTTTGATTCTTCTTAGATGATTACATTGACCCATCTAGCTATATTTTGGTTCTATGAACGCCAGTGGTTTGCGTTTGTTTCACTCGCTCGTAAACAAAACTTTGTTTTATGATTTTGAAAACTAATCCTGTGTTAATAGTGTTGAATACTCATATGTTGTGGTTTAACAGATAACCTCACGGTTTCCTGTTTAATTTTTCTAAAATCAACAGTAACATCACAACCAAATAATGTCCCAATGCTGGGTTTGGATGTCCTGTTAACGATACGCGCATTACCCAGGATCTACTCTGCTTGTTAAATGCTGATTAATAACATAAATTATAATGGTAAATATTCAATGTAGCTTAAATTGTCCAATGAATTTGAAATGTAAATAAAGTATTCCACAAATTTAACTTTATAATAGATATTGTATACAATGCATGACAGAAATTAGTAAGCCATCCTAATTCCCCATGTGAAACTTTCAAATTTAGAATATTACTTATAAAACGCAACCTATAAGTTTTTGGTTTTCCATCTGATGAAAAATTAAGAACCCATATAATATTATTTGTGTGTTTGTTTGTCTGTATCTCTACCACAACTGATTCTTACCAAATTTACTGAATGCAATAGTTTATATTTGGTACACATAGACTTTGGTGCCTTGATACAGTACAGAAGCTAGTTCTATTTTAGGAAGTTAATTAGAAGAAAAAGATGTTGTCAAAAGTATCATATGACATGTTAAATGAAAGGGTTTATTGATTTTTTTTTTTAGTAATAATTTAAATTTAACTTATATTTTAATATTTTAAATGATTATGTTGAAACCAACAAAACTATCCAAACCGAAAGCTGAGCCATTCTAGAAATGGCACAATAGGTTCTCCTGTTCCATTGCTCTTTGCTCTAAAAATATTTATTCTAAGAATTTTACATTGTCTTTGTAAAATTTCTGCTAATAATAAGAACATATGATGTGTAATATCATAAGTCCTATTTGAACTTGACAATATCTTATACACACTTTGAATCTGAATCACTACTGCCTACAATATGGTGTACCTAGTTTGTGTTGTAAAATGATTATAACAGGTTAAAATTAAATTAGACTTGCTGTTGCAGTATGGATAATGATTTAATGATTATTGAAATGTTATTTTTCAAATAACAAATGTCTGAGAACAAACATTCATGTGACACAAATATGTGTACTGACCCTTCCACCCCAGGATTGTGTATTTGTAGGTTTAAGGTATGGCCAACAATTGTGGAATAAATAATTTATGCAATTCAATATCATTGTTGATATTGTTTTTATTTTCATATTCTTTTATATCAGGATATGTTTGAAATTCCACATATTTTTTATTGTCATTATCTAATAATAATAATAAATGATTACACACACTCCTGCACTATGATTCCCTGTGTTGCAGGTGGCATGGACAAACACAAATATGACATTACAAACATCCATGAATCAAGAACAAACATTTATCTGTCACATAAATATTTGCCCCGACTAGGAATTGAACCTGGGACACCTCGCTCAGCATTAAGCTAATAATTTATTGTAGGATTTTGACTTACATTCAAATTTGTAATTTTGTATTCAGTGTTTGTAATAATAGGTTTATTACTCGTGAGACGGGTGAGGGATAAGTTTCCACACTGCAACCAAATATTATCTATTGTATCCAGATTGATTCTATTCAAAATAAACCCTTAGACTTACCATTAAGAGTAAATTGAGATGTTGTTGGGCACTGGATCCTTTGACTTGGCAAGACAGATCTGGATTGCGACCCATCATATGACTTCTGCAGTGAGTAATCTCAATGCAATTGTAAGGGATATGAATGGGAGTTTCATTATAGAAACTATAAGTAGCAGTGTCACTCAAGCTTATTGAGGACGTAAACGCAGCGGTCAACCTGGGAAATATCTATATGAATATCTTTATATTTCAATGACACACCCATCACCCAGGAAACACTCATTAATTGACATCCACATTGCTAACACGAGTCCATTTGGTCATTATGATCCTGCTTCCTTTGTTAGTTGTAAATATACGAATGATAGGGAAAGAATATAACACAATAAAACTCTTTAAAGCTTACTATAGCGTCGGAGCGCGTACAACACCGCGTATGAACAGTTTGTAAATACCGCGTATCAGCAAAAGGCGCAAAATCGAAATACCGCGCTAGTGGATTCTTCACACCGATTTTCTTATGTCCTAGCTCACACATTTTAAATTAGCCAATAAGAAACCAGGTTTTTTTTATTGTAACAATACCGCGTATCAGTTACAAGTTCGAAATTGGCCGCCATTTCGCGTATTTACCATGTTGTTGAAGAGGACACAACACGGTCAGTGTATGCTCCCAAATGTACTTGTTCTACGTTGTTATACTTGTTGTAAGTATCATGAGACCACTCGGATATTGATAATTTTTTAAAGCGCTGGTGCTTAAGTTGAAAATGTTTTATAAAAAAACTTTCCAAGTCATTATATCGCAGTTATTGAAGAATGCTTGAACTATTTTTCCATGGTGGATGCATATTGCATCCTGTTGTTAGTCGTGACGCAACAATGCGAGCAATGTCGGGTAATGAGATGTCCCATATGTTACGATGTTTACGTCATAGTGACAGTGGTGTGATCTGCATGTGTTAAGCCATACGCGGGGGTTGTTCGACTTTGCGGCCGATCGGAACTAGTATCGTGACGGTCCCTCGCTAACGTAGGCAGTTGACGTATTATCATTATAAAATACGTGAAATAATTTTATGTATAATCTCTGGCAAACTACATATGTATATGTGAATCTCGACTTTTTTTTAAGCTCATAAGGTCGTATATAGAATGGTTGCATAGTGTCACATATCGTATGCAGGGATCTTATGGAGCTCCGTAACTGTAACGAAATTCGATAAAAAAGTTTGGAATAATTTCGGATAGGGGCAATATCTAAACGAAACACGTTATGACAGATTTATGCCGGTCGTACCGATACACTTGCCGCGTGGCTTTTGTCTTTAGACGTTTTTATTATTTGATTTTTAAGGTTTTTATTCTGTGATTATAATACCAAATAATACCAGGCAAAAAGTCAAAACTGTTACCTTGTAAGTACATTTTTTTTATTACAAGTCCCAAATCATCTAATATCCGTAACCGAAATTATCCGCAACAATCGGATAGTTCGAATTAATTTCACGTCCGTAACCGTAATCGAAACCGGTAAAATATTAATCATATATCCGTATCCAGATCCGAAATTTCATATTTATAACAATCCTAATCGTATACTATACTGCAAACTATTTCAGTAGACTCCTACTACTACTAGACTAGACTACCAGATACTAGATGTATTATTGTGAGCGTAACCATCCTCCAATAGAACCTTAGGTCTTATGGCTTCAACACATTAGCTACTTTCTGCTGGTCACGAGACTCGTAATTGAAGAGGCCTGAATGTGCAGCGCGGTGCACTAGCGCAGTTCAGTGTAGGGGTTTCCGATCAACGTAAATGTATTTATTTTCTCATGCCGTCCACAGCCCTCCGATTTGGCTTGACTGTTGTTATCTCGTTGGATTGATTGTCATATTTTTTTATGTCAATACACGACAAACGTCCAGACGAGCCACCTGATGGTAAGTGGTCACCGTAGTCCATGGACATCAACAAGATAAAAGTTATCTCTGATGCGTTGTCGGGCAGGAAATGAGAAGAAAGTAAGAAAGAAAGTACTGGCTCTCAAGCCCCCAGCCGGAACACGACGAGTCGTTTGGCGGCTGACTCGAGCAGGAGGGTGGTACCTAGCCAAACAGGCTTTACAGAAAGATAATAATACCCACAATAATATTAATGACTTAATAATAATACTGATAATATAATCCTTACGTGAAACCCTACCACCAAGTAGGCTGGCTGCTGTCGCCTCGACACCCTGTTCCGCCACCATGGGATCGGTGGGAGTATTCTAGGCCGCCCCAATACGGCCAACTAATAAATGATTAAAATACGTAATAAATGAATAAAAGGAAAATTGCCGATTTTGTTAGGTACACTCTAAAAAGTAAGGATTGGATAGGATTTGAACGTTAGATCGTGAAGTTATTTTACTAGGTACGCATTATTAAAAAAAAAAAAATTAAGTTCGAATATTTCCTAAAATCAAATGCAAGACATAAAGGCGGAGATTGTCCTTTAAAAACATGGCAGCATAACGAACACTTTTACCGTGGCTGTGTGGAAGTTAGAATTTGAACTTAATTTCCCGGGCGGACATCCTTATATGCACTGTAGCGCAGTACGATCGACGGTTGTCTTTAGAGCCGCGATTTCATTGGCAGTCAATATTTAACAAACCAATAACGGACAGTGAATAATGGTTTTTGTAAATGTCGACATATATTTTACAGAAAAGGAATCGAATGTTATTTGATCGCAGCAACCTTAATAACCATGCTATAATAGCACCACGTAGTTCGAGTATAGGTAATGTGGCGACAGCTATAGACGATAAATATTTTATTTTTAAACGCTCACACATCCACCCTCGCAAGATTATCCATTTAGCCGATGATGTAGAACAGTAACAGCCAGGGCTGGACGAAACACATTTATCTGCGATATAAATTCTCACCAGCATCATAGGTTCATTGGTAGAGAATCCCATTGGGTATTAACTCCACCCTTCTTAATTACGTTTAAAGATTTATACAGTTATCTTAAATAAACAAATGTATGGAAGTTTCTGGAGCATTCGCGCGGTGGCCCAGGGTTACCAACTGGAGTACAGTCGCCGATAAAAGATTAAAATCAATAAAATTATTCTTGCTTATCCTAATCTCAAAGAATTGTTGAGCGTGTAACATTTATCTGCAAGAATGTCATTAACATTTTTAATCTATCCGGAATTATATTTCGCGACTATATTTTTTAAGTGAAAATAATTATAATAAGCACTTAAACACACTCACATCTTCGTACCTACTGTAATTGGTTGTTGCATGACGTACATAAATGAAACATCGAAAACGTCCAAGGCCTGAGAACAATCAATTATTTATTTGTCATATAACTTATTTGACTCACTCGTGAATCTAAGCCGGATTCTCTCGTTCGACTATAAGGGTGACTATCATCTAGGTCGAATAACAATAGCTTACAGGAAACCCGTCGTTACAAAGAAAAATATACAAAAATCAATGGAGTTATTTATTTAAAACAAAACGTTTAAAATGTAGGCCGCGTGGAAAATCCCGGGCGGCCTACGTTAGCGTTTTCCTTTTGAAAGCTTTTGTTCGGTCCAATGCCGGGAATGAATTCATTCGGTGTTGACACTCCGACGGATAACCCGTTTTAATTAACAATTCCCATCGTGCTGTAATTGGATAGAAGCTTTACAAGTTTTTGTCGACGGAAAGAGGAAGTTCTAGCGAAGATAATTGATAAGTTTCTAAAATTGAGCATGGTACCGTCGGTGTGTATGGGAGTGTGGACGTGTATGAATGCGTGTGTTCGTGTGTTTCGCATCTGTAGAGTTCTTCTAATCTGTAGGTAATCCGAAATGTCACTATTATTGTATTTATGTAACTTCGAGTAACATCGAACGCTTAAGCCTAGGATTCGTCGTAGGATAAACTTTTGAAGTAAATAGACGCTAACAGTAACACACACAACGCTTCAATAGGATTTCCAGGTTTGCGGGCGGTGGTATCAACGAACACACACAAATTAAACATCATAATATCTACAGCTCGATAACAAATGTTTAATGTGTCACCGTTTTAGAATGAAGGAAAAGAAAAAGAGCATTTAATTTATTGTCGTACTAAGAAGCCGCCCTCAATAACGCTTTGTGTAATCGTTACATTAAGTTCAGTGGTATCCGTGCAATGATCGCTTCAATAAGACAACCGGACAAAAAAAAACGTCACTAGTATATAGAAACAATAGATAACAAAGTTATATATTTTTTTATAAATTCCATTTCAATAAATGGAAGTATTTATTGCATAGATAATGCTGTCTCATTTTTATTATTATTATAATAACGCCCGCCATAATTTTGGGACGTGTCGGATTTCATATTTAAAAGGATTATTAACATAGAAAGGTCACAGCAACGTTCAAAGTGGGATCTCATTAACATGATCAAAATATTTGGGGTTCGTGTTGCGTACAATACACGCGGCACGTGTAGAGTGAACTTGTATCATCGGCATTCTTTATTAATGGCCTTTAACAAGCGACTCCATATATTCCGTAGTTGCAACAAGGTCTTTGAAATGCGGGTCTGCCGCTTTTTTCTCGGTGGAAAACGTATTGATAGCGCCTATGGTCAGCGTCGATTGAGCTGTCTGGTTGATTGCTTCAAAATCCGCAACTCTCATTATGTTCTTTCTACTCGGGACTTCATTCTCTTTAGCAACATAACTCTCTGATGTGCATTAAAGTAAGTGATAAAAAAAATTTCACACGTGTCCAGTTTCAAACCCAGGACACCACATAAAGTAATGATATGTTCAATCCATTACATTGACAGTTCTTCACTGAATGCTTCGTTGCATAGCAAGACGGCATCCACAATGTATTTATTTTGAATTTGATCAGTGAAAGAAATAGACAATTATTTAGCCGCACTTAAATAAAACGTCTAGGTAGTAGGTGTTGACTCGTTCTGTACACTCCGAGGGTAGTACCGTGACGCGGTTTTTATTATTCAGTTTGAATAGTGTGCAACTTCATTGTACTTAGTGTAGGATAAAACTGCAACGGAAATATACCACTGAACCGTTTTTCACGGATTCAATGTGACCAAAAAAGGTTCATAGGTGAATAAGTTTGCTGAAGTCGTTGATTTCTGAGATTCTAAGATAAGTCTCCTTATTTATATATGCGTTCAATACTGGGGGTATCAAAATTTATGTTATCTATACTATTATTATAAAGATAGAGTGCGAACTTTGTGTGTGTATGCGAAGGGTAATCTCCGAAACCACATCACCTATTGTAAAAATACTTCTACTATGTATGTGATAAGAACATTATTCTGGATGTAGGTATTCGTTTTTCCATCTATGATTAGATAATAATAGTTCAACCCGAATGAAGTCGGAAAAACCGCTAGTCGTTTAATAAAGCTAAAGGAAAGCTTGAAATTTGCATACGCTTATAATTTAAGTCATATGATCATTGGAATTGATTTCCATTTGCTTTGTTCTATATTTACTATACTAATGATTAAATTGTAACTGGGCCGCATCTATAAATTATTATTATTGTCATTTTTTTAAATGTTTATAGGCTTTATTGATATTGACACAAAATACATATTATATGAATTCTTATTTGTCACTAAAACTTCTGAATAGACCGAGTTGAAACTCGGTATAATTATGAATTAAATTATGGGCTATCTAAGATACATTGTCTATCGGGATGTTTGTTTCCGCGGGATAAAGATAAAAGCTAGTGTTTAAATTTAAAATTATGTGATTGCCCATAATAAAAATCTTAGTTTGTTAGAGTTTAATGAAGCACTAATTACACCGGTTTTAAATGAAATATATGTATGTATATGATGTTATGATTATGAATAAAAAATATCTTATCATATCTTATGTTACCTAATTAGACGTATTTAAACAACGTTGTTAAACAAAATATGATTGTAATTGAAAGCTAAGATGTTATGAAGCTCCGTAACCGTAACCGAAACTATCAGATTTGAAACAAATATTATCCGAAACCGGTAAACCGATAAAAATATTTCGGATAATTTCGGATACGAGCATAGTCTACATAAAACACGTTATGGTAGGTTTCCGCCCGCCGATACGATACACTAGCCGAGTCGTTCTCATTTTAGACAGTTTTTATTATTTCATTTTTAGGGCAGTTTTTTTTCTGTGCTTTAATGTCACATAATAGCTAGAAATATAGTCAAACACTGTTAATACATTATATTATTTTTCCAAGTTGCAAATCATCTAATATCCATATCCTACGACAATCGGATAATCCGAAATAATCTCATATACGTACCCGTAACCGAAACCGATAAAATATTATTCATATATCCGTAACCATATCCAGATGCGAAATTTCAAATCCCTTATTTAAAGAATTTTGGAAACCCACATTTAAAAGACCAAAGTATTATGTAAAAAAAATTAAAGTCAATTCCTACTTTTAGTAAATAATTACAATTGAAATAAATATAATGTTAAGTAACAAATATGTCTTAAAGTGAAGCGGGGGCGGGTTACGAGTAGCAATTTAATTACGATGTGCGATTAATCCAATTTCGTTTGTGGTGTCAGCAAATTACTGAAGAATTCAACCCTGGTCTTCGTGATCTCATAGTGGCGAGTATTGCTGCTCCTAAATCTGGGGTTGATGCCCGTTTTCTGAGACTATATCGATAAAAGGATGTTTGCTCCGCCGTTAGTTGGCCTTAGAAGAAACTAAAGGTTCTATTTAGCGCCACCCACACTAATATATGGATGGAAAAAATCGTAGTGTGACGCGTTCAATGCTTTCTTTATTATTATCAGCAACCCTTCACGTTTATATTGATAGTTTTTTGGCGTACTCATAAACATTGGTTTGGATACAGTTTGGCAAAATACGTTTGCATTTAGTACGGCGACTACGCGGTTAACGCATTAGTTTCACCAATACGATATTAAGCAATTTATTTACGGCAGTAAGCAAATAAAATTGAGGCCATTTAATTAATCCTAGGGCTAAGAATTAAGATCAAGTAAACACAATGGACCTGATATTATCTTTTGATGTATAACAAACGTAGCCAAGAGTAAAAATCAACATAAATATATCTGTAAAGTTTAAGCGAAACGAACACGGAATATACTATTTCCACTCAACTGGAACGAACTAATTCCCTGACATTTTTTATACTACGAAATTCCTAGATTTGTTTTTCGTGTTTCCATTTATAAAAAGTTTTTGAAGTGATCATAAATATTTCATGAAACATGAGTTTTACTGCGGGTCTGTTTGAGGTTTGAGGTGAGACTACCACGATTTGCCGCAAAATTATAAATGTGAAAATGAGTTTTACACTGATAGAGTATGTACTTAGATTTTTGTCCATAACAAATATGTAGCGATTGCATATTACTTTCATATTGTCCGCCTATTCTGAAGGTTGAATATAAAATATATACTATTAGCTATTATATTGCTATTAGCTATTGTAAAAGCGATAATGGAGTAGTGGATGCCAATTTGTAACGGTAGATTGATACTGAAAGTGAAGTGATAACCCAAAGGGAATTAAACACTTGCTGGGTTCCAAAGGTTTGGGTTTGGGACCATTTATTATAGCTACTATAAAGACATACATACATACATATATCTAGCAGTAGCCCTACAAAGATTGAAGGTTAGAGGAATGAAATTGAATCACTTCCACACACAATCACTGACATTTCAGTATTTATCGTTTTGGAATCTTCCTAAAATTTTATAACTTTGTTTATAGGTCAAGATGCTCCAGAAATTTTAAAATTGAATTTATTGAAAGGAGACGTCGGCCAGGAGTCTAACATCAGTTGCAGTGTTTCACCAGCGGAAGTGGAAATCGAATGGCTATATAACGGAGAAGCTGTTAAGATTGAAGACCGGTAAGTTTTGATTTTATAGTATAAAAGAAAGACGGGCTGACAAATATGACAAAAAATGCGGCACAGTATGTTTCTTCTCAAAATTGACCATTGACATAATATACAGTCGGTAAGGTTAGATTCTACATTTATTCTGTGCCTCAAACCAAGAAGTGTCCACCGTTTTTTACAACCAGCTCCGAGATACTGTGCATATGGAGACGCTTCTTCGAACATGGACTCGAGCATTTTTTACATTTGTAATTTTTTATTTATGCAACAAACAAATGTACGAATTAGTTCATAATTTATATTTTGAAAGGATTAATTATCAAAATAACGCACTTACGGTAGGGATAATTAGTAAGTTCAGGTTGTGCCTGCGCCAAAAGTCTTCTTCATATACACTTAAATTCCAACACTGGCCAAAGTTAGTAGGTAATCATTCGTGTAATTCGTTCAATTCGCAGGTTAAAGCAAAAAGACGAAGAACAGTTCCTGGAGGCCAGAGATTTGGACGGCAATCGCAAAAAGTTCAAGTTGAGTAACTTGAAGATATTAAATGCGACATCGAGTGACGACGGCAACTACACTTGCCTGTCTAAACTGGGCGAGAAGAGAGCCGAGCAGACCATCGGCTTGGATTTGAGCTTCCCCGGGAAACTGCTGGAGAAGACCGCCGGGCCGATCAAACACAACGTATCGGACCAGGCCAACGTCACGCTATATTGCCTATTTGAAGGTAAACGTATTGCAAGTTGACGCAGCAAATCATTCTTGGAACATGAAGATGTTATTTCGATCTTTAACTTCGGGCTCATTTGCGTTGCTCTTGGAAGAACACGTGTTACTTGATTTAGCTAAATAAGGATTGCAATAAACAATGTTTTGTCCCTTTTATATCACGCGGGCTATACTAATTGGTTAGCTAATTTAGAAGTATACGGATGTTAAACTAATTAATTTCGAATATGATTATTAATTATCGTCATATTTCGAATTACTAATTTACTGATTAAATGGCATTCACAGGAGGCAAATAAGCTTATGCGCGCCGCAAATGCAGCCACTTTCTTACCGAACTTTCTTAATTCCAACATAGTATATAGTAACTAGTAACCAATATAGTAACGCATATAAATCATCGCATCTCTTATCTGATCAATGTTTCGTAGGTAGTTTTTCATCAACTCAATATATTTTTTCATTAAAGTATCTCTTTTTTTTTCAGTATACAAACCGAGTGACATAAAATGGTTGAAGAATGGCACAGACAACGAAATCAGCGAACTGTCACCCAAACCGACGAAAAGAGTTAATTTAAAACGTATAAGTAGCACCTACGAGTTCCAGATCCGGAGTCCGGACGACATGGGCACGTACATCTGCGAGGTCTGGGACTCGGTCACCTCGCACAACATCACCGGTGAAATCAAAGTGATGATTTTCGCCCCACCGCAAGTGGTCATAGACACGGTGATACCGATTAGTGCGTCGCAACTGTACCTCAACTGGACGGTGCGCGCTTACAACTCGCCCATAAAGTTCTACAACCTGATGTACCGGAGCATGGCGTCGAGCGACTTCAGCTTGTACAACAGAGAGAAGATCGGCGTTCACAACACGTCGTTCGTGATGGAGGGGCTGGAGAAATCGACGGAGTATCAGCTCAAGCTGGAAGTGACTACGATGCACGGCCAGAGCAAACCGCACATCTACGAGCCGAAGGTCAGAACGCTCGACAAGGATCCCATTTTCGTGCCGAACATTACGATCAACGGTTTCTCGTCGACCTCGGTGACGATCGGATGGGCGCCCCCTCCGCCGGATATAGCGGAGTTGATACACTACTACCTGCTGGAAGCGAAAAAGATGGACGAAACTGCTCCGAGCAGGGCGTACCATTCGAGGGACAACAGGAATCTGCCGTATATGTTTGATAATCTGGAACCTTACAGCACGTATACATTTAAGGTGAGCAATCATTTATTATACAAGGAAGGTAAGTAGTCAATTATGTCATTGTTTAAACCTACTTTGTACTATTTAGATAGTTAAGTCGTAATTGCAGCTTAGCACTAATTCTCAATCGCGAAATGTTTTCATGTTTCGCTTATATTGTTAGAGAGCAAGTAATAAGCGGGCCTCCGTTGTCAGCCAGCAACGCATCTGTGAGGTATTTGATGTTACACATAATGTAATATGGGCGGCGGTGAGCATTTATAATCGTGCGAGCCGTTTTCTCTTTTGTCAGCTGTTGATATAAAAAACATACAAATCACGGCTGTTTTAGTCTAGACTTTCTGGACAGTGTAATGTATATTTTATTTGAGGTAGATGTATATGTATACAGAGACTTATCGAAAGTTGAACTACACCGTCGCTTCAACAAAACCCTATCATGAGCAACCAGGGTAGAAATGATGATCCATCGCCTTTGATGCCTACTGAAAAGTCGATACCGTCTAGATATCGATGACTTGAGCAGAATTGTGATATGATTAAAAAATATAGTGCTAGTGTATCTACCATGAGCAAATTCTCTTACCATAAACACTTTTCCCAAATTTCTCTTAGGGATCTGGCAACGCGTTTCCACGCTTTTCCGCACGGGGGACTCTTCTAAACCGTCTCTGTCGGTCGAATGTATGAAAAACCGGGGCTGTGGGTTCACAATCCTCTCTTTTCGTAGGTGAGGGCATGTTCGGACTTCACGAAGCAGTGCGGCAACTGGTCGGCGGAGATGCAAGCGGCCACCTTGGACGGCACTCCGGGCAGGCCGAGCAACGTGTCCGTGCACTGCGAGAGCAGCTGGATCGTGTTGTCATGGCAACCGCCGCTCAAGCCCAACGCCGAGATCAAGGGATACACCGTGAGCCATACGACCATACGTTGCCGTATTCCTGGCCAAAAACTGAACGCTTACTGTTTTTTAACTTGAACGCAGCCCATTATTGTTCTTATTAAATATATAATTTATAGGCTGTGGTTCTTTGCTCTGTGACCATTATATTGCAACATTAATTAAATCACTGTTATATTTTAGTTAGTTTATTAATAGTATATATATGTGTGTGTGTGTGTACGCGCGTGCGTGCGTGCGTGTGTGTGTGTGTAGTATACATAAATTACAAATGAATCTGTATCCGTTTCAGATGGAGTTGACCGGTAACGCGACGTACAAGGATCAGTTTGGCAATATCAACCACACGACATGGGGGCCGCTGAGTGTGTTCAAAACGAACGACACCCGCATGTACAGGTAGTTAACATAACATGTTTGTGTTGGATAGTGTTAATCTTATATTTATGAGAAGAAAAGATTAATGAGAAGAGTACATATACCAGACGGAAAAGGTAACGATAAGAGTAAATGTACGACTATAAAAAAAATAATGAAATGAGCTACGAGAAGAAATGAGTGAGTGAGTGAGTGAAAACAAATTTATGAGAAGAATTGATGGACAAAGAGAACGATTCCACATAATGCGATTATGTAGTCTCAGATATAAAACGCACTAACTTACTAGAAATCAACCGTCAAATCAACCAACAAGGTACGCTTTAGCCATGACCTTGAGTCATGGACAATATAAATGGGGATCTGAATTGTGTTTGGGACTGGAGCGTTACACATGGCCTTAAAGTAAATCCCTCTGAAACCCAAGCGATCATATACGCAGTTCAAGACTACTAGCTAGAGTTGACTGGGTAAATTTACCACCAATAATTTTTTATGCTGTTACCATCGATCGATCGTTGTCTGTCTCGAACCGCGGTTTGTCTCAGTCACTAAGAAACTGTTCGCGGCCGTGGGTCCGTACCGTAGGTTCAAGAACTTCCACCTCAATGCTACTACAATTGCAATCGCTCATTCGTTCCATCCACCCGGCCTGGGCTATGCCGATATATGTTGTTGAGGCCACCTACGTGTAAAAATTCACTATTACAGACAGGATACCGTTTTTCCATACCCAGTGATTTAAGGTAAACATTTGTAACGATGGTCGTGCAGGTTCGACGAGCTGCAGCCGAACATGAACTATACGGTGCGGTTGAGTGCCGTGACGCGCACGCGTCGCCGCGGGGAGGAGGAGACACGCCACTGCGCGACCGCGCCCGCGCCGCCCTCGGCCCCGCCCCGCGCGCGTTGGCAGAAGGTAAGCTTATTACACTAAATACTGCATCATTGCTAACTAATTGGTAGTTTACTATCGATTGCCAAACGTTAATCTGTCGAAAGGTAAAGCAGAAAGGGTACAATCGATGATAGCGTTACTATCGATGATATCGATACAAAGTAGATAATTAATATAATCGAAATCATAACGATAGTTTAAATAATAGGGCAACACTAATGCTGTGGGAGGTCCTAGCTCCCTGATCTGCAAGAATGTTGAAGGTTAGTGCATTGTACAAACATAGATAAGTACATAGCGCCCGCGTTGTAATTAAATATTTGTTACATTATTGAAGTGAAACTTCTATATAGACGGGGTATTAGGATTTTTTTTGTCACGAAAAAGCGTTACGGCCGCGTGGAGGGGTAGACGATGTATCGCGTGGTGAGAGGCGGCGGCGGCGGTGGAGAGGGCAACGATGAAATAATAATTATTTTCGTTGCCTACCCGGTAAAATGTGATTTTTTATTTAAAATTAACGTAAATTAATTAATGTTATAAAGTGACTGATAATAAAAGATTATAAAAATTAAAATAATTAGATAAACAATAGTAATGTAATTGATATATTATTATAATTATTATAAAAGTTTTTAAAATGTATTATGTTAAATTATATATGTTAATTATTTTAAATTTTGTTATTAATCAGTAATTTAATATATGTCCGTTGAAGTTTCACTTCTACTATATGTCCCAGCAAACATTTTTATTCTGTATATGTTGTAATGTTAAACTTGTTAAAATCACGCCCTGCCTTTCCTATGTCGGTGTTTCTTTCGACGCTGACGCTATGGGCCGATTTAACTACTACACGCTATAAAGTACACCAGTACATCATTGAAATACTTTTTGTTGCAGATCCGCAAACGCGACAGATATATGTTTGCGATGTATCTACCGCGGGTGTCCGAGAAAAACGGCTCCATATGCTGCTACAGGTTAGAAGGCGTATCTTTACATTATATGATATGATATGGGTTGTGTAAAATTTAGTCTCCTTAATCATAATTCAATTTATTTATAAATCTTTTTTAGGGTACACAGAAAGAAATATCAACTTTGCATTGCATTGCATATAACAGTTGAGTTGAGTTACATCTCAAAATTCTGAAATATATATATATATATATATATATACGCTTTTAGCGAGGCAGGGTTTAGGAGAACAGAAATTAAGCTTTTATAAGTTAGTGCAACCAACATGTTAGACTTTGTCAAACATTAACTTATCGTTTGTAAAAAAATGTCCAATAGGTAATCTCACGTACATTAAGTAAGCTATGCGGATATCTAGCGATCGTAGTGTTCATGTAGTGGTCGTTCGTAATCAGTAAATAAAGTTCTGTATCAATTTTACTTGTAACGTTAAAACTTATCAATAAACAAAAAAGCAAACAAAGATATAGTCTCCCGACACTCAGGTGAATCAGGTATTGAACAGTTTTATCTTTGCCTATTTATAAACATAAATTCTAACTTGATTAATGCGTACGAAACTCGGTAAATAAATAAGCTGACATCCTTCGTAATTTTGCAGGATATTCATGGTGCGGTTGCTTCCAAACATGGCCTGGAAGAGCTTGCCGTCCCCGAAGGACATCACCATCGTCGACTACGCCGAGGCGCACGGCGTCAGACCGGTGCTCGGCGCGTACGCCACTGACGTGTTTTCTAAGTGAGTATTTTATATATAATTTGTTAAATTAGTATTAATTTACTTTGCAACAATCCGCAAGCACAATGTATGATGGTATACATATAGTTCTAGACATGCATAGAACCACCCTCCCTCCCACAAAGGCGAACATGCATTTATGATAATGAACCATATAATTTATTGTTAAAACACTATAAACGTTGTTGACGTGTAATAAAATATAATTTTAAGTCATTATATTTTACATTTATTAAAATATATTTAAATTTAGTATACTATGAACGTGTTGCGTAAATGAGTGTATTTTAATCTGTGGCTAGTTATGTACCGCGGCAGACTGTATACAGGTGTCTCGAAAGGGATGGATGGTATTGAAACATCTCATAGCACAACTACTGGGGCCTTAAATTATAAAATAAAAAAAAGATTTCCCAGATAGTACCCAATTTACAATTTTTTTTTTGTTTAAATGTTGTTTGATTGTTATATTACTTTGCGTTTCTGAATACCACAATTACAAATAAATTAAATCCATGGGGATTTTGGTATATTAGTATTCTTCATAGACTATACTCATAATGCAGCACTCATAGTGCAGTAAATCATAGGAGTAGCTGGTTTAATTTTTTGTACAAATTAACCTGTACTTAAATAAACATATGCGCGTTAATTACTTTTATCCGATTTAAATACTAGGTTACTGCTATATTATGCAGGCGGTGTAAATTCGACCAAAAAACAATTTTAAAAATTCGTTCAATTTTGGTCTTCATAATAAGGACATCATAAACAAAAACTACTTTACATTGTCATAAAAAAATTATTCGTTAATTCACATTTAATGTAAATGCTCAAGCTCAACTGCCATCAACCCTGATACAGGTGCGACATCTTCGAATAGAAGTTCTTTTCTATTCCATTCCAATTTGGTTTAGACCCTTTTATATAGCGTAACATTTCAACGAATTCAATCTTGCTCCGTAGCGATAACTTCCCTCCAGAAAAGGACCTGATCATGGGCGACGACGTCTCCATCTTCAACACGCACGACCCGGCGTTCTCTCGGCCCGCGTGTCGTCGGTGCTTGCGGCCCCCGCGCCGGGGCTACCCCGACCCGCCGCCGCGGATCCCCAGCACGACCCCCACCACTCCCACCACGAGAGACGAGTTCTTCGACGACGAGCTGGACACCACCGCCGATCCCGAGGAGGCGGGGAGGGCGCGGCGGTCGTTTATGGAGAGGTACGCTAGGCTTGTATCATATCATATAGTCAATATCATGCCAATATCTACAGTTATACTACTATGTTATAAAGAGAGTTGAGAGCGTTGTATGCGGAGGGTAATTTTCAGGACCACGGCCGCTATTGGAAAAATTCTTGTACCATTTGAAAGGTACGTTATTCTGGATAAACATATGCTATGTATTATGTACGGATATATATACTCTATCATATACCATACTTATGTTTGTAACACGTTGAGGTGCGACCCGATGTTGGCCGTACAAAATAGTTTTAACTCGCACTCGAAAGGTACATTCGCACAAGTATCCTTTTTGGGGGTTTTTGAGGAAATGGATAAAAAACTTTATCCAATAAAATTGCTGATAATGACCGATATAAAATGAAAAAAAAAACATGGAACGCACAATCTCCTTCTAATATTTTACAGGACAATGGTTTGTTTTGCACAGGAATATTTGTCATCAAGGAAATCGAGTCGAATTTTAATTTATTCCAACTTCAGTTCTACTTATGTAATAGAAATGACCTTGTTTGCAGTGAATTCAAGAAGGACCCAATTATGATGGATAAAGTTATAGAGGACGACAGGGAAGAGTTCAATGTCAGAGACGGACTTCTAGATCCTTCCGCTAACTACTCGAGCTTCGTCGAAGTCATACGTAAGTGCAAACATCATAAGCTCCCGTGACATAAACGTTTTATTAATCTATGACTGAATGGGTGGACACAGCAAACAAACAAACAAACAAACTTATCGAGTATGTAATGGAGACGTAAAAGTTTACTTTATCATAACAAGAATTTAATTCGCACCACTTTAGTTCATTTTGGTTGTAAGGTTATCGGCCGGTGGTCGGAGTAACTTATGCCACCCGAAGTTCCTCGGCGTGGCTCGAGAGACCGGTCTGGCCCATCTCACAGAACAATAGAGACCGACGGTTTAACGTGCCTTC
Organism: Megathymus violae; assembly: GCA_003671415.1. Classification (NCBI taxonomy): domain Eukaryota; kingdom Metazoa; phylum Arthropoda; class Insecta; order Lepidoptera; family Hesperiidae; genus Megathymus; species Megathymus violae. Next base: position 8,192,232 of record PDGT01000006.1, read on the forward strand.
CAAAGTATATATACGCTAAATAAGAAAATGTATCTTATTGTTGAACAAAATCAATTAATACTTTCATTCTTATGAGATGTACTTAAGGAAACAGTAAGTTTTTTTAATGCTTATTTGCTCTGTTACAGGGCTGTCGTCGTTCCAATCGAACACATACATAAATATTGACCGAATATTCTTGTATTGTTTGCAGCCGGTACAGAAGAAGACGACCCCATTTATACAAATTACTTGAACGTTTTGATGCCCGCCCCCACTCCGGTCGCGCCCGCGCCCACGACACCACTCGAGATTGCTCTTTTGGTATGACTGTATTTTCCTACCACCATATATATAAAGCAGAGATACTATGAACAGTAGACTAACAAAACATTTCGTATTGTTAAACACAGCGACGGAGTCCAGACTGAAAACAAATGAGTTTAGAGCCAGAGGTTCCCAGACTTTTTTTCATAAACCACTTTCAAAATGTAGCTGGCTCCGGTGGACCCTCTGCAGCTGCATTTCTACCATTTTCCCAAAACTCTACAAAAAATGTGAAGATTAGATCTAACTATGGAAATTTGCGTATCGGCTGAGTACCAACCACAAAATAATAGTTTTCGTAAGAAAGTGAGATTGATTGGTTAATTTATTCATTGATTGTGCTGTGAGTGGATGTCAAAAAAGTTACAAGTAACAGTCGCTGAGCTTCTTAAAATATTATCTGTCTACATTGATAGGTGAAGTCAAGCCAACACTTTAGTTCTTTACAATCGAATGCAGATAAATTTTCGTGGACCCCGACTTACGAATTGTGAACCGCCATTTTATTTTGTCACGTCAACGGAGACCCCCGTCGAGTCTCCCGTGGACCCCTGGGAGTCCACCTAGACCACTTCGGGAACTAAGGGTTTAGATTAACAACTGGGTCAAGTTGAAGCGTCTTACAACCCAAACCTGAGCTCACCATTAGGACGGTTTTAGTTTGATGATTATGTATCTTGTTCGAATGACATGTTCAAAATGACGGATTGACAGGGCCACAATAACATGTCACTCGGTCAAGTAAAGAACGCTCAACAACGAGACGTCGAATTACTACTAATAATAATGAAAAAGTAGAACTGTACAATTTTTTTTATAGTTCTACTTTTTTATTATTATTAGTCGAATGATGAGGTCGTAGGAAGATTAAAAAGGTATAGAAAAAAACGTGCCCTCGCCGCATCAACTCGAACAATGCAATGCGTTTGTTTGTTTGCAGGCGACGTGCGCGCTCGGCGGGCTGGTGGTTTTCATGATGATAATATTTTGCATAGTGCAAGCTCGCAAGTCCCGCAAGATGCCGCCGCACGTGCACGTCGAGATGAATCCCATACACGCGGCGTTCAGGTAACATACCGTTGTGTATTGTGCGCGGTCCGCTCGGGACGAGGTCACCGTCACGCCGGCGAAGTCTGTTGACGCCTATCACAATAACTTATACGTGTCTTACATCTCAATCCTTAAAATTGTGCGCGTAATTCTTTTGCTTTCTCCACCGTTTCGAAAGCGCCATTAACCGTCGTAGAAGAAACGGCGAAAGAAACTCCTCAGCACATCGTTTAATTCATGTGAAAATTACAAAGTGAGTTCCATTGCGGCTCTGTTATTTCCAGGTGTCTTTATCATTTATATTTTCATCTTTACCATAATATGCAATAATACATACAGCAATTGCAAGGGCAACAACTCTAATGTGCGATAACTACCCTACAGATATGTAGTGGGTCATATGGGCGGGCGGCAGCAGCTCGCCAGCGCGGTCCCGCCCGACATGCCGCCCATCGCCAGGGAGGACCTGCCCGCAGCGTACGCCCAGCGTCAGGCCGACTGCGACTATGGCTTCCAGAAGGAGTTCGAGGTGAGATCCACGTCTCATGTCTTATGATGGTCGTTTGCCACTTAATTAATTACATTTGAAACATATTACATTAAATAAAAAAGTATTAACGTAATATATCAATAAATTTTGCTATCTATATATTAATAATCCAAAATTGTTGAGTCATTTATAACTGTACTATACACATTGATTCAGTTATATGTATAGTAGCCCGGTTGGTAGTGATTGCTCTTGTCGGCCGTTCCGGGTTCGACTCCCAGCTGGGACAGATGTTTGTGACAGATAAACGTTTGTTGTCGGGTCATGGTTGTAATACCTAACTTGTGTATGCCCGTGCCGCCCGCAACACGGGGCGGAGGGGGGATTTTAATGCGGGGCTTTATGTGTGAACGTTTATTATTTACAATTATTAATATACACTGGATATTGTTATATAATATAAGTGATATGAGAAATTTGAATTTGAATCAGCAAATTGATTACAACGCCATCTATTACATTCTACGGTAGGCGTGATCCATCATCTGGACGATAAATAAAAAAAAATGTATCAAAAGTGGCGTGATCTTTAACAGAGGCATCGAAAATTTTGTATATTTAAGTCGTACGCAGCGATCGCTCCCAACCGCATAAATTGCACCTCGCGTTCGTCCGTTCAGTACACCCAGCAAGGCCAGGTCCGTCTCATGCCGGTATACAGTGCGAGTTCTGAGTGGCTTGCCGGCTGGACGCCCGACGACATCAATAGCAATTATTTACAATGTTTGTCAAGTATATTTTCACAGATTAAAAAACGTTTGACACACGAGAGCAACACGGTGTCGTGTGGCTGTGATGACGTATGCGTACTTATATTTTTTCAGAATGGTGCATATTATTTATGTGTAGCTCGAAATAACAAAATAATATATGATTATTGAGAGTATGCTTGTTACGTCGTTTTTTGTGATTGTAATGCTCATTCACGTATTAGAATTTCCATTTGTACAATTTTGTAGATTAAGTGGATATTAGAGGTGTTTTGTGCATTTTTAATGAGAAGTTCTAAGTTATTACTATGAAACGACTCGATTAGCATGAAGCTTTTAAACTTATCGTGTTACGTACGCAAATTTGTGCTGGTTTCGTTTATTTCATCCAATAATTCCTACTAAATAATGCTAAATAGTATCCGATTCATCGGTTTAACTTAACTCAAATTTTATTTCAGTTTTGATGTATTTAGATTTGTCGTTAGAATTCAAATATTTTTCATTAAACATAATACATACATGTTTCATACATAATATTGTTTTGAACTTACGTTTGCATGTTACAATGATTCAACCAAAAAAAAAAAAAAAAGTAAAGAAAGAATGAAAATATCAAACTCTAAACGCGCGCCAAACCAACAAGTTGTTACAGATGCTCCCGGAATACTTCCCGGATCGAACGACGCACGCGTCCGAGGCGCGCGAGAACCAGCCCAAGAACCGGTATCCGGACATAAAGGCGTACGACCAGACCCGGGTGAAGCTCGCGCAGATCGACAGCATCACCGGCTCCGATTATATCAACGCAAACTACGTGATGGGATACAAGGTGGGTTTTTATTGCTGTCCATGCACGCGTGCATTATTTATTTACTAACTGCGTAATAAATTCTCTACTTCAGTGAATCCTGAGGCGATCGGACATTATCGTACACAAATCTTGTAAAGTATTAACAAACCTAAGTTAGCTAAACTTGACAACAGCGATGGATATATTGATACCATACTCGTTCGGTAAAATTTTTTCATTTTATTAACGTTATGTTTTTTGGAATTAGTTTGAAAGTTTCCATGGCATATTAACATCATAATATGAGTTGCAGAATGTAGACACTTAATTTAAATAAAGTTAGAAAAAAAACATTATTTTTTTATAGTCAGTTACAATAAAATACTGGTTAGAACAATTTAAACTTTAGCTATTCCTCTCCCTGTAGCGTAGATACTGGTATAAACAACTCTCTAGTGGTTAGTGTGTGTCTAACTTGAGTGTTTTCTGCCCTCACTGTGCTTACTAAGGACCCTTCGGAGCCCACTCAGGTATTGCATGTGATTAATGCTTGTGATTCTGTTGCATCCCTCACTAATTCTCACCCTTTCCCACTATCTTTAGTTCTCTTGTCGATGTTCTTAATTTAAATTATTTAATTCGGTTCACGAGTCTGTATGATGGAGAGAAAACTATTTTAAATCGGTTGTCGTACATAATATTATTATAACAAAATGTATAATTATGGTGCGGGTGGGGAAAATGTTTTTTATTTATATACTTAAGCTCTTTTTTTGATTGCACAGTATAACAAAAAATCAAAAACGTACAAACGATACATTTTTCGTTGTTAAGCACAGTACAACGGGCGGCCCTATCGCATACAAGCGATTTCATCCAAACAACCCAATGGAAAGAAGGAAAATCGTGTCTGAAAAAAATTTGGGCAGCTTGTACAAATAAAGTTTGTCAATACAAAAACAATAAATAACTTAGAAAGAACACATATATTGGTTTAGGACATTCGTCGTTCTGTGAATTAGATATACATATATAATTTTTCTATTTTTAATTTATGGACAGATTGAAATGAAACGAACTTTAAAGATTATGTGATGCTTACTGCAATACATTAGTGAAAACAATAACTAAATCGATTTAGCCGCAAACGCAAATCGTAATAACTACCGTGTGGACATGGGCCATCAGCGATCATACATTATTAATTTTTCAACCTGAACGAAGTCTTTGGGCCGCCATTACTTTATAATTAACCAATATGACGTAAGGATAGTAAACATCCGTTGTACAAAAATGTATTAAAATCAAATTATTGTAACAGTTACCTAAAATAGATTTTATGTAGTGTGACAGTGATTTTTATTAGAAGCTGAATTAGTTTTTTCCCGATACAACATTTAATTCTTTACATTTATTTATAAGTTACTTTTTTATCAATTAGGAACGGAAGCAATTTATCTGCGCCCAAGGGCCGACAGATACGACGGTAAACGACTTCTGGAGAATGATATGGGAGCACGGGTTGGAGTTGATCGTGATGCTGACGAACCTGGAGGAGTACTCGAAGGTCAAGTGCAGCAAGTACTGGCCGGACGAGGTCAGGGGCGCGCGCGCCTTCGGCAACATCACCGTGCACCACGTGTCGGAGAAGCGGTTAGTGGACTCGGTCGCGCGTCCAGCCCGCCCGCCGAGCGAGGGGCTCCATGTTCGAATCACGATAGACGTTTATATGACAGTTAAACGCTTGTTCTCCGGTCATGGATGTTTGCTATGTCATATTCGTGTATGTTTATGCCACTCGCAATACATGGAGCCCTAGTGCGGAGAGCGTGAGGGTGTGATTGTTTTGTACGTTTTTTGATGATTGAGATCAACAACGTCACCGCAACCAATAGCTATCCCAGTGTTGGATCGGACTGGGGACTCCTCTCATGAGAGGGACGGTTAAGTTCCTAGTCCACTACACCGGTAACACACCTTCGGGTCCATGTTTGATGTTATTCTAACAGCTTTCCAACATACTTTACCGGTTACACCGGCGTACAAGTATATATAATTAACTATGCTACACATATATAATCTTAGGAATCCCTAAAATTATCAGTCTGCATCCTCATTATATTCAATTGAAAATTACAATGACAGTGTCATTACAGAGAACTCTCACGTATGTTCGTTAAAGATGTTTTCCTTCGCCCAACAAGCTAATGATAATTAATTTCTAATACGCACAAAATTTTGTTTAAGTCCGACAGACTGATATTTAAACTTACAACTTTCAATAGTGTTATTACACATGTGTGTATTTCCAAGACGATCTAGACGACACTTGGACCCATGTAATTAACGTGTTGTATTGTTTCAGCTACTCGGACTACATCGTGAGGGAACTGAAGATAACGAAGCAACCGACCAATAGTGACGATCAACCGATCATTGAGAACAACGGCATAGCCAAAAGAAACGGAGGTAAGTGCAGTTTTAATTTGATATGCTGTACATAGACAATGTAATATTGTACTCATTGAGTTAGTACTGTATAATTTGCATGATCAGTACTGACTGCGCACCATGAGCAGGGGAGGTTGGGTTAAATTTATGTAAGGAAGAAGAAGACTTTCGCACAATATTTCACATTGTCGAAAAGTGATGTTTTCAGAAATGTTTAAATATTTATTATCTAACTAGCTGTGCCCGCGACTTCGTCCGCGTGGAATTTAACAAAAAAGTTATTTAGTAGAATTAAAAGTAGCCTATGTTACTCCTTATTACCTCGGCTACCTGCCAGTGAAAGTCCCATCAAAATCGGTCCGGCCGTTTCAGAGATTAACCGGAACAAACAGACAGATCACAATTGTAAAAAATGTTATTTTGGTTCTATGTACCGTATATGTATGTAGTAAAAAGCGGTTATTTTAATATTACAAATAGATACTCCAATTTTATTTAACAACCGTCCACTTTGAGCGTTAGCATCCAGTTTCAAATATACCAAAAAATGTGCAAAATTATAGTTCTGTGGAATAGCAATTTCATACAAATTTTAACACCTAGGTTCGCCCCTCGGAAGGTGCAGTATTTTTTTTATCCGTTCCTCAGTTATGTTACGTAAGAAACTCCTCCATCAATTCAAAGCTTATGCGTTCTGTCGATCAGTACATTGATTTTGTTAACATAGACCGTTATCGTTCGGCAGAGTGCGGCAGCGAGAGCGCGCCGACGTCGCCGCGCGAGGCGAAGGGAGAGTCGCGGCTGGTGCGGCAGTACCACTTCCTCATGTGGAAGGATTTCGCCGCGCCCGAACACCCGCACTCCATACTCAAGTTCATCAAGGTGAACGACGTATCGATGCTACTTTGACACAGTCACTGCGTGCATCTTTGTGTACGCCGTTGTCAACTGGTTTAGTTGCTAGTGTCTCAAAAGTGGTGATTTTTACAAAATATTGCATAACTATAAAAAGTACAAAGTACAATTCACACGAGAACAATACGTTTTTATTGTTCTACAATCCACATCTAAGGAAATGTATATATAAAAACACATATCTTCTCATGTTCACGTGTTTGCGAGTTTGAAGAGCTTGTGTCTCGTTAGTATTAATTGGGTCGATGACGTGAGGCTGTCGACAGGCCTGGTCCTCGGTGTCAGTAACCACCGGCGAACATGGCACAAGTTTCATTTAGCGCAGTGCTGGTGTGAGATCTGATATCTTAATCTATACCTAAGAAATGCCTATAAATAAAAATTTGAACCGCTGTGACCCCCCAGTGATTGTGGACACGTTACATATAGAGATTTGGTCAGGAAGCTACCTGCAAGTTTGAAACAAACATAAATTAATATCCTCATCATAGTTTCGGACGAGAGATACGAACCACCACTGGAGCATTTATAAAATCATAATTAGAAACGGTATTCTTAAAATAGGTAATTAAATATGTCGGTAATTAATTCATTGTTTCTTGTTTTATTTTATTCTTTCATGTCTCTTATCCAAGCATACAGTCTCAGTATTATTACGCTAGATACGTTTACCAACGTAAGTTAGCAAAGCGTTCTTGCTACGAAAGGTTTTATGAAACATTTGACAATATTTTTTATAACTTTATAGATATCACTCGATAAAAGTGTTAGGAAAGGATTTGGGCAGGTATAAAAACTTGAAATTGTATTTTATTATGTTCTAATATTAATATTACAAAAACTATTATTGAATGTCCTCTAAAGTCGGACCCTAAATAGGAAACCTTCGATTACTTCGCGACAGTCTGTAGGTATATAGGTTGAGTACGGTGAATTACATGTTAATAATTGTAATCGCAGAGGGTGAACGAGGCGTGGGCGACGGTCATCGGACGGCCGGTGGTGGTGCACTGTTCGGCCGGTGTGGGCCGCACGGGTACGCTGGTGGCGCTGGACTGTCTGCTGGAGCAGATGCGCGCTACGGGCCACGTGGCCGTCTTCAACACTGTCGCCGAGCTGCGTCGCCAGAGGAACTTCCTCGTGCAATCGCTGGTGAGGACGTCAGGACGCAACGTTGCTGCTTGTGTACCATTGTGACCGGTGATGATCGCTGGTAAAACCAGTTGATATCGGTGGAATGTCTCCCTTGTGTAATCACCGGTGAGACATCATTTCATGACGTCCCTGTGGCTAATTACGGCCGACGCCCAGGCTGCTGAGGATTGACATGCAAGAATATGGAAAAATTATTAAACTGTTAATTTGTTATGTAGATAATTTCAAACATCACCACAACAAAGAACGGTGTTCGTTCGTTGGCAGAAACAATACGTGTTCGTGTACCGTGCGCTGGTGGAGTACGCGCACTACGGCGACACGGAGATCCCGGCGGCGCGGCTCAAGAGCGCCATCGACCGGCTGCGGAACACGCCCGAGGGCGCCGACAAGTGTCTCATGGAGCACGAGTTCGAGGTACTCGCACGCGCACGCGTTTTCGTACATTCGATGAACCTCTTAGTGCTTTTGAATCGTGCAACGTCATGGATATCCATCTATTATTATTAACCTACCCTCGCTTCGCTTTGGAGAATACCGTAGAAGCAGATCTATTTGTTGAGGTTAAAAGTATTTAATTTTAACCCATATTATACAAGTAAGTTCCAAATATCCCATGCATTATCTAAATTTGGTTCAATACTTATACATGTATAGTCAGAAAATCCAAATAATATCTATGACAAGTTTGCGTACATTGAGTTTTCCAAAAAATATTGATTGTACACCGTCACAGTTTCATTATTATTATCATAGATAATATTACCTATAAGCATTACTAGGGAAGACGATCTGCATGTTAATAAGTTAGATAAGAGGGTGCCAGTCGAATTCAAATTAATAATAATTTAATTTTTTTTCTACATACAATAAGTTAATTCCATTCGATAGTAAGTGGTGATGAAGTCTAAGATGTTCAACGCTAGTAACTTATAAAAGCGTATTCACTCTCCTGTTGTAAATACGGAATTCTTTTCGGAAAGATGCTTTAATATCGACGAGGAGAAACTCCTCAGCCCATCAACCGTAACGCTATCGCATCTGTGCCAGAAAATGATGGAGCCACCGGTGGCGGAGCCGGCCAAGTCGTGCGCGGCGGGCCAGGCGGACGAGCTGCGCGTCAAGAACCGCGCGCCCGACTGCCTGCCGTACGACCGCAACCGCGTCATCCTCGCGCCCGTGCCCGCCAGGGACTACTCCACATACATCAACGCGTCGTTCATCGAGGGTTAGTCTCGCAACGCATGGTGCATTCATTTATATTTATGTCTCCTGTATTTTTATAATATTGATAAGTCAGAACTTATATTAGGCCAGAGCCTAAGGGCCTACTGATAGTTACTTGTTTGTTGGGTTGGGTTTGTTTGTTGGATTTCCAGTATATAAGCGAAATTTTAGCTCCTCCAAAAAAAATTTTTTTTTTTTTTTCTTTACCAAAGCAAGTGATAATTAGTTTAAATGTGTCCAGAGCAGTGAATTGGAAGTACATCTAGGATAAGAGCGTCCAAGAGAGAAAAAAATGTACCCATTACTATAAAAACGATATATATATATATATATATATATATATATTTAAAATATAATTGCAGCATACGACAACTCGGAAGGATTTATAATCACCCAAGACCCACTGCCCAACACAATCACGGATTTCTGGAGGATGGTCTCCGAGCACAACGTGTCGACCATCGTCATGCTTAGCGAGGTGAGTGGCTTACGGCGCTGCGTCGTAACTTGTGAGCGGTATCGTATACCACTGACGTTGTTGTGTTTCTATTCTTTCTTTGTTATGTACTACAATATAGGACGCTTCAAGTCTCCTCAGATTTAGAGAGAGGCCCCTGTCTCGCAGTGGAATATCTACGGACAGACCATTCCAAGCCTTCGCGGCACGCACGTTCGCATGATTCGAACTTGAATGGATACCAACCGAACCGGTATCATTGTGTCGAGAAGTGAATATTTTCTTTGTGTTAAATTTGATCACAATAACTATTGTGTGTGTGTTTGTGTGTCGTAACGTTGTGTGCGCGGCTGTTGCAGTTGGGCGAGGGCAAGTGCCCGCGGTACTGGGACGACGGCACGGCGCAGTACGACCACATCGCGGTGCAGTACGAGGAGAGCGAGTCGTGTCCGTACTACACGCGGCGGCAGTTCCGCATCACCAACACCAAGGTGCGCGGCGCACGTACACACGTCCGGGTGGACAGTGTAACATTAGCTATTGTTGAACAATTAATTATGTACACATATACAAAATATATGTTGATCCGGAATAATATACCTGTCAAATGGTAAAAGAATTTTTCAAATAGATGCCGTATTTCCGGAGTCCGGAGAATATTCGGAAACTCATAAAAAACGCACTCTCTATAATATCAATATAGATTTACATATCCAGTACTGTCATTCAAGTTGTTGTGCCTGTTAATATTTGTACCATTTCAAACCTAATTATCTTATCGTATCGTAGGAACGAGGGACCTGAGAGCTAAGACGGGAAACAAAACTGTTTGGACGTGATTTGAATAAATGTTGACATAAATAAATGAGTAAAAATCAGGCATGATAGCTCTGAAATGAATGGTGATAGCTCTGCAATGGATGGTCACATTATAAAACTCAATTGGTAGCAAATGCAAAGAGATCCGTGATTCTAACGTATCGACATAGGTGGCTCGATGTATTTTTAGAGCTTAACGATTATAGAACTAGTCACAACGCATTCTTAATGTTCAATATGATACGATTATTTGTCATATTGTTTATTGAATTGCAATGTAAAAAAAGTAGGTGCTGCGAAAACTTAAATTCGACATACCCGCCATAAAAATGTAGAAGGTTCGTAACGTAATTTGTGCCCTTTTATATGTCTTGTGTGGGACTGTGGAACTTATAATTAAATAAAGAAGTATTCATCACCGAGACTCACAGTCAATTTTATTGTTTATTAATCGTGCAATACAATCAAAGATCTAAATATAGTATTTTTACAAAGCATTTTTTCGTATCACGGACGCAACTGCCGTAGAATTGAACTGTACTATAAAAGTTTGTTGTTGTGTTTAGAGCGGCGAGTGGAGCTCGGTTCGACAACTGCAGTACCAGGGCTGGCCCACGGCGGCGGGCCACGTGCCCGAGGTGACCCGGGGGTTGGCCGAGCTGGCCGAGCTCGCCGCGCCCGTCGACCTCGTGCAGCGGCCCCTGCTGGTGCACTGCCAGTGAGTGAAGAATTTGACATTGTATTAGTATTTATTTATGTCAATTGACAAATGTTTACACGGAGCACACAAAGACCCTTTAAAAACATTTTAAATTGAGAATCCTAGAAGGAGGATAGTAGCTCACCACCGGGCAGTCAAAGTATGCACGGGTACGTTAAACTGGGTGTTACAGAGGTGTTAGTTGTTCGGTAGATTGCCCACCAGCAGATCAAAGAACGACGGATCATCTTTCACTCTAAAAATAATTAGTCAACTTTTCACCCAGCCCCCGAGTGGTGAGACTTGAGTTTCCCAGGATATATGAACTGTTGATAGGTAATCAGTTAAAAAATGCTATCTCGTAGTGAGTTCTGCCATTAGTAATAGATGAAATACCATTACACGGATAAAAAAAAATTGTGTACGTACCAAAATAATATACCACCCGTGTCGTGCGTGCGCGTGTTCGACACAGATACGGCACGGAGCGGTCGGCGCTGTTTGTGGCGCTCTGCATCCTGATCTGGCAGCTGCGCGTCGAGCGGCGCGTCGACGTGAACAGCGTGGCGCGCAAGTTGCGCTCGCAGCGCGCGCGCACCATCGACACATTCGTGAGTTATCTATGTTTATACGGGAGTATCGAACGAGCTAGCAGTACACCGGCAGCACTGAGTGGCCCATCGACTGTTGTGGCCGTGGGTTTTAAATGGAACTTTCGTGTTGGAGTTGGTCACGTTGCTCGGTTGATTGTGTGCGTACGTACTTGGATGTCGGTACGTGTATGCGTGTGTACGTGCGTACGCGTACATTGCTACTGGTGTGGCTTGAAACGCAACGTCTTGTTTGTATATGTCCTAAGCAATTTGTAGCTTTAAATAATACTAGATTCATTAGTAGAATTGTAGCTTAAGGTTGGCGACTGTGCGCTGATGGAGACGATTATTTACAATCATGGCTACATCATGAATTGTTATAAGATATAAAAAAAACTTTGTTTCGCATTTTAGATATCGGATAGCTAAAATACACACATAAACTTGCTTAGTCGTCTCCCGGAGTAGTCAATTTGCAATTGAATTCATTTTAAGATTCATCATCGGTATTGTTACAATTATCATCACAACCGATAATTTACTTCACTGCTGTTGGGCTTTGGTCTCGTCTCAAAATGAAAAGGATTGAAGCCACACTCGCCACGCTGACCAAGTGTAGACCTTACACCCCTTTGAGAATGTGATGGAGAACTCGTATGATGTGCAAGTTTAATCCGCATGTCTTCCTTCACCGAAGCAACTGGTAATTGATTTACAACACACACTTATCAATTACAATCATCTATCATGGGAGATTGGCGTTAAAATATTTTTATTGAACCACATTTTTCTCGCATTCTTCTTTAACATCGCATGTGTTGTTCGCTTTACAGTTGCAATACGAATTCCTACACCGTGCCATACTCAACTACGCCGAGCTTCACAACCTTCTCGAGGACAGCTAAACTCGGTGGCTCCAGCAACGTTTAGGCTAAATGAAACCTTAACCCCAGCGCGTAAGAACGATATCACAATGAACTAACTCACCGAATCGAGGCTCGACCGCAACGCCTACTGTATACAAACATATACAACATATATTATAAGCGAATTTAATCCGTATTTATGAGTTGTTTCGGTGTAAAATAGCGTACAAAAGTATGACACAAAGGTCTTTTCGATCGCTTAGGCTTAGGTTACGTAGAGCGCTCAGTAATAAATATCTTTTTTTTTGTTAGTACAAAAGTACTGATTTAATTTTATATTTAATATGTTGGGAACGTGTAAATTTTCGAATGATTAAACTGACTGCGTCTAGGGTGTATGTAAATTGATTCGATAGTTTATCGTTGTAGTTTTTTTAAACGTATCATATTGAACTGTTCTGTTGTTAAGGAACTATTATTTATTACGCCCCAATTTTTGTATAGTTTGATGACAATGGATAGAATAGTGTGGAGAAAACGTGGTTCAAAGAAATCGAATCGCTTTTAATGAAAGCGTGTAGGTTGTTGTATATTACCCGATGGCCAGTCTTCTTGTTAGCTGGTTCGTACGAGGTTTCAATTGTCGATGCCGAACCGTGTATCTTTGCCATTTAGATTCCGATCAGAAATTGCTTTTTAACCCCCAAATCATCATTCGATACATATGCGTGCAATAGAAACCCGACTAACGATATACGATAATAATATATTTATTTTAAATCTCAGTGTTATTGAAGAAAACAAATTTGAAAATTACAGCCGTTGAATAGTTGTAATTATTTTAAAATCATATATACATATATGACGAGAAAAATAATTATCCCACGATTATGAATCTTTGAAGCGATATACGCTTAGATAGAAATTAATTTTTATTGCAACCAGCTCCATTATATATAGATAGTTGTATATTTGTCATTCAGTGCGTTAATGATGCGAATGTTTGTTAGTTTGTCACTCGTCAATGATATTGAAAGTTGAGACTGATAATGTTGATGTTCATAATGAGATATGAAATAGCGAGTATATAATGCATGTGGTATGTTATTCGCTAATTTTTTTTTCTTTTTATTAAATTTTGATTGTGATCATCGACAAGTAAAAATTAATCCATTGATGAATTCAAAAAGGGTGAATGTAGTGTGAGACATTGAATTGAGTCTTAAATATCATTATCAGTTACACCCCGCCGGGATCTGACCTTATCTTAAAAACTATATATCATAAATATGCGTACAAACTGTCCAGAATAAATGTCAAAAACGCCCATTGATCAAAAGTTCAGTAGAGTTCAGAATACCACGAGCAGACACAGACTGATGGAAATTGTTTTTTTTTTAATACTATTTATGTTAGATTCATGATTATATATTATAAGGTAAATTATTAAAGGGGCGAGTAACAGACTGACAAACAATATTGCCTATAAGTAGGTTAGATCTGATGTAGTCGCTTATTAGTTCTGTACAAAACATCCTGTATATGTGTCGGTAGCAAAAAGGGCTCAACGTGCAAATTTTATTTAATTGATGAATTTTAATTGCTATATAGTAAATATAACATAACTCCAGTAAGTAATCGCTTTCTTCTCAAAACAGATCTACAATTTTGTTCTATCTCTATGTAAAGTTGCTTAGAAGAGATCTCTTTGTTAGCAGTAAGCAATTTGTATTAATTAATAGCAGTGACCCTTTTTCACAAAATTCCACGGGAATCGATCATTCTGCCAGGATCGAGAGTATTATAGATTATTAGCTCATAGTATAAGTTTGAAGTATACTAAGAATCATCTAAATCTCATCCTTGGTTTTAGTTTTTTAATTGAACGGACAGACAGTAACTTGATATTTTCTAAATAATATATGATTAGGTTAGAGATGGTTTGGATATTAAATTTCAGATATAAGATATAATAATATACGAATAATGTTAGTTTAGGTTACGGTTACGAATATTAAATTATTTCGGATTATCCGATTGTTACGGATATTAGACGATTTAAGACTTTAAAAAAAATATAATTTGTCTACAAAGTAAAAGCTTGGCTATCTTTCTGGGTATTATTTGTTATTATAATAATGGAATAAAAACTTGAAAAATGAAATAATAAAAACGTCCAACAAACGACTCGGCAAGTGTGCGGCTCGGACAGCGAAAACGTGTCTCATTTACATTTTGCCCCTATTCGAAACTATTCGAAACTTTTTGATCGGATTCGGTTACGGTTGCGGGTTTATTTTTAATTCGGATATCCGATAGTTTCGGTTACGGAGCTCCGTAACATCTCCGGTATAGGTTCGTTCACCTTACAGTTTTATTATTATATAAATTGTTGTGATTGTATTTTTCCTTTACTCGTTAATTAATAACAATTGTGCAATTTGCAAGAATAAATGCCCCAACTAATAATAGGCACAATCAGGATATGTTAAGTGCGCAGGTAGTTAAGTAAAAACATTAAATACTCACATGAGACGATATCACATTGATCATT
The DNA here is from genome assembly GCA_003671415.1 of Megathymus violae. Lineage (NCBI taxonomy): Eukaryota > Metazoa > Arthropoda > Insecta > Lepidoptera > Hesperiidae > Megathymus > Megathymus violae. Next base: position 8,207,378 of record PDGT01000006.1, read on the forward strand.
GTCAAATGAAAATAGGATTAACAAAGGTGTTGTTTTTATCGAATACATATTTTTATATTGAAGGCAAAATTGTCGTAAGTCTCTTTAGCTAATTATTCGATCTATATAGATTGCTTAATATATTTTTTATGCAATATAGAATTATACCAATAAGCAGTTGCCTGTAAAAATGTAATATTACATTTTAAAAGTGTGTTGGACTATAAATATACTTTGATTTTATGTAGTGCATTTTGCGAAAGTAAAAATTGAAACTCAACTCATACTTTTGTTATTATTTTTAATTATATTAGTTCAGTTCATGTATTGATATCGTCGATGACATTGTAAAGTGAAAATTAAAACACAGGTCTGCCATAGTGTACCTTCAATGTACAGAGATTTACTTCAGTTATATTCACAGCTATAATATTCGCCCCCACAAGTAATATATCTGTTGATATAGAACGCATACGTAGACGATTCTACAGGATGTTTTGTACGGACATTAAATTTATAATAATTATATTTTACAACATTTACGCTATGTTATTATTATAATTATATATATATTTGGTATTTTAACTTACCAAACAAAATCTTGTCCAAAGAGATGATTGACGAGGAGGTGAGAGTAATGACGGATGTTTTGAGGAAATTTTTGATAAAAACTAAATGTTATACGTATTTATTTTTGGTAACACGAGAGGCCATATAGATGTGCATGTTTATTTATTTCGGTGAGAAATTAAATTTACGAGGTTTTAACAGCCTCCGGTGGTATGCAAGGTCAGAATTGTAAACGTTATATACCCCAAAGTAGCACAAATTTTATATAAGGGTGCGTGCATACTGTGTCTTTTATCGTGGACGAATTATCACACGAAACGATGTATCGGCCGTTGTAAATAGTTCATTTTTCATGTACTCGGTACGAGTGAACGGTACCAAATGTATTGTCGCGTACACGCTGCGGACCAACTCTGTTAACTTGAGCGCTGGGCGTTGTATTGTAACGGCCTAAAGTTGACATTCCAAGTGTAAGGTCCGACGCCGCTCGTGGAGTACTGTGACAAGTGAAATGGTAATATTTCCGAACGTAAGCCGTAAGAACTAGCGCCGGTGTGCACGAGCCGTTACCCAAATTTTCGATGTATTTACTATATGATTTACGTTTGTTTGTGTACTGCGAGACCGGGTATCGAGTCTCGTTTATGTGCGACCGTCTGCGGTGTGCCTACACTATGCAAAGGTTCGTGCCGTCTCGCTCGCGCACCTCGTTCCGATTACGATGTTTCCGCAAGTATGCGTGGTACGGTGCACAGTGTGGGTAGACTAATAACGAGCATATATTTTGTACGTAGGTTAAGTTATGTAATTTATATTAGATTTTGTATGAGAATAACGAAATATACACTATGTTGATGTGTGTCGTGCGAGATTGCGGGCGTGCGGGACGCGTATTTTGTTGCATTTTAATGGTGATGTGACGTTCGGTCCCGTTGTGAGAACGGAGTTTTGTACGTTCAAACGTTCGGTTGTACGTGAGGCGATGACAGAAACATTGTCTCATGTGTAATTATTTTATAAACTCTTATTAGATTATTTTTGAAAATGTTTCGTTATTCTCGTGATCTACTCTAAAGGGTCATCGCTCACCGAAACAGATCCACGGAAAATCGAAGCGACGATCTAAAATTCGTGAGATGATTAACTTCCTTATTAAAATTATCCAATTTTCCTTGGAGACGATCATTTATGCCCGAGACTGTGACACACGCGTACGACTCGGTTTAGGCATTGTTACAATCGCCTACGTTCAGGGATGCCGGGGAACCGTGAGTGGTTCGTGTGAAACGTTGATTGTAGCATATTTATTCATATAACTAAATTATGGTGCACTGAGTAACACTTTGCATAACTGTATCTGATATAGTAGGCTTCGTACGTCATATTTGTGCATTTCAGAAGTGAGAAAGACCTACGACCGAGTTGTATAAAAAAGTGAATAAAAAACTTCTACATATATTATCAAATTATTCCCAAAGATTTTGTTAAAATTATGACGATATTATGTCAAATAAAATTTTTGAATGTCGCTTCGTTTCGCTTCATTTGGACCGTGCATCTGTGAGGGTTGAATCTATATTCTTTTTGAATTGCAATACTGTCTACACGTAAATATACAAGTGATAATTGACCGAACGAGAAAATCATTTATGTTTTACAACCGACCACGACGACAACATTATATATTGCTTCCTGTAATTCCGTTTACATCAGTATATAATATTACAATATTTATATAGAGTAGATAAAATAATTAAATAATTGTAAATCCCAAAATTATAGTATACGACAAAGTAAAAGTTGTCAGTTTCTCAGTGAGAATTAACACTAGCGCCGAGACACGGTCCCACTGGACTTGTTTTTCACTTCTTCTGACCGGCCGTCGTTCGATGAGCCTTCTTTTTTATCGTTTACTTTAATGAAAGCATTGACTTTCGGTTTCAAAAATCGATTTCTCGCTCGGCAGACTTAGATTAGAACTGTCAGGATACGCTCAAGTCTCAAACGGTACATCCAGATGATGAGTAGGTACTGGTTGTGGAACGGGCGCAGGTCATTTCGGGAATTAGGTAGAGAATATTTTAATTATTGGTTGTATTTTAAGCATATCTTATAGATGTTGTCAAATAAAAAGTTGGCATATGAAAATATTACGTGTGCAATGTTGAATTTGGTAAAAAGTTTTTTGCGTTTAAAAAGTTCATTCGACTGATGTTGAAGGATTTGCAGCGAACGAATCAGATATTACTATCGTGACAGTTGGAAGCGATCGTCTAGCGGTTGGGTTGTCGGTCTCGATCTCGGGGCTCGGGTCGCGGACGCACCACGAACGCTTTGAAGTTGAACGATCGATTTCATCCGCTTTTAGTGGGAACGTGTCTCCGAATGTCCAATAGATAGCTATTACGCACGATATCGATACAAACGGATCGTATAGTTTGTTGTGCCGTGGCCGGTTCGCTGGCGAGTCTGTTATTTGAAATGCTGTAATTTCGGGCTTGCGTGCCGTCTCCGCGCGACGGGCGCGCTTGGGGGGGGGGGGCGTCGCGGCGTCTACGACGTAGGAGCTGTCGACTTTCATATCGATTCTAATACCTCCATTGATCCACGCTGGAGCGGCGTGGTTGGAGTTCGATCCGGGCCCCCTCCATAGCGAGATCCGTGCCTCGGATCAAATGTCGATAGTTCTGATAAGAGTATTATTATTTGTGTTATTGACGAGTATTATCTGTTTTACCAAAGCGTTTGATTGAAGTAAAATTCATTATTGTACATGATAAAGGAAATACATGATAAATGGAAAGTTATTTTTTTAACATTTAAATATAAAAAAAATGAAATATAAAAATGAACAAAAAAAAACGGTGAGAACCCGCTTCGTTCAAAAGTATGAAGTCTTGTTCAGAGTGCAGTGCAGGATTGTTGTTTGTAAAACTGATACGACCTATTGGTGATTATGAGTAACTCGCACACCACGCGGCGAAACAGTTTAACGTCTGATCTTTGTGACCGCAACCGATCTCTTCACAAATGTGCTCGACCAACTAACTGTTCTGTGCGCGCGTGACAACGTCGCCGGAGCGCATGCAGGCCCCTGGCGCGACTGATGTGTTTTCTAGCTTTTATCTATATAAAATGTAAACGATAGGAATGTTACGACTTTTTTTTATATAAAAGACTAGTTTTAAGTTAGTATAGGCGAAGGGTTTGGAAAACGCCGGTTGGCTGCAAAAGACACTTTTGAGATGAAATCCGCTCGAATAGAAAACGATCTGCGTTTGGCAATCGATATATAAATATGATAGATGATGTCTTAAAAATTTCTTTTGTGGTCTTTGACAAGACTCCAGTTGGATGTGCTAAATCGTTAATTTTACGAACGTAACAGCTTATCGCTTTCAAATTAATTTATCACAGTTTTGTTGTTCATCGGACAATCTATCTGAACTTATAAATATGTATTGTAAAGAGTCTTGCTTACTCGAAAACCTACAGTGAATCGATTGATACAATCTGTGTGATGAAACGATATTTTTTCCGATTCAAGTAACGACGTACCAAACCGAAAGCGTAGCAAGAACGATCCAGATATAACGGTACCGATTGCACCAATGTCAATTGGTGCACAACGGTAAGTTGACGGTACCGTCTCCGATGCGACGGTCTGTTGCGCACAAACATTCCTTATTCGTTAATCTGAGTGTGTTGTACGTCGTTGTTTGGGATCATATTATATTATATTAATGCAACGCTGACACGCTTTGACGTTTTTTCTAGTCTTCGATGCGTTTGTAGACAATCTTATAGACTTACAATTATTTCTCTTGTTTCTTAGCGTCTATTTCTAAGTAATGCTGGTGAGTTAAATAATATATCTGTGTACCATAAGGTGTTTGTTGGATCAATAAAGGTTTGTGATGACAAAATGAATAGGTGGTTGAAAGTTTAAAATTTCTATATCATAACCTAATAATACATGTAATTTTTACTTTTAATTTTTTTTTCATGTGATATTCAGGTATAAGTATAAATATTTCTTGGATTTCAATCCCTCTCATGTAATAGGGTGGGTCGCTAGATTAGAGATTGTTGGAACGTATCGTGCCACTCATAGCAGGAGGGTGTGGGTGGAGTCGACCTCGTTTATTAATTTATTTACCAAACCAGCATCACTCTGAAGGATTCGTCATTCTGTAGGATTTTGTATTTAGTCGCCGAGTGGATTAGTTTAAGCTTTATTTGGATCAGTAAAAGGTTTATTATCGTGTAGTGTTTTATTTGGTTAGTGTTCACGCGAGTTTTCTTAGTCATTTACACATTATGTAACAACCAGCAAGGACTTTTGGGAATGTACAATGAAACTTACTGTAATCCAAGTAGGTACATAGCACGGGCAGCGTACTGCGAGATATGAAACGTTTACAGAACAGTTTTGTATGGAAATTTTCAATTTCAAATTTACAAATTAAATAATTATATCATTATAATAGAAGAATGGCATAAAATTAAGTTAGTTTTAAAGGTACTACGGTAGATTCCATTAGAGTCCTTGTTGATCGCTGTAACCGTTGTATTACACCTACTCATAAGACCTTTCATCTTTTTACTTTGTACTTGTAAGTGACCAAATTTAATACTTTAAAATTACGTAACCGAAATCGAAAAAGCTCGCATGCTTATTATGTAAATATATTATAAGTGGTACGCGCAAGCTTCAATTTTATGTGTAATATGTTTATTTAATTTTGTAACTAAGCATTGGCAGTGTCAAACGGAGAATATTATGTTCATTATGTTTTTATTTTTGTAAATAAATATGCAGGTCGTGTAATACAATATTTTTGAAAATATACCACTATTTAGAAATGTTGACTTTTATTTCCTGGGCTATTTTACAACCTCTGTGCATTGATGTATATTGGTACGTGTTGGTATAGCATAATACATTTAAGTCAACTAATGATTGCTGTATTTGCAATTGTTAATAAATGGTCGTATTATTTATTACTATAGAGAGTGCAAGTCTGATAGTTCGAAAGGTAAGTTCCCCGATTCTCGAGTGGTAATATTTATTCTACGTTGGGTTTCACAAACACTAATTACGTCATCGCTTCAACAAATCCCTACCGTGAGTGGTGCCGGAAGAATAAGCGACAAGAAGCTCTTGAGGAGACTTTTCCTACTTCACAATTACAGAACGCAATTATAGCTATATAATAAACCTTTCCGCAAAGAAAGCTTTTGACGTGAATTTTTAATTTACAATATGGCATTTCTGTTAATTGTAAAGAAATTTTATTATAAATACTAGCAAACTGGCCTCGCTTCGCTTCGGAAAAACGCCTTACGCGTAGAAATAGCACCTTCATTGTTTTAGGACGTGGGTTTTTCACGTTCTGTAAATTTGAAATATATTAATGTATAACTTCTTTATTTATGGACGGATTGGAATGAAATGAAATATAAACATTAAGTGAAGCTTACTACAATACATTAGTATAAACCATAACGAAATCGGCTAACTGGTTTCCGAGATTAGCGCGAACAAACGCCCTGAAATATATTCTAACAACTATTGTTTTGTGTTTTATTGCGTTAATAAAAGTCGCTAATAATATTTTTCTTGTATAGGTACCGTTCATGTACAGCAAGTGATCAGTTACAATTTTATTATATGTATAGATCTACACATCTATCCTTGAAAGAGCCACCCGTTTTGCTTCGTCTGAAATTTGGTACAATCATTTCAGCCTTATTCCTCGTATTAATGTTGTGAACTTTAAGAAAACTATCACAGTATTTTTTAACATACATAATATTATATTGTAATGCAATAGGTAACATACCAATTTCTCTAAAGTGATCTCTAAACGAGTCCCTAGGCCTGAGGTTGTAAATGCCGTGTACTATTCTTTTCTGTATTATAACTCTGTTAACATAAAAAACCTTAAGTAGCATAATCCAACTTCTCGATAAGCTTCCACTGAGTATCAAATCTACGATCTATGTTGATTAAGTAACTGCGAAAGTTCTGAGGCTAATTCTGCCTATTATATAGTACTATACTAAATTGACAAATAGCAGTTCTCGCGGAGATGATGTAACAGCCAAGTACTTTTCAGACTTATAACAGATAAAACAAGATATCATATTGTAATACCACAAACAGCAGTTCGTGCCGGCCGCAGGATGATTTCTAATGTTTTATACATCAAACTGTTGCTTTCCCAGTTATTTGGTATCTTGGTGAGCCTTGATACTACCGTGCTGACCTACCACACTGCATCGAGTTACTGACCACCGACGTTGCGGTGTAATCGCTAGTATTGTGTTACATTCACACAATACAGTATCAAACATAGCATAATATTAAAAAGTATTTATATTATATATTTAAAATATATATTAATGTTATTCATTATGTGCGTACCTCATTTTGATTAAATTTATATTAATAAACAAAAAGCTACCAAATTGTTAGAAAAATATATATATACTGCCATCTAGTATGGAGTAGCCGTAGCTAAATTTTGTGAGCATCCTAATGGCAGGTGATTGGAACGATTGGTTAGGGTAATAATATTTTTAGTAAAAAAAATTATTTGTGCTAAATGCCTGTACACTTTGCACACTTAATGTAATGTTATTAAACCACAAATATTTTGAAGTTAAAAATTAATTAGGAAGTCAAAAAACATTTTAGTACAATATAAAAAAAAAATATTAATTATGTTTTACTATAAATCGTGACCTACTGGAAAATGTAGAATATATTTTATCATTCGAAACCAACCGCAAACAATTGTAGCAACTGCCTAGCGACACACACATTGACCTTTCGTACTTGTACTCTCACCACTAAATGTCCTCACGATGTTAGTATATAAATCCTGCCAGCCTGGGTTAAAATATGTTATTTCGAACACGCATTCCAAGCAGAAGGCACTTCTTTAGCGATACAAAGTAACACAACGAAAATAAAAAAATGTCATTTCAAGTACTAAACAACTACGATTATCCCTCTCAACGCCTATTTGAACTATTTTGGACCCCCAACGAAAGGCTGACGTACCTCAACCGATTGCGGGAATTGTATCGCCCATGGAACTGGATCCAGGAGCAGAATTACAATCAAGTCTGGACAACCATCAAGACACTGAAAAATAAATTCCAAATGAATGTGGACGTGCAACATTTTGCACCCGATGAGATCTCCGTGAAGACGATTGATGGCTACATCATCATAGAGGGTCAGCATGAAGAGAAGAAGGACGAACAGGGATACATTAGCCGGCAGTTTACCCGCAGATACCGTCTTCCGGATGAATATAATCCTGACTTGGTCGAATCCAAGCTCTCTTCTGATGGAGTTCTGAGTATCGTTGCACAAAAGTTTTCTCCAGAAGAAAAGAACGCTAGGGCAATACCAATTATCCAAACGGGCCCTATTCGCAAAGAGATTGCAAATGAACTTTCACGAATCTCTGCCAACGGCTCAGAAAATTAATCGCAAAAAATAATAAATGTGGAAATGTTTTGTGCATTATCTACATAATGCATCCTATTTACCTAATCAGGCTAGAAATGGTAACGCCATTTTCAATGTTTCTCATAAATTTATATTATAATTAAATCTTTTCCTGATCGTATAAAATTGTTTTTGTTTTAAGCCTTTATTAAATTTAATATATTAGTATATGTAGGTTAGATACTACTAAGATATTGGGTCTTACCGGTACCGGTACCGATAGGATACCGGTAGCTGATTAATTTTCAAAATTTAAACAATATCACAATAACATTAATACTATTTAATACTACATATTAGAAATGAAAAAAAACATCAGGGGAAGTTTTAAAGGGGATTATAATCACAGCAATAGACAATCATTTTTGACTTGGCTTTACCTTACACGTTAATAAAAAATCCATACAATTTTACATTTCAGCACACCCTCGATAAAGATCTTCACTTAGCTTTCACACAATTTTTCAATGTTGATTCACATCAACTACTATACATATAGTACATGTATGTAGATCTATATATTAAAATGCGAATAAAATTATTTGTATTCCCTGTTCTCCTCAGTTTGTTAACCAATTTTTTTTATTTTTCTTTTGCTTAGCTTTTGACGAGCTTTAATGTCATAATAACAAAAAGATTCCAAGATTTTTTTCAAAGGTTAGAAATTCTTTATAGCCATATATTATACATGAATAAAAACATTCTTTCTCTTTTTTATCCCTTGATTGTCAACCGTTTTTTTTTTATTTGTCTTTTGTTTGGTAGCTATTGAACAAAAAATTAGAAACATAACGTCATTTAATGATTGAGGTTGAATTTCAAAAACTAGACGATCACCAGTTGGCTAAAAATAAACAATGCCTGGGAAAAGCCACTGCTTGCTGCTGTGTGCATACATAATAAAACGACGATTATGTATATTTATATATTTTTAAGCATAACGGTACTCACGCTATTATTGTTTTAAGTCAGTATTTCAATGAAATGACATCATTATCACTCGCGAGATACGATAATCGATGGAGACGACAGGACTCGACGTGCCTTTGGATACGATCCATGTAATTAAGTTAAACATGTAACTGAGTTGTTCCAATTTTAATATATTTCCTGCCGAAGCATTATGAAATATAACAATGTACAATATTCATGACGATAAAAAAAATAAAATCGTATGTAAACAAAATGTTGTCAACCTCTGACTTCCCGCAACACTGTGTTATGTATGTAGCAGAGTTCGAATAATTCGCACATTTTTATTATTTAAATACGAACTCTTGTGATAATAGGACCGTAAAGGCCCGTAGTAGGTACTTTACTTCTGACTATTCTGTAAACTTTTGTTTATAACTTATCTACTGGTTATGCTTATTCAGTATTATCGCTAAATGGATTTAATGTTTTTCATTAGTTATCGCAGGGCTTAACATATGATAAAATTTAAATACGTGTAACTGTCGTAAAAACAAAGATAGCCTAACGCTTTGCACATCAGTCTCCCGTACGAGTGACTTCAGTTCGAATTCGGCGCGCACCTTTTAGTTTTCAAATGAAAACATTGCGAGGGAACTTGTGTACCTGACAGTTCTTCATAATGTTCTGAAAGGTCTTTGAAGTCTGCCAACTTGCACTTCACTAGCGTGATTGGTTATGGGATTAACCCCTCCTTGTGAGAGGAGACGCGAGCCCAACATTGGGATAATTTACGAGTGTTAATGATAATGATTACGTATTATTGTGACCACGGTCAATTTTGGCTAAACAATATGTTAAAAATATTACAATGTAGATTATAACGGACTCTTATTTTCGTATGGGCTTCTTATGACACAGTACAATATGTACTCATAACATATATTTTATTTAATTACTTTTCTATCAGTACAATACATAAAAGTATGGATGGACACGGCGCGAACTTTACGTTCGGTAGTCGGAATCCCTGTGCGCGGGTCGGCCGAGCGCGCGAGAGGGGCGACGGGATGCGCGGAGTTAATTTTCATGCAAGTATCACGGTTTTCTGCCTATTACTTATACTTACATCAGTGACCGCTCTTTTGCAACATAAATCTCGGGACCCATTCTTGAATCCATTTAGCCTGAATATTTACACTCATAATATTCCCACTACAATCCCACCGTCAATTTGTCGTCTTTATGACGTAATTTAAGATCACATAGCCTGACACGAAACCTCTATATCCATCTCCTGATCTCTATCTGGGCTAATATTTTAAGACTAGTCAATCATTCATCACTTTTTTAAATGTTTGTAATAAATTCAAAGTTTGTAACAATAACAATCTTCAGTTTCAATTCAATTACTTGATCAATTAAGACTGGCACCGGCTATTGGGATATGTACACTACATATTTGATGAGTGACTTAAAATAAGCCTTTTATGAAATAATCAATAGTCACATCATTTGCATTAAAGATGAAATAGATAGATTGCATAGTCTAAACCTAAGTCCTCTGAGCGTGGTGTCCCTATCGAGTTCTGCCTAGAAGGGACAACATATCCCGTCCCGCACCATCCCATCGTTAAGATGGGATGTATGCGGCCCCATATACCGTCGTCCTTCCCGGGGTCGCTAGCCCTAGCCGAACGGTTCAAGCTTCCACTCTAACCACCCCGTACCCCTGGAAGTCTCCTTTTAGTCGCCTCTTACGACAGGCAGGGGATAATACTGTAGCTCGTATTCTGGTCTCAAGCTAATAAAAGTTAGATACTATCCCCTGCGGAGTAATACACTTTATCATAAGTGTCATCACACCACTGATTTACTGAATTTCCGCTCAGTAATCTTAGAACAAAGTTGGTAAATATCATGAAACATTTAGTTATACTTTTACTAAACCTTTCTCATTGCGCGAGGAGATCCGAGCCCAACAGTGGGACGATATGGGTTGTAATGATAATGATATCTGGCTGATTTGAGACAATGAGAAACAAAAATACGATAATGACAACACAATAATACAAATTGAGAAGAGTTACGTTTTATATAAGGAAAAATCCCAAATGAAACTAAAATAAATATTACAGTATTCAATGTTTTCACATAGCGAAATGGTTGAAGATACGAGAAATATCCAGAGATTATCATTCTCTCCTTTTATTAGTACAACTACTTGATGGCAGATGTCGGGCTGAAGCTGACAATTTGCGAAGAATTCGGTAAATTAAAAGTTTTCTGGCAATCAATAAAAACAAAACAATTTGGAACAATTTGAACGTTATCAAAATTATTAACATTACTAAACATAAATATTGACGTGGCCCAATCGCATTTGAACACGATAACAGTGCAATTAGCCAGGTATAATCTTAAGAATACTGTAGAACATTCGGCCGCGTCGTTGTATTCTAGAATTATCTCTCTGTCACTAGATGGCAGGACGAGTATAAAGGCCGGCTGAAGCAATAATTCCGCACATTTTGTCTGAAAGTTCACTGTGAAGAGGACGAAACGCAATAAGTAGAAAGTTTTCGGAGTTATTGATTTTCAGTCTTGGATTACTGCTTTGTCATTAATAAGGAATGAAAATGAAAGCGCTACTTTTCACGCTTGCTACAGTTATCTATGTCAGCGTTGGGGTTTATGGAGAGGAGTGCCCGCAGGAGAAACGAGGTAACCGGCTAGTTGACCAGGATTTTGGCCTCCAGTTAGACCATGATGACTTGTTAACCAACATGATGTCGCCATTCATCTTTCGGGACTACTTCAGACCGTGGCGATACTTGGAATCGTTGACCAGAGACTTGGGATCTACTATTAAGACTGACAAAGACAAATTCCAGATTAACTTAGACGTTCAACATTTTTCGCCGGATGAAATCAGCGTGAAGACATCCGACGGATACGTTGTCATTGAAGCCAATCACGAGGAGAAGAAGGACGAACATGGATTTGTTTCTAGAAAGTTTGTGAGGCGTTATGCTTTGCCTGAAGGCGCAGAGTCTGACAATGTGGTATCTCAACTCAGCAGTGATGGTATTCTGACCGTGACTGCTCCAAGGAAGGAAGTGGATGCTAAGGGCGAGCGAGTGGTACCGATTACTCAAACAGGTCCAGTTAGGAAGGAACCGAAGCAGGATTCCGAAGGATCTTGTCAAGCTGGCAAAATATAATCTCATAGTTGTCTAAAATATTTGTGTGATTTAATAGAGGTGAGATACATTCAGTGTGAGATGTGTTTATGTGAAAGGTGGGTTTAATATAAGACTGATTTTTTTAAATAAATAAACTTACCAATATTAATGCGTTTTTATGTTCATAATACCCACGGAAATTTTTATTAAAAAAATCAAATGTTCCTTTGAACCATGGATGCGTGAGTGATTTAAATATACATTTTCTCTTTTACGTATATATATTATTAATTAATTAAATATTAATTGGTGTCGTATACACTAGAGATTTCATGTGGCCTCATAAGTTATATAATCGTAAGGTATTAAATCGGGACATCTCGCGGGCCACGGCGTGGTTCACCTCGGCCAATCTATCGTTGAGGAAAAGTGGTATCTAATCACTGTCTCACGCCAGGACGATAATGGGCGGGATAATCATGCTCAAACAACACCATTTGTCTTCTAGTACGCAGTGGTATATCCTCCAGATAATTAATTATTACTTATATAATTGGAAGAATTTAAATAGAATTTTACTTATTCACTTATTTCTCATAAATGTTTTTTTCACCGAAAAATGTTATACATAATTAAATTATAATACGCACATAAATAATCCAAAAATTTAAGAGGTGAGTGCAGGATTCGAAGTCGGTTCTTTGGAAATCTTTCAGGACCAATGAGCTACACCTGCTTATGCTGCCTAGATTAATATTACTGGAAATGCCCTAAACCTGAGCACTCCACCTTCCGGGCTTCATGTAGACTATATAACAAAATATCCCATGTGTCGACGACGAGGCCCTTTGTGCTCTGGTATTGTAGAATATATTAATGCTTTTGTTTGATTAATCTATTTTATTGAAATTAACGAAAAAAACTACTTCCATTCTTATATTTACACAAACATACCTCTAAGGCATACTTGCCTTTGGGGTATGTTTGTGTAAATGAACACCTTTCCAAGATTGAGCATCGTCAATAGTTTAAAATGCATTTACAAGAATGGCATTCAAAATTTAAATCATATTTTATTCGTTTGTCCTTTACATGATCATTTCGTTTTTCTTAATAACTAAATTGCATTTTAAGTACCTTTTACAAGCTCCATAACTTGCCCTGTTCCCTCCCTCGATTATATATAGAGTATACTTAGAACCTTAGCTTTATTTACTATGAAAAACGATATTAAATAATATTATTTTTAAAAGTTACATTATCTATTCTTATATAGTATTTCTTAACTAGTTATAACATTAAGTTATCCTATGCCTTACTTTTCTGATCTTATTTTTTGTTTCTCCGAATTTATCTGAATATTTTTATTTTTCATATACCTTGGTTTCCTTATGTATTAGTCTTTGGGTGAGCGTACCTACGCCAACGCCATATTAAGAAAAAAATCAATGATAATGTTTTGGGTCAACTGTTCTGTTATTTATTTATTTATTCATAACACGCCAACAGCAGTACACACAATACATTTTTGTATACACTTTATATACTGACATGTTAGGCTCGTGTGAATCCCAATTACAGACGTGAACAACATTTATATAGGAGACATTAATAGGAAAATAAATATATATAACAGAAGTAACTGAAACTGTTTGCAACAATTTCAACTTGCGTGTAATTTGAGCATTATATAAAAGGCGTGTCTAACTTATGCGTAGTTGTAATTGTTGCCAACTGGTTTCGGTCACAGATTACTATAATTGGTTTCGGTCGTGTTATTAGTTAAGTATGAGCTAAAATTTTATGTTTTAAGGGAGGTGCTGTGTCAAAGAAAATGTGACAAAAAAAGTTATGACATCTGATCATAGATGAAAGATGACAGTATACTAACGTACATCTGATTTTAGTCTATGATTGTCACTGTTATGTTGTATTTGTAAAAATGATAAATAAACTATAATAGAAGCTTATTACAATATCATTATAATATTAAGAAATTTATGTCGAAATGGTGAATTATTGCTGTGTATACGGATGTGGTCGTAATAATAAAATCCACAAGCATTTGACTTACTACAGTGTGCCCAGGGCAAAAGATCGGTGAGTTACTTTGGATTAAACTTTATAAATCATGCTATATACTGAGACGCTTATTGGAAATGCCCTATCCTCGAGCTAGGGCATGGTTCAGAATAACTATTAAATATTCTAGTTGTACACAATTTTTCCTTGCCTTTAATTGTGTTCCAATCCATTCCATTAGAGTTCAAACTGCGACCGACAGAGACATCTTGTGTTTCGATATGCCTTCTGATCGTTTTTATCTTTTTATTTGTCAACCATTTTTCTACCCATAAGCCAACAGCCTTATAACTGATTTTACTTTATATTTTATATACAATTTCCATGTTTGGCTGAATTGTATTTTCATTTAACCTATTCATCATATCTTATCTTGAATGCATTAATGTTTGAAGCTACAAACCCGCTGTATGAGGCTCTTGTACAGTTATTTTCAATTTTCTTTTACTTCTTACATACCCCAATGAGAATACACTGTATATAACTATGTTATGACATTAAATGTACTGGAAATATTTCTATTTCAGGCAAGAACAATGGCTTCGAGCTGCTGGCAGGGAAGACCTATTAGGAAAATCTTCATTCAAATCTATCAGATTGTGTTCTCGTCACTTTGAACCTTCACAAATAAAGAAGAGACATTTAGCTCCGGATGCTGTACCTTCTCTTAGCTTGCCAGGGTCTTTGATTTATGGTAATGGCTGACTATTTATATTTAGACCATAAGAAGTTCCATCTATCCTGGAGTCTAAGCTAACAACCTTTTTTATTATACACTATTGAAAAGAATATAGTACTATGTATTTTCTGTTAAAGGTTATTTGAATCTGTAGCACCCAGTTAAATTCCCAAGCAACTTATGGCTAGAAGCAACATCTTTTAATTGCCTGAGAAAAAAACTGTTTATATATTTACATTTCTATTTTTAAAGCTTTTGGATTAAAACAGTTAAACATAATTTCAAATTTTTAGTGCACACATACAGCAGCTAGCTCATTTTAATACACTTGTGCATTCAAGCTGTTACATAAAAATATTTTTATGCTAATTATATCTACCGAAATCAGACAGAAAGACTGAGGAAGATGTAAATTTTGTTAAAAAATACATCTTTAGTATAATATGAAAACTAAACCTGTTATTTCGTAACCTCTACATGACCCACTATTGGCCGCATCAAAAAAGTCTTACAGTGTGAGGCACAAATTAATTCATATAATGCTTAGAAACACTACACACCTGCGCTACACATATTGAAATATAACTGCAATGTTTACAAGTTGTGCAACATTGTTATTTTTGTTAGTGTTTGTTTTTAGAATAGTAAAAATGAGAAGCATATTTATTGCTCTGACCCTGTTATAGCATTAAGGTATAAGTGTACTATAATTTTAATTAACTACCAAAAAAACTAAAATGTTGTTTATGAATTTCTTGACTAAACTTTGATACTTAATTTTAAGCTATTTTTGAGCTACTATTGAGCCAACTGTTTTTGTGTGATACTGTTTAAAAAAAAGACAAAAAAAATCTTTTGACCTATACTAATAACATACCCTACATTATATTAAAAAAAAAACAAGGATTTAACAAAACAAGCTTTAATCCTAGTATTAAATGAAGAAAGCACATTCATAAATGTTTTTAAGAAACTACACATGGAGCGGATAGGATTTCAGTATTACTACTCCTTAGACTGAATGAATTGTGATTTAACTTTCAGAAACCCAGGACAATGAACCGGAAAGGCACAATGGTTTAATATGCAATGGTTGCACAGACCCAATTATAGGATTTAGGTACAAGTGTATAATTTGTAATGATTATGATCTATGCCAAAAATGTGAGATGCTTGAAGTACATCCAGATCACCTTATGTTAAGGATAAATCGACCGATGAAGTTTGTGAGTGTAATTAATTTAATTGAGACACTCATTGCGTAAGGGGTTGTGTCTATAGCCTTTGGTCAAGTTTTTTTTATTGTAGCCCATAGTTAAATGACTAATGGGTAATCTGATGTTAACAATATTCCCAAGTTCGTTAGGTCACTAACTTTTTCTTCAAATTACAATGCAGTGGCTTACGCTATACTTACCTTTACTTTAACTTGCTAGAGATTTTCGAAGTTAAATGTTTTTCACTTGGGATATATCAATGTTTAGATATTGTTTTTTTATCTGCTCTATGAATTATTTGCGTTGATTAAGTAAAAAAAGTATTAAATATATACATACTAATCATATAGTATTATATATATATACTAATCTGTTGCAGATTAGTTTTAAAAACGTTTCGTAAATTATCAATATACATATACAGGAAACAGTATGGGACCTAGGATTTATCCTTGACACACCCATTTTATCTACAGAATTTAAATCATGCTACTTTTATTTAGTATAGTCAACATTCTGAATCCAATTTCCAAGATATGAATTCAGAACTTCAAAGGCATGAATTGTATGATATATTCTTTTTTATATTGAATTATATACAAATAAGTAAAATTTTACAGACCAATGTGGATAATTTAACCAAGAAATGGCGTGATCTAATAAAAAGCGAACGAGACACCTATGACGATAATAAAAGTGGCGAGGAGACCGGTTATCTGTCGAGTGATGACGAACCCATCACTAAATACACAAGGGAAAATGATAGTGGGGTCAATATACCCGAAGAAGTCAAAGTGAGAATACGAAAGGAAATTGCAAGAGTTTTAAAATCTAGAAACGAGCAGGAGACAATTGACAAGTTGAAAAAGAGGCCGGCGGAAGATAACAGACCAAGTAAGAGATTGAGGATAGAGAAACGAAGTGGTAACGAGAAGGAAGCAGACGATGATTCTGATGACAGTCAGCAAGTTCAAGAGTTAGCGTTCGCTGACGTTGATGATGTGAAGCTCGATAAATTGATTAAGAGCGAGACAAATGCGACTTCCACGGAACAAGGTATCATGGTGCTAACTTTTACTGTATCACAGTTTGTAATGACCAATGACCAGATTCGGTAAGCGAAGGGTTACGGTTCTGGTCCCCGGCTGGGACAGGGTGTGTTAGACAACAGATTTATATTGTTGCTCTGGTTTTGGCTATCTGTGATGTCTTAATTGTGTATTACTTGCGCAATATAGGGAGCCCTAGTGCGGAAATATGTGTGTCGTGTTCATTGAAAATGCATCATATTAAACACAATTTTTTCTAATATTTATTAATTATAATTATCAATAATAATAATATTAACGGTTTTCTTTTACAGAAAAAGACTTGTGTGCGGAAATTATGAATGATGCATTTATTTAAATGTACTATGACAAAAAATCCCATGGAATTTGAATGTATAATTTATAAGAAAACAAAGAAATACTGCACCAGTCTGTAATGGCACTTTAAATGTGAAACAGATCGAAAGGATATTTTGTATGTCATTACGAGTATATATTTTTTCCTGTATGTTAGGACTGGATACATATTTTCCAAGGGGTCGAATTTGTTGAAACATTTGTACATAGATATTACTAATGGCTTACATCAGCACATTCAAAGGTTGAAATAAAAAAAATCAACTTTGATCTTTCACACCGAACGGCGGCGGAGACCGTTAAAGAAATTAATATATAAAAGAGATTGTCGTTTATCTAAAGGACGTTAGCGCCCCCTTTCCCTAAAGGGGGTCGCATCAGATGTCGGCTTCAAGGCCTCCAGGCCAAAGCCAGTCTCGGGTGGTGTTTAGTGGGTAGCCCCTAGGTTTCTCGGGATTCCCACATAACCAGCGCAGCCGGCTGCGCTGGTATGCATAAAGCATTCACCACCCCCCTCCCCCGTTTCCCGGAGGGTAGCCCTTCTCAAATTGTCTGGGCGCAAAAAAAAAAAAAAAAAATCTAAAGGACGCTTATTGATAAGAATGCAGTTTATCATTCATTGTGATTCTCTCAATTATATTTTTATTTCATGTACAAATAAATAATAATTATATTATATCTTTCAAATGGCTTTTATTTTTCCTCAAATATTACTGTTCACTGATGTTACTGGCCAAAGAATTCTAATAACATAAATGTAATCCGTCATTTATTTATTTATTCACCTAATATGAAGGAATACAAAGGACGAGCTTAATGCTTATTGATATTCTCTACCAGACAAAACAAAACAAAAATACAAAAAAATACAATACAAAAAATGGTATGAACATAACGAAGATTAAATTTAAAAAATAATGTAACTTTAAAACCGTTACTTGTGTAATATAAAGACGCCATATGTTTTTAAAAATAATGAAGTTGAGTTCAGGTTGTTTCTAATATTAAAAGTTATTCAAAAATGTTTTTAGGTATTTAATGGCCATTATTATTATTATACTTAATGTTATTATCTATGATATTATATTATTATTATCATCGTTTATTAACTTAAAAGAAATGTTAAGATGTTCATTAAGTGATTAATAAATACATTGAAATAATATGAATGAAATAAAAGATTTTTACGATAAATTGAAATATATTATTAATTTATTATGTTGAATTTCCATTTTAGCAGGTAATTTTGAAAATAAAAGTATACTACTAGTTTTGGTTACGATAATTATTAAAATAGATTTCATCCATAATTTAAGAGACCTTGCGTGCAGTAAATGCACTGCATACCACACAATTAACGTTTATCACTTTTAGAAGCAAAAGGGGTTGAAGCCTTTTGCTAAACAAAAATAGATGGTAAGTGGTCACCTGCCTTTTCAGACAGCCAACGCGTTGCATTAAAATATCATATAAGTCACTATTTATGCGAACGCCAAGGTAACATCGTTAGCGTGATTCAGAAACTAGAACAGCGCCATCTAGGAACCGTATATTAAAGCCAAAATTAACTTCCCGTAGGTTTGTATGTTATTAATTTATGTAGAAATAACTTAAAAGATACACTAAAGGAGTATAATACTGTTTTATTACAATTAGTAATAATGGACGTTGTGATTCGGAAAGATGAAATGACAAAACAAATACATCAGAGAACCAAAAATGTGCCATAAATATGGAGATATATTTAAATTACAGTAATGGTTAAGACCTTGGTGGAATTTTTAAATTAGAGAATATTTTTAGCGGATTTTGTCACCTCTCAATCTATGGTGTTTTTGTAGGCGTTACATAATCCATGGCAAGAAATTCAAGCGTATTACCTACGGCATAGATTTATATTTATAAGTAAAACGAGATGGTTCTAGAATGCGTGCCGTCCTAGAGCGGTCAGCGGTCACGGATGGGTCACGGCACCGCGGTATGTCGTTCGCGATTGAACGACTCAATTCAGGTCGTAATGGTCGCTATGGTGAAAATGATTCGTTCATTCAATACAATCGTGAACTAAGTAAAATGTATATGAAATGATTGGTTGACAGATGGACCCATCTGCACTAGTGTGTTCACGGGTACTTTTGAGTTCCGATAGGTAAAGTGACCAACTATTTTTTGTTCAAAAAGAGTACACTTTGCAAGTATTTCATAGGTGAAAAAAAAGAAGAAAAGACGATAAAAACTTTATTTTCTTTTAAAAATATATTTTTCTTCGGAGTGAATTTTTTTGCTAAATGAGGATGTTCGTCTAATAATGTAGCCACATCCGAACAACTTTCATTTTGCATATTAAATTTGACTGTTAGACGGCAGATAATGTTTTTACAGAAAGTTGTGACTTCTCACTACTTCAATAATCATTCCCTAGTGAAAATACCCTTTCAACAACAGCATTAGTGCCTGGACAAAATAAGGAAATTTCTATTAAAACTTTTCTTCAATTTTTTTTCATTTCAATATAAATTTACTCTTCGAATTTCTTCAAAGAGAAAATTGTCATTAATAACAATATCTTTTACTTCCTTCATTACAAATTCGACTGCTGAAGAAACTTCTTTCCATTCAATTTTACTATTTAGAAGGGTCCATTTGAAACAATTTAACGCTCTAAAGTTCACTATCCATTCTTCGATATATTCATAGCAAATTTTATAATTTTTTTTAACTTCTTTTAAAAATTCATTTTTTATTCCGGGATTCGAATCTTGCAAAACGGTCAGTTTATTCTTTAGAATTATTGGTAAAAATCCATCATTAAATCTTGATTTACATTGCAGTATGAAATCGTTTAATATAATACAAACTTCTGCCGCTGAAATTTTATCTTCTTCAATTTGTAGAGTAATTTTATGAAACAACGATACCTGATTGTGAATAAAATAAAGCATAGGTTCTGACATATCGTTTTGAAAGAATTTCTTCAAAATTGTAGGACATTTGTCAACGCTTAAAAAATATGAACGTAGTGGATCATATAACTGCAAAACGCGTTCTAATGCTGGAGTTAAAGCAAGCCATCTGACTTTGGAATAACCAATCAGTTTTTTGTATTGAACACCAGCCTCTTCACAAAATTCTTTCAAACTTGCTACCCGTACTGTAAACCCATTGAAATATAAATATATATTTGTAATAATTACTTCCACATCTATTGACATTGAACTTGACGCTGTATTGATGACATTTGATATAATGTGAGCATTACAACCAATTCCCAAAATATTTCGTTTCAGAAGATCTTGTAATTTTGTGTACATATTATTGACACTTTTACGGGTGCGTCCTCCAAAATTAGCATTTGTGTTATCAGCCGAGAGCGCCAAAATTTTCTTATTCAAATTGTTGTCTGTTATAACTCGAAATAAGTGATTAGACAAAATGTCTGATGTTTCCCCTTCGATTGATTCCAGATTTAAAATCATAATAAGAATACCGTTCTAATATCGAAATACCTTACTAAAATTGGATAAACTTTTATTTCATTGTGATTCGATGCGTCTGATAGAATAGATATATATGATACAGAATCCAGATTTTCTGACAGCATTTTATTGCAGTATTCATTAAATACGCTGGTTACGATAGACTCGCATTTTGTTCGAGCACAAGAAAATTTTTCGTCACAATTTTTTTTTTAAATAATTTAGTAGCGCCGTCCATGCTGCGAAAACTTTGATTATGGATTATTGTGTGAAAAGCGAAAGTACTGCCAATTTTTTTTCATTACTTCCAAAAGTATTCCCTTTAAAAAATGTTGTCAGTTTGGATGTTGACGCTGCTGTGTCACGAGACGTTTTATGTACTTTAGTTTCAATGTGTGCCGTTATTGCACTACGTCCATGAATTGCAATTGAAAATTCCCTATTGCAGATTGTGCATTTAACCAAGGAGTCATCATTTCGACTTTTAACTACAATGAACGAAAACTCTTTTTTTAAATTTTCGTTAAAACGATCTTTCCTTCTTTTGTTATCGCTCATATTTGAATTAATAATCTAAAAATTATATTACTGATATAAAAAAATTATATTACTAATATAATTTTTATTTTAATTTTAAATAAATGTTATATCTGATATAATTTAAGTAAAATGAAAATGAAACTATAATATTAATACTTACATGCAACTTTACCTTCACTAGATAAATAAAATAAAATTTTATTTTGTATACCTCAAATCTTGTTAACTTGAACAAAAAGTACGAAATTATTGGTTTTCTCTAACCTCAAATTAATTAAACAGAAAGAGAATTCCCATAAAACTTTGCCGTACATACTACGCATGCGTCAAGACTGTCAAGGATGCCGTACATACTGCACATCATGCCGGTCATTCACATGCGCGCGAATACGCGAACCTACAAGTGTAGGACGACCTTCGCAAATGATTATGCGAAGTTTTTGATGCATTCGTGGTTTTCCAAGCTGTGTCAGTTTTTGTCGCACATCAAAGCGCGCGAACTTCGAACATTCGCGTAGTCTCCCACACATTCGTGCAACAGTTGCTCACTCGATTGCATAGGAAATATATGTCTTCATTTTTCGTAGTTGCAGCGTCTACTATAATTACTATAAACGTAACTACTAATACGTACTTTAGTAGTAGTTCCAGCTACTCTCTTAATTGGAAATGGATGGAGTGTAGGAGGATGCGCAAATATATTTGCATCCTTATATTCGAACCAATTTGCTTATCAGCCCTTCACATACGTGCGGACATTCATACAAATTTCAAACCTTTGCGCGCATGTGAGTGACCGACGTCAAAGATCAGCCTGGGGATTACGTACACAAATATTGAAGAGATAGATATATCCATCTCTTTTCATAAATGTAATTTTGACGTTGTTAGAAATAGTGGTCTTTAGTATATATCTATCTCTCCAGGTACATAATACGGCCTCTCAATTGTGCCGGAAACGGCAGCCATATGTGCGCGCGAAATTCAAATCACTGTCAAACTCGTGTCTGGTGTTTACCTTGTCCTCTGACGTGCCGGAAATGGCATGCAATATGCGCGCGTGAAATTCAAATCTATGTTAAAATAATTTTAATATTTAATTAATAAAATAATCTAAAAAAGGTTTTAGAAATACAAATGAGTACTTTCAGAGTACAGGATTTGAAAAGAGGACAGCTTGCGAAAAAAGAGTACAAAACTCAGTAAATGAGTATAGTTGGTCGAGTATGTTGGTTTATCGCTAGTTCAGCTATCTATTAAAGTATTTATTGACCAATAAATTAGGTTCAAAAGAAGGATGTGGATTACGTAAATTAATTGTTTAAGGAGCGTATTATCCAAAATAACCGCAGTGTCAAGGTTATATGATTAAAACAAGAAGGCTCAGTGAAAATTTTAATTTAATTTTGGTATTAGTATAAAAAACTTACATACCTGACCGAAATTGAACCAATGAATTGATTGAACGGGTCCAAAGACCCGGGTGGTTTTATAAACTGGTCACTAGATTTGGATCTTGAAAAGTGATTGAACGAAAATTATGTTTAGTATACATATAGAACCTGCTTTAAAGTTTGAAGGGCATCGTATTACGTGTATTTATTATTTGTACTTTAATTTTGCTGTAAAGCCTTATGTAAGCAAAAGGGTATGGTGCCTTTTGCAATCAAAAATAGATGATAAGTGGTCACCTGCGTTTACAGACAGCCGACGCTTTGCAGATAATAAAATATTTACAACGAGATTTATACAAGTGCGAAAGTAATATCGTTAACGTGATTTAGAAAATGAAACAGCGCCATCTAGTATAGTATGTAAAAAATACATTAACGTAACAGTAACTTATAGCTTAACTTCCGTGTCATTTTTGTTACCTTAGTTAGCCTAATCGTTAACTTTCCTTGCATAAAACATTCGAGTGCCAAAACAGTGAAGTGATTCACTGTTTATATTCGTCTCGAGTTAAGTCATAGAGTACATTTATATTAGTTAAGTTAACCCCTATTTATTGTATGTAAATTTATTAAGTATTCCGGATTTGAAAAACGACAAGACGAAATAGGTTTGCTGATTGACATTATTATAACATTCCTTTATCATTATTATTTTTTAAAGCAATTGGAGGCAAAAAGTTTTATGGTAATCATTAGTTGTATGTATATATTTTGGTTTCGCAGATTAATAGGGAATTATATGTTAATATGCAGAAAAATTAGGTGAAGTTTAGAGTCTTGCTCCTTTAGTAATACTTCGCTTTTTATCGTGCCCGATACTTTGAAGATTATATATGGAATACGCATATTTAATGTAGTATTAAGATTATGTAAGTTGATGAATAAAACATGATGTATTGCACTGATCGCAACTTATGGATAAGTGTAATAATTAGTAAGGTTCCATAACATTTGATGAAAATTCTAGAACGGATGTAGTTTCACACATATGATGATAATTCTGTCACAATCTATTCTCTCCAAATCGTTTTTCGAAACTATTAACGATTAGTAAGTGTTATATATTTATTTGTATATAAACTTATTTTTATATATATTGTCTGGTGACCTATAATGTTGTTACGAAAGGAGGAGAAATATAACGTCATTGTAAAAACAGCAACTTCGTATTTTATTGGTATATTTCTTTAAGTATTTCCCTGATTACAAATACTCATCAGTAAGCATGTACTAATACCAGTCGAGCATGTACTATGCAAAGTAACTAATCGTTAAACATAGAATAGAATAAACAGATCACAAGAAATACATAAAATTGTCAGCTCATAATGTGGAAATACAAAAGGGTTTTATCGCTAAACAGCGATCTTTTTGAGACAATCTTTGGGTAGAGGACAAGCGTAAAGAAGAAAGTGTGTGAGGAAAAATAAACGTAAATGCAAAAAAATACATTCATAAAACTAAATACATACCTACATACATATTAATATATACATACACATGTAATTATACATATCAATATACAACAACTGAACTCACTTGTGATATGCAGTAACGTGCATCGTTAGATAGCAGTACGAAAAAACACAAAAATACCTTCTATGCAAATTTAGTTGGAAATGAGGAACACAACTTCCAATACAATGTTGCTTTTGGAAAACAAGTACATTCAATTAGTTTATCAATTTTATCATGCCCTCTTGTGGTAACAAATGGAATAACATTCTTTATATCGATGATCTTATGTGTCAATATGTAATAACAGATAGCGCTGTAATTAATGTTTGATGAGAAACACTGAGGTTTTCGGCTCAAGGGTCACCGACGAAGAACGAACGCGCTATCGTTCGCCAGTAATGCATAGATAACAATATATTATGCAGTAATGCGAGCGCTGCGTCCGTTCCCTCTCTTGGAGGTGACACTTATGAGTGGGAATGTCGTTTGTGAACAAGGCGTACAACGCTGGCGAAAAGCAACTCCCCTGCTGTGCACCCGCACGTACAGGGCGGAGGTCACGTTCTCGACCGATATTATAAATGACCGCTCATCTGAAAACGACGCTGTTAGATTAACCAGCATAGCCAGCACGGATGTTTCCATCAATTTGTACACGAGCCACGTAGAATATGCCAGACGCGGTTGAATGTCTTCTCGATGTCCAAGAAGATCCCGACCGTGTGCCGCCCGTAGTTGAGCTCGTCACAAACATGGTCGATCACCAGCGTCAGCTGAAGCGTAGTTGAGTGACCAGATCGAAACCCATACTGCTCGTCCCTTATGGTAAGTGACGGCATTATGCGTTTCAGCACGGAGAGCGTCGCTAGTGTCGATAGAAGCGTGATGGAACGGTAGTGTGCAGGGTAGCGCTGATCCTTACCCGGTTTTGGGAAAACTATGACCTTATCCAACATCCAGATGGTAGCGAAGTGGCCCGTGCGGAGGTTACCGTTATAGAGCCGTGGCAGTGACATTGGTCCTTCTGGGTAACATTGCCAGTGCCAGGTTCGTGACTTCATTAAGCTTCCTTTCGCTTAATTAAGCGCAGGGCCGCCTTCCGTGTGTCATCGCATCGAGTGTGCGACTATAAATTGCTAAGACTAAGTGGGCTAATAGGGTTTCTCTGCGACTCACCGTGACCCGGCTCCTGGTGGTGGAGGCATCTACCACAGTAGTGGTAAACACCTGAGCGGCCCAATCCATCCCCTCGGGCATCAACGGCGGTCCTGTAAACTTGATCTGCACAATCTTGCGCTGGAAACCCTACCAGTCCATTTTGCGGCGGAAGCGTAGAACTGACACGCTCTCTCTGAGTGACCAAGATGGAGGGATGCTGCGAGTCCAGATCGTACAGCACCTCCAAATGAACCGGACATGGTAGATCCTTGTTGGTAAATGTTCACCATCGTGTATGGACATCGGCAACACCGTAGGAGTTATCGTTGCAACGCCAGCCCTGGGAAAGAGCTCTTTTTACTTATAGCTCATAGCGTTCGGAGACTAAATACCTCAGAAGGAAGCTCATTCTACAACGTATGAGGCAATTTTACCACTGTTACTAATAGTAAACTGATATTTTCTTAATGTACGTTATTTTTATTAAGTATTAGCCTTTAATTTAATCTTTATACAACTTTATTTAAAAAGTTCAAATACAATAGGGAACCAAGCCTCTTGCAATCAAAAATATAGGGTAAGTGGTCAAACTGCCTTGTTAAAGGCAGCTGACACACGCCCCGTAAAATTATGAATAAGAAGAGGGGAGGCTTCTTACACGGCGTGCAGCCACTCGAGGAAACCCTCCTTGCCCGGCCCCATGGTGTTCTTAACCCCACCGTTTAGCAGGGTGGTTATAAAAATTTTTTTTTTTTTGCGCCCAGACAAGAGGAATTGGGCTACCCTCCGGGAAGCGGGGCAGGGGGTTGGTGAATGCTCATAGCTTACCAGCGCAGCCGGCTGCGCTGGTTATGTGGGACTCCCGAAAAACCTAGGGGCCTACCCACTAAACACCACCCGAGGTTGGCTTTGGCCTGGAGGCCTATAAGCCGTCATCTGATGCGAAATAAAAAAAATTGTGTCTACGACACTATTTATACGAACGCCAAAATTATGTCGTCAGCGTGATTCAGAAATCGAACAGTGCCACCTAACATCTAACTGAAAAACTTATCAATGTTATAACAATATAATTCACGTTTCCATATTTTTCTGTCAATACAAACAACAAATTAAATTACCATCCACAACAGTAGGTATTATTTAAGAAATATTTTAAATAATTAGCTGGTGATGTACAGCGTATATCGGTCTTAAACTAGTGATATTAAAGTCCATCCAAGTACTTGCTTTCTAACCTTCTTCTCATTTCCTGGCCGACAACGCATCAGTGATACCTTTGGTCTTGCTGATGTCCACGGGCGACTGTGACCACTTACCATCGGGTGGCTCGTCTGCTCGTTTGTCGGCTATTAACATTAAAAAAAGACCATCCATCCATGTTAAAATTTCATGTTCGTTGTGCACCTTGCTAGCCACCCAGGTTACATCTGCTGGAGATCGCTAGGCTTTAAATAATCTTAATGCTACTCATACATACGGTTGTAGAATCGACTATGCAACGTGTTTCACTTGTAATGTTAGGTAGCCAAGTGAGCAGCAGGTGCATCACTTTGTACTTGACCAAGATGCGAGATGCAGTTCAACGGGCCTCTACAAAGGGTTACCGTCAATAGGGCAACGAGACCTGAGTTTTAGTAGATAAAATAAAGATTATGACACACAGTTGGCAATTAACTATTGCGTTCCTCCACTTATCCGCTGTAGGCCTTGTTTATGGTAGTGATCAGGGAATGAGTTAGTGAGTTGGTTCTGGGCCATCACACAGAACTCCGCATCACCCTCGAAGTGTCTAAATAATATGTTACCACTATTTTACACGACGGGTCCCCATTTTTTTACATTTTCATTACAAAACATTTTCTTAACCTAAATATATTGCATATTTTTTAACCATTATGATATTTAAATTGTTATGAATATATGAATTCATCAATTAGTGTCGATGTTCTCGATTTACATGTATAGCGATTTATCTCTCTCTCTATATATAATAAAGTGGTTAATGTGAAAAAATCAGTGCATGAAATATTTAACATACATAATATACAATCGGACAAAAATTCTAAAATATATTATATTCGGATCATGTAATTAGCATGTAGCTACTAGTTTTTTTTAAATGAAATTACATATACAGATGTTTTCATTGTTTATGTATAGTTACATTATTTATGGCCAGACTAGTAAACCGCCCTTGCTTCGCATCAGAAAAACTTTTCGCTTAGAAATAGCACCTACATTTATAGCTTTTTCATTAAATCTATTAAAGCGTTACTGAGATTAGCGCGAATAAATGTAAAAACAAACAGACACAAATTCTAATAACTATTGTATTGGGTTCTACTGTGTTGAAAAAGGCCCGTGATAATAGTTGGTCTCATGTATCCTTTAACTACAGAAATTTTTATTAATTTCATTAAAAAGGCAGTTAATTAATATCAGCTGATAAAACTTTATTAGTAATTATAAATTATTAATATACGTAACCAGCACATCCATCTAAACCTTTTGTACAATTATATACAATTCGTAACTTGTAAATTAAAACTAATTTTAAACAATAATTATATTCAAACATATGTATGCTTAACTTCGAAAAGTGATATTTAAATGTCAAAATTTTGGGTAAGATCCAATAACCTTACCAAAATAACCATGTGGGAATTTGCTTTCCAGTAGACTTACTAGCAACATTATTGGGAACTTTCTCCACCCAGTATATTAAAATCAAAAAACAATATGCAAAGCGAAAATATTTTTAAAATAATTGCTGGTATAACTGATTTTATAAAATCATTGTTGTCTGTTCTGTTTATAGGCCCATATCCTTAAAAAAAAAAATCATATTGTCAAAACAATGGTTTATAGCCATTATAGGTGTCGCTATAGTCAGATTTTTAATAAATTCTATATTTAAAAATTTCATTGATCCATGTTTAAACCCAAAAAAAAAAAATTCACTAGACTAGAAAATTAAATAAATGTTCAGTCTTGATATCAAGATGTTACAATTTTTTTTTAGACAACAAACCTATAGATTAGTCTAGGTTACAATTTTATTACAAGTAGAATAATGTCACAGTTCAATGTGACCTGTTTTAACATGTCATTTATCTGTTATTTCAATAACATCATCACTATTCTTCATAGCAGTTTTCTTCGCAGAGAACTGTTCACCAAGTAGCTTCATCACTTGAGCATGAGTCCTGGTGCCATCTT
This sequence comes from Megathymus violae, assembly GCA_003671415.1. Classification (NCBI taxonomy): domain Eukaryota; kingdom Metazoa; phylum Arthropoda; class Insecta; order Lepidoptera; family Hesperiidae; genus Megathymus; species Megathymus violae. Next base: position 8,236,244 of record PDGT01000006.1, read on the forward strand.
TGAGTGTCCCATAGTTTTCTTTCACATACAGTGCAAAATCATTAGGTCCACCTTTACGGGCCGGAGTGGACACAACCACTCCATCCTTAGTCTTCTTGTTAACTATAACTTCGAAAGTACCTCGACAATACCCGCAGCACTTCTTCGTCACATCAATAGATTTTGAGTGGCGTTTGATGCTAAAAAGTAATTGAACATATTGAAAATAGCAGTAAACGTTTTTTATATGTACTGTTACAGTTATGGAGGTTTTCTCTGTTCGAAAACCATGCTAAATTACTGTAATATTTATAGGAATAAATAAAAATAAACGTTTACACATTGACACCCCCGCACTAGGATTTCCCGTGTTGCAGATGGCATGGTTATACACGAATATTACACAAACACCTATGACCGAGAACAAACAATTATCTGTCACATAAACGTGTTCCCAGGCCGAGAATCGAATCTGAGACCCCTCGCTCGGCAGGCAGGGTCACTACCAACTGGGCTATGGGGTCGTCAAATCCAAAATAATTTAACCCTTATTAGATAAAGAGGAGACCATAGAACATATATGCAAGGAAAAGTGCCATACAATGAATTTTGTATCGACACCTGTGTCACCATATACATATATAACTGTAGCATAAAGAGCCTTATCCTTAAGATCTGTTCATCCAAAATTTGAAAATTGGTTATTAAACAATTAATAGTTATTGTAACAGTTTAATAGATAAAAATGACATTGAATGATTTTATAACACTTAGATAATGTGGACACAGTAATTGATTTTTATACTTTCAATTAAATATAATGTACGCTGGCGTGTGTCAATGTACGCACCCAAGAACGCACAAATGCACACAAGCTCCTTCACACGCAGGCATGCACGTAGATATGCACACATAAATACAGAGATATACCTAGCAGCAACAGGTAAACTTAGTTTCTACCTGTACGGATAATTATATTAGACAGTATAATAAAAAAATATTTAATTACCTATATCCACACTTAGTGCACTTGTAAGAGTATTTGAAGTGTATCTCCATGTTGTGACAACGGGATATCTCTCCCAGTTCCGGGAACACTTTGATTGCTCGTGTTGCCCTAGAAATTGCAAATGCATATTATTTGGTTGGTTTATTATCAAGAATCTTCGCATATATTGAGACTTGGTCTATTTTACTAAATTATTGAAATGAAATCTACTTATCATTATTAATCACAGCCTATAATTGTCCCACTGCTGGGCTTGAGTCACCTTTCACAATGACAGGGGTAAAAGCCCATAGTACATCTCGCTGGCCAAGTGCGGACTTGCAGAATTTACAAATTTTTGGGACATTACCGAGAACTATTTGAGGTGTGTATAAGATTCGAATTGGAGTCTTCCGACGTTCAAAACACTGGACTATCACTGTTCAGCCTGAATGTATTGAAGTACATTATCTTAGTACAGTCCCCGAGTATGAAATCTAGAGTAATATCTAAATATAATCACTTACCACTTCTTCCACAAAGGTCCATGACCAGCTCTCAGTTCTCCGTCGATTAACCATGTGGCGGCGTGACACAGCTCATGGATGAGGGTGTCTCTCAGCCGCTGTGGAGCATCCAAAACCTTGGTCGACAGTTTGATGGTCGAAGTTCGGATGCGCTCGCATTTGGCGTTCTTTATTAGTCTGTTTGTTGTTGTACTGGTGAGAAAGTTATATCGTGATATTTTATTATTGTCTATCAAGGTCGCAGCCAAATACTTTTTGGAGGAGGAGGAGGGGGAGGAGCGAAAGAAATTCTATATTATGAATACTAAAATTCAGTTAAATTACA
>PDGT01000006.1:8238069-8288605 GCA_003671415.1 Megathymus violae
TAGGTTATATAGTATGTCAATTAAAACTTTACTGACACAAAACTTATGAGAAAGTAATAAACTATTTAAGTAGGAAGTTAATAATGTATGAAAATTTACTTCATAGATTATTAAATTTATATAGCAAACACTGTAAGCGTCTTTTGTCCCTTTAAAATACCATAAAACAATGTTCACATACAATTCGTTGCTGCATTAGGATAGTCATGTACATCTCATGTACTTATAAACAATGGAGACATAGAGCAGTGATTTATTCATCACATAAATATCCACCTGAACAAAAAGGGTTCACAATCACAGGGCTTTGCTTGGTAGTCAAGGTCACTACCAACTGGGCTATAAGGTCTTCAAAAAATACAGAACTGAGAGTGACAGAGAATGCAATGCTTTTTCCTTGTGTCATATTGTTTTAAAAGAGCAGAATAAACAGCAGAAATGCCGTTTGCAGCAAGAAATGCAAGTGGTTTATTGCTTGTGGAAATGTGCAAAAACCATCAATGCAACGGTGACTGCATAGAGTTCTTTATACATCTTATAGTTTCATGTAATAGCACTCCAGGAATTCCTCTGAAAGAAGCTTATAAAACAATTTCTTTATTCATCGTGTTAAAATCATGAAAATTGTTCCCTAGAGGATTTCCAACAGATGTTTGATGGTCCTATGATGGAAGGTTGATATAAGTAACAAGTATGTCAAAAGTTTATTTTAAAGATTCAATAGTTATTATATTTTTTATTTGAAATTTATTTTTACACTTCTTGAAACTTAATTCACACTACCACATCAGCAAATCTGCCATGACCAACTCGTAGTAATAAATTTAAATTAGAGTATAAAAAAAATCTAGATTAACATCTAGAAGTTTTACATATTATAAATTTTTATATTTTGACACAGACAGGCCCTATGTATAAGATTGTACTCACCCAGCGGTACTTCTCAATTTAGTGTCCCAAATGATAGGCATATCGGCATCGAGGCTATCCTTGAACACTTCCTTATTGTATACCTTGAACAGCCGCCTAGATAGTTGCTCCCGTAGTACCTTGTAGTTGTCTATATATTGTATAGCTTCAAAATGGCATCGCCAGGATGGTATATTGTCTGTAACACCATTTATTTAAAACATACACTAAATAGCCCAAAAATTAAAAATCAATATAAACTAATAGTTATATTTAGTACTTATTTAGTCAAAAAAACCTATTAACCCTTTTTCAACATCTAAGACAGAATTTAAATTGGATGACAAAATTAAAAAAACTGAAAGACTCAAAGAATTTCAGTTTCTGGAGTGTAAGATTCCAGAAAATTTAAATTCAATGGTATTTGAGTTAAATTTTTAATAGCAATTTCTCACTCATATCATATGGTACTAATGGGAAATCTGCCTAGTCTATTGCCAAATGTTAAGTGGCTAGTAACAATCCATGTTGTAAATTCAACTCTGAATAAAAAAGGTAGCGCAAGGTAGTTGCCTAATAGAAACTATAGTCATATTCATAATTCTTTATTTCTATGCAACTGTCTCACTCACACTGATTATGTAGCACATATGTCTGTGTGCTTGATATTAGAAAAAAAAAAAAATCTTTTTGAGGGTTAATTATACCTGCTAGTGATCCTAGAAAACTCAACCTTTTGACTGCATCAGAGATAGGGGTTACTGTGACACTGTCCACTTTTGTCACCAGTGTATCTTCATCATTGGTTAGCTTATTTATCCTTTCGTTAACCATTTCAGTTATTGTCAAACTTTTTTTTATTGTGCTTTTAACTTTTTTGTTTTTTAATTTCCTGGGTTCAGGTGTGCTAGGTATTTTTTCTGTGTACAGCTTCTTTTTAGACTTCTTTTCGCTGTCATACAAATTACTATTTGGTAAAATTTTTTTTTCAGAATTGGTCAAGTAAAGCACCTTGTTCCTAATCAGGTCACGTCTAATATTTTCCTTGTCACTCTCATCATCATCATCTTTAAACTGCAACTTTTTTGAAACTCCATTAAAGTTGTCATGATTATGTGATATAGATTTAAATAACGCTGGAATAGTCTTCCATTTGTCTCCATACAAATTGCTAAGGAGTTTTTTGTGAGACTGTTCTATTTTTTTCATGGAGCACTGTTCTAAAGACTCATTGGCTACGTCATTTGGAGTGGAAGGCACTGTCTGATATTTTGGTGTAGCGCATATTATACTCTGGGCTGGTGACCATCCTCCTATACTTGGTCTTGAATTTTTAGTCTCTTTGGGGGATAAATCAATTTCATTGGTTGAGTTTAATGAAACCTTTAAAAACACGAAAAAAAAAATTACATCAAAGAATTGAACACATTTAAACTATTAGATAAACAATCCCATACCTCAAATGGATAGTTAAACCACGAGACCTACGTTCTATTACCAGTTAATATCTGCCTGATATTAACATTCCAGATAAATTTATCACTGAGTATACTTGATTGATTTGATTTTTACACACCACCTATGATACAGTGATCCTAGTTACATAATGATGTGCAATAGATTTATAATGATTGTTTTATTTTTTTTCATCAAAAACCACATTCCGAAGATCACCTAGATCATGTTTTCATGATTAACATTGCCATGTTAAGGAGAAATAGAATATTGTACATATTTCTAATAGCATTTTTTGAAGAAGTTTATGCTGCATTATTTCAGGAATTATAGTAGGTTATCAGGTTATTTAAATAGTGAAATTATTCAACTGAAATATTACAGAGAAAAAGTGTGTAATGGTGGAACATCTGAAGCTAAAAGTAAACATATGGAATATAGAATACTATATGACATATTTTGACCTATTCACTTTATTTAAAAATTAGAAATTAGCCATAACTGACCCCAATAGTTCTAGAGCAGGTTAGTTAAAGCATTCACAATAAACTCAAATCTCATTCTCAACTTGACACAATTTCTACCTTCAAACTTGAGTTGCTATGATCGACACGAACAAAAATGTTTTTCACGACAAGAAAAGGTTTAACTTACATTCCCTGCTTTACTGGGTGTTCGATGTGAGATACCAAATTCAGGAAAATTACCTCCAGGGTTTAAATCACATGAATCGTTTAAGACTATGGGCGAACATATCTTAGGCGATAGCTGTACCTAGAATGAAAAATGGTTACGAATAAAGATAACATGTTCTATGTTAATGCAGAAAAAAATATAAAGGTGTACAGTAAATACTGACGTAAGATGAGTTTAAAGCACTTACGTTTTTAGGTCCATAGAATTCCATTCGTAATCTATCAAAAGACTCATCAAGAACAATCACATCAGAACTTCGATTTAGTTTTTTCGTTTCTTTTACATTATTTTTCTTCAATGAGAGTTTTAAAAACCCTGTAACAAAATTAAAAAGTATATGTATATAGTTTCGCCACCGTAAATACAACTAGAGATGAGAAATGCGTACTTACGGTTTTTAGGATTTAATTGTGGCCTTTTTAAATCCATTTTTGTTATGAGGACAAATTTAACAAAATGTATTAATGAAGTTTATTTGTTTCCTAGCCTGAGGGACTTTGAAAAATTAAAGCCGTTATATATAAATACGCCGTATGCACATGACAGATAGTTTGAAGGATTAAGCATCGACAATCTTTATGATATAGAGTTCAGTGTTGCTAATAAAGTATACTTCCCTGTAGTTCACAGAGAACATCTGTAGTTTAAAACTTAACATATGGTATACGCCTACAAAAAAGTAGAGCGTAATAGGTTTTATAGGTTATCTATTGTGGCCTTATTTTAAAGGCTGTCACCGTCGCCTATGGACATCAACAAGACAAAAGGTATTACCGATGCGTTGACGGCCAGGAAATGAGAAGTAAAAAAGAAAGTATTGGCTCTTAAGCCCCCAGCCGGAACATGACAAGTCGTTTGGCGGCTGACTGAAGTAGGAGGGTGTTAGCTAGCCAGACAGGCTTCACGGAAAGAGAGTAATATTAATAATAATATCAATGACTTAATAATAATACCGATAATATAATCCTTACGCGGAGCCCTACCACCAATTAAGACACCGTGTTCTACCAGCATGGGATTAGGGAAAGTATCCTAGGTCGCCCCAATACGGCAATTTATCATTATGTACATAAAATATTTCATCAAGATGTGAATACTTCGTTTAAATAAGGGTGTCATTTCATCAAAATATATTTTAAATATATACTAGCTTACTAACGGTATCAATAGATGTAATTAGTCTCTGTTACAAATTGAATGATATGGAAATTATATTTACGTAATTAAAAGATATTTTTATGAAAAACACAAATAATTATTGATGTTGCAAAAATACCTACTAATTCAAGATACAAAAAGTATCTATCTTCAATATTAGTCTAAAATATACAGTACTGTACGTCTATAGTAGAGGCGCTGAACCGGCGGTGCTTTATAATGCTATTTCTCTACTATCTCGTAGAATTCCAAGAAAGTATTGGTTTTAATCTTTGCTTTTGCTACATGATAAATTTGTACATTGCATATATACCTTGTAGTCTAGATCGCACAGAGTAGCTATACAAAATAATGGCTTTTATCAATCATTTTCCATGACTACGATTCGTGCAACTGGGCCAAAGCATCTGCATATACATTGGAATATAATACATATGGAGATTAGCTGTATAATTGTAAACCGCTGGTCTAGTTCAGGCTGCATTGCGCTTCGTGGGCTTTTTAAGTTTCTCCATTAATTTGCGGTTACGATCAAACCTTCACGGTACTAAATTGCCTTTCATTAGCGTTTACGCAATCAATTCAGCGAAGTACTCGACAGCAAGTGGGTCAAGAATCATAACATTATTATCTGTAAGATTTGTTTGATGTTAGGAAATTATTTTCGACGTTTGAATGCGTTTTGTTTTCTTTGTTAATTTCGCTGACGTTAAGTAAGTACCTATTCCATTTTATTGCGTAATCTGATCGCTGTGCGCTAGCCCCAAAGTCCAGCGAATATGCCCATGTGTATCAGTACACGAAACAATTAATTTTCCGATTATCATAATCTCCGCTACCTAATTGGCTTGTGGATAAAACACAGAATAAGCTCCAGTAGTAAAGGGGACTTTATAGTCTCGTTATTTAATCCTAAATATTAAGAAGTTTCGACAGAGCAGAAATTCAAATTTTAGCATTTCCACTGATCGTGATAATAATAAAGATCTTTATGAATAGGTTTACATGTTTTGTTTATACGGTATGTCGCCATCTCGCTAGAGCGTTTGACAGCTATGTAAATAATAGAAGTAGAAGCAGAAAAATTTACACTGGGATAGATAATGGAGATAATAGGTAAAAATAGTAAATTGGGATTTTCGCTCATCGCGATTCAGTAATCAAGTTCCATATTAGATAGGAACTTCAGATTTAACGCAAAGGTTTTATGCTGCAATTAATGGAGTGACAAAAATTTAATATTTTTCTAAAAACGCATGTCAGTACAAAATCCAAGTTTTTGATATCAAATTTTTTATTTAAGTTGAACTAGGTATATATAGGGATATATATATTAAAGGTGTATGTGGGGATCTGTATTTTTGTAATGCATCAATGAGACTTACAAACAAAATTACGTCTACTGCAAAAACCTAACAACCTAGGAGGGAAGTAATCCAGACACACTCACGAAAAAGTCAGTCTATCAGACAGGTGTTACCCACTTTTCAAGTCTCTTTTTTTAGATCATTACCTCAATCACTTTTACTTTGAGGAAACTATTTAAGTATTTATATTTCTCAACTCGGAGCCAGTTTCAGAATGAAATGAAATGTTGAGTTTAGAACAAGTTCAAACACGCCAGCTACCTTCAACAGGAAGGATATGTTCTGTGTATCATCTCAAGGATGGATCGATTCCATTGCGCTCCAGTGTGAGCGGTATCCTGTATACTAAGCCATATTTTAAGTAACTTAAAATATTCAAAATCAATTCGCCGGTATTTTTTGCGTTTGTATGTTAATTTTTAATGTATGGAAATAGGAAATGTGCGAGCGTCAGGTTTTAATTAAACGCTTAGCATATATTAAGATTGCGACGGACTTATTCTGAAGGTTACCTATACTAATAAAAACTGTAAGGAGGTTAAATTTGTGCATTAAATGTTTTTTAAAAACGTTATTCAATTGGTACAGATGTTATCTATGCAGGGACCAAAACATGTTTCTTTGAAATTTTTGTCTGTATGTCAGTTTGTTACCGTTTTGTGCGGAAACTACTGAATAGTAGGACGGACTAATTGAAAACTAGTTGACAGTTGAATTGTACTTACATTATAGATGTATTCTTGGAAGTCTTCAATTGTTGATGTTATTTTATTCATTTGGCTAAGTCAGATTTCATTAAGAGATTTGTGAATTTTGTATTTATATAGTTAATTAATCTGTTTGCATATTGAATTAATGGATAAATTTAAGAACCCTGTAATTTATTTTAAGTATTTCAGTATTTCAGATGACATCAATCATTCATGATTTCTACAATTTGAATTTCTACAATCTGAAGGTTGTTTTTTAGTGTCTATCGAAATTAGAATTGATGTAATTAGAATTGAATATATATATATATATAGGCATCCATCACCAGTCTTAGCTTTTGACTTTAAAAAATCCTTATCTCGATTCTGAATGTGAATTTTCAAGACATTATCAGCATAAAATTGGTTTCTGAAAAGATATTCGAAGTCAAATACGTGTGAAATCATGGGAACAGGTATTACTTAATATTTCGATTCTAGAACATTATTCTGTCTGTTGATCGTAAACGGTTATTGGTTCAAGGCAATGTTATTTTATACGTGTCATTCATCTATGTCTTTCAACATAAAAATATAAAGTTCCTTATGAATAATAGAAAGAATAAAAATAAAGATAAGATGAGATCAGCCATTTTAAAATTATTTATTTTTCAGAAGCAGTATATACAGTATCTAGTGCAAACTAGTTCATTTTTATTATTATTAACACGCTTAAAACTAAGAATTTATGTAATTTTTTGTAATATATTTGTTAAAATAATTTTTCTAAATAAAAATTTATACCTTACAATTTTTAACTGTTCGTTTGTTCGTTTAATGGACAATAACGTTACTTATAATATGTATAATAATAGTAATATTTTTCGGCAATTAACGTCTTACAATACTATTAAAATGCTATGACTGGTTCTTAAAAACGCCAATAAGTGAAATAATAAAAGGTTTAACACTCTATGCATCGAGCGACTTTTCCCCTTTGCAGACATGGGGTCGTTGAGACCCCGTCTCTACAGAATTTAGAGGTTTTTGACCGTCTATAAGGGGTCTACTTTAGAGCCAGACGACCAATCAAATTATTAAATTATAAGACCAGCAACATTCGTCTTGGTATATTTGAGAATTTGATGGGTAAAATCGATTTCAAATTTTAGTGGTCCAAAGTTTTAGTGGTGAAAGATACAGGCCTTCTTATAATTGAGGAGGGTTATAGCATATTCCGCCATATGGTCCAGTATGGATTGGTTAGTGACCAAATCTAATGTAGAAAGTTTTTATGTAAACAATAATTATTAACAACTGTAATATAGCAACATAATTGAGAATAAAAGCATGGGATGGATTCCAAAGCACGGAAGAGTAGATCATTTTGTTAGCGATAGTTAAATTCAAAAACGTCGAACGTACGAAGTGACATAAGTTGTAGATTTGTCATTTATGACATTCCAATAAGTTTTGGAAGCTGCTACCGTATTCAACTTTAGAATCCTTGAAATTTGACATCGCCAATAAAATTTATTTTGTCTACAGATTATATAGGCACTTAAAATTTTTGCCACAGGTACAGGTATAAGATTTTATTAGTCGCATTGCGGCAGTTGAACTCCTTTCCGAACCTTCTCAGCAGATAGATTGTTCTCTACAAAAATAATGTTTAATACTGTATAGAGATCGGAGTAAATAAAGTAAATTTGAATTGCAACAAAATATTTTTTTTTAATTTTACCATGTTTGTTACGTGTCGGTATCGACAAATTAGTCTTGCAATATTCGGATTCGCGTTTCGTATGAACCAGACATTCAAGCTAATGCTATCACTGTTTGTAAGAGTGAATGTACATATATAATACTAGCGGCCCGCCGCGGCTTCGCACGGGTATACTTCTATTTTTATAATAAATATAGCCTATGTTACTCAGGGATAATGTAGCATTCTAATGGTGAAAGAATTTTTAAAATCGGTTCAGTAATTTTTGTGTTTATTCGTTACAAACATACAAAAATACAAAGCTTTCCTCTTATAATATTATTATATATAATATCATATATATGATATATTACGTAAAATTTTGTGTGAGAACACGCTCGACCAACCATAACGTAACTATTGTCTAAATAAGTCCGCTGGAATTTTTTAATGGAACAAGCAGCATGTTTGTACATAATAATCGAGTTAATTTTGTTATTTTTCTTCGTATACATTAATGTAAAAGAATTCAAATTGATATTTTATTCATCGCTGACTCCTCATTTGGCTTAAAAATAACCTGGGTGGTATGTGTTAAGCAAATAAAATATCACGCATAGTAACTAAGAGTGTAAAATGAACACTAAATTATTATATGAACATCTCTCCAGCGAAATGGACCCGGCACACATCTTGAGGCGAAAAGAGTTTAATGACCTAATGAGCTGAGATATCATTTGACTTCCCCATTAAGAATTTTTGAAAACTGAATACGAACGAATGATTTTCTCCTTCGAGACAGCTGCGTTGGTGCGAAACTGGCTCCATCTCTACACGAATCCAACGTAATTTCCCTCTACCAAGAACGACACCAAGGCCATTTAGAGGTCTTCTTGCTTTCACCGCCCAGGTACCATCAACCGTACTCAGTTTCTGTCTGGCTAGCTACAGTGGAACTTTGACCATCCCAGTCGCAATGTTGGAGTCGGCTAGTGGGCGAAATAGCTTCATCAGTGGTCGACAATAGATCGGCGATGTCTTTGTTGCTAGAAATATTTGGGTGGTGAAGATCATGTAAAATTTATTACTAGTACTACTACTCGTAGTTTTTTTGTGTAACTACCTGTGTGTGTTTGTGTGACAAACGACCAGATGAGCCACCTGATGGTAGGTGGTCGTTGTCATCCATGAACTTCAGTAAGCCCAGACATTACCGAAGTGTTGCCGATAGAAAGGGAAGCGGGGGTCCAACTTATTAGTGGCTCTCCGTTACTAAGACATTAACACGTAGTATGTAAAGTTTCACAGTCGACTTCAGAAGGGGTGGTAGCTGGCGAATCGAGCAAAATACTCTGGGTAGTACAGAGCCCAGTGATCTCCAACAGGAGGGACAGTTCGCCATAGCCTCGTCCGTTATTCAGCAGGAATCACAGAGCAGCAGGGTTGGATTTAAGGATGGATGTAGCCCTTTACTCCCCAAAGTAAAATGAAGTTAGTGGGATCAAATAAAGGAAAAAGAAATAATTGATAAGAATAATTCTAAAGCGAATTATTAATTAACCACAACGTAACCAAGTTGGCCAAGTAGCAACGTAGCCAATTCTGCCTGCCGAGAACGGGATTGCTGGTTCGATTCCCGGCCGGGGCTGACAGTTATGTGAGAGATAAATGTTTGTCCTCGGGTCACGGGTAGTTATAATGTCATATTTGTGTGCGTCCATGTCACTCGCAATACAGTGTTGTGAACGTTCGCTTATTTATTTATTTAATTACTAGCTGTGCCCGCGACTTCGTCCGTGTGGAATTTAACAAAAAAGTTATTTAGTAGAAATAAAAGTAGCCTAAGTTACTCCTTATTACATCAGCTATCTGTCACTGGAAGTCCCGTCATAATCGGTCCAGCCGTTTCAGAGATTAGCCGGAACAAACAGACAGACAGACGGACAAAAATTCTAAAAAATGTTATTTTGGTATATGTACCGTATATACATTTATACGCGTGTAGTAAAAAGCGGTTATTTTAATATTACAAACAGACATTTCAATTTTATTTATTAGTATAGATATAGAGAGGTAGAAACCAAACTAACAGCTGATTCTGCGTTGATACCCATATTCTTACAATGGTTAAACTAACCATGCAAAACTGATCGAAAGGAAAAATTGAATATTAGTAATCGGTTATTATCTCATTACAGTTGCTGCATCTGAAACGCAGAAACATAATTGTCTGTCTATTCTCGACCGTATACACAGGTATACATAATATAGAGATACACATAGAGTTAGGAGTGTAAACAGATGGAGCGTAGAAAAAGAATATATGCAGTATGTATATCTCCTTATTTCATCTTAATGGAATATAAGTAGACGAGCTATGATTTATATGGCTACTATTTCATCCACATCTGTACTACCAGGGTGTCACCGACGAAGTGAGAATTGAGAATCAATTAAATTCGTTTTGTTAACTGGATCTTAGCTCTCCAAAAATAAACATTTCACCGTTGATATTATGGTACTGGAACTTCATCGGTATATTAGTTTTGTATCGATAAAATAAGAATACACTATACTATGAACATAAATAAAATTACTGTTTAATTTTACCCATATGAACGATGGGCTTCGTTGTAATAGTTTTAACTGTGGTAACCTTGGCAGGCAGCGGAATTCAGATGGGTTTTTATGTAGTGATTCTTTGTGAAAAAAACCTTACCTAATATTTTTCTATACTCCATCTTTTGATACTACTAAATCCAAGAACGCTAATATGAGATTCAATTTTCTCAATGCCACTGCCGCGGTTGTAATTGCATACGACGCATTTGATCTCTAATCGGTTTAAGTGGTATTCAATATTGATAAAGTTCTTCAAAGATTCTTAATGTTAGTAATATTTGAATGGGGCTGCAAAAGGTTCATTCAATTTCCAAACGCCGTCTCACCCCTCACCTTATCTGACGCATGCGCATTAATCACTACAGTTTTAACAACGGAAAATGGCGTCTGTTCCTTGGAAATAATTTCGAAATGTTACGTAAATTCAGCTAAGCTGAAGTGTTTTCTAAATATCGCAATAGTTTGAATCGTTTTGTTTTATTGTAATTCAAAAGGTTATATTTTTTCTGTAAATTTCCAATTCGACAGTGACCTCTGTGTTAAAGGCCAATTGTACTGCCCACTTCATTTAGAACCCTATACCTCGCCCCTCTACTAGTGGAAATGTGAGGGAAAGTATCGGGGGTAGGTCAAGATACGCTAGACTCAGCTGTTTTCAAAAATCGAACGTCTGCATCTTCAAAATTCATAGACGGACGCCAGTCTGACGTCAGCTTTCGTACGACGCGGACGAAAGTAATTATTTCAACCATGTGATGGTGAGTGCGTAAAATCGTGGTGGAATAGTGACTTAGATCGCGTAGTTTGTTTTTAGTGTTATGGTTTTGTTATTTTAACCGGTGCAATGCCTTTCCGGATTGTGCTTTGTATATAAATGTGTAGTGGATGTTGTGCGTAGAATATTTTTTAATTCCCAATTTTGCACAAATTCCTTGATTTTGCGTGGGAATTTTCCTGGAAAAAATTAGGTTATTCCCAGAAAAATCGATGAAAGCTTCTGCGTGAACAACTTGTTTTATACCACGTGGTGCCTTTGCAACGCACTGATGATAACTTTAATAGGTTTATTAGGTGCACGACTCATCGGTGACCTTTGAATATGCCATTTACAAATTCTAGTAAAATTTGTTACATGCAAATAAGCAATTCTATTTAGTTCAAAATTTTATGCGTTAATTTTTTTATTGATTTAGTTATTTTTACTAGAACAGGAAATTTAAACCAGTAAGGCTTTAAATACGCATGCTACGTAAGCATGTTGTAGTTCCGGATTAGTTTAATTTTTTTATGTTACATTATTAACTTGTAACAATGTCTGCATGAAGAATTGCAATTAGTTGCAATTTTAGTTTCTTTAATGAATACTCAAGTATTAATAAAAATAACAAACAATAGGATTAGTTAAGAAGGTACGTATTGTAATTATAGTTTATTTCATAATGTTTTAATAGTATCATACAAATATATTAACCGCGTTTTCAAAATTTTGCTATATTTAGGAAACTATCACGGAATTTTCCGATCATGTAAAATTTTAGGAATTCCCAGAAGTAGGTATCCAGATTTAGGTATTTTGTAAATACACTTATGCACCTCAATGTTTGAAAATAATAATCTTTTGAAAAGGTACTTTAACATTGAGGAGTAGAAACGGTGAAAGAAACTCCTCAGTACATCTTTTCAATCAACTTACGATTATAAAGTAAGTTCTAACATGTCCGGAATCGGTTGCACCACGGTTTACTTCAGGCGTCCTTGTCATTTATATATTTGATTGATTATTGATATGGTATGTTTTGTCATTTGCAGGTAGCATTAAGTTTCAGTACACATTTAGAAAATAGCGGAATATATAGAGTATACGTACAGAGATACAGTAAATTAATCATAGACATAAAATATAACTGAACTGATTTTGAACTGGTGGAAAAATATTAAATAGATGTTATGAAATTGACGTATGTTCTATATGGAAAGACAAAACGATACAGAATCTTTTTCTCATCTGTATGTTAGTCGATTTTTTTTTTAATGTTGGGTAGTTATAAACTTTCGTGTTATGAATAAAAAGTATAGAAATAAAACTTTATTTAATGATTATTGTCGGATTTTTGCCACTAGGTACCACAGTAGAATGAAGCAGTAATTTATTTCTCTGCATTGTTGTCACATTGGCATAAGACGTGGTATTGTTATCTCTGACTACAACGTGATGTCTCAGTACGAATAAAAGAGACAACAATGTAGGTTTGTTGACACCATGTATTGTCGCACCTTTAGAATGAAAGTGACTTAACTCGAAATTCCTGTAATTCCAGATTTTACTATAAATTTACTTAAAAAAGCCTACTCTAAAACCCCATAGTGAATAAAAGCCCGAATTATGAGTGAGAAAGGGAAAAAGGGAAAACCTCATATATCAGTCTCTTTAAATTTACTCAAGACCATACATTTTTGAAAACTTTCTTCGTCGTTTCCCATAAATTGCAATTTTTGAGTTAAGTCCCTTTCATTCTAAGGGTGCGGTACAATTCGTATTACATTGTGACCGATTCCGGTCAAAATTCAAAAGTTCGGTACTTTATTAATGAAGAATATGAATAAAACTAAATATTTGGGCTAGAAATTCAGTGAAAAGATGAACAATCTTATATGTAACTGTGTATTGTTCATGTGGGTTAACTTTATCATTAAGTCTTTAACAGGTGTTTTAATGTTTATGACTGCGACTTTTAATTAAAAAATCGATAAACATTAAAGAGTTATGTGTACGACTTTCTTGTTTTATAATGATAAAAAATAACCATAGATTCAATATCTATCTCTCTCTTGGGACTTAAGCACAAAACTGCACGCAACTCTTTAAAAAATTATTTGTGGCCTTTGACGACCTTGTAGCTCAGTTGGTGATGTCTCTTCCAAAAGAAGTCCCGGGTTTGATTCGCCAAGACATTTATGCGACGGACAATTGTTTGTTGTTGTGGGCGTTAGTGACTTCTAATTTGTGTCCATGCCACCCGGGAAACCTACGGCGGGGTTGACAGTGTGTGATCGTTTCTTTGTCTGTCTATGTATTGTGTAAGGAACATTTCAGTCTCACGATTTAGGAAACTAACAATCCACCGCGTGGTTGCATAACGTGTCAAACGTACAACACTTTGATACCAGTATTGAATTCCGACCATTAAAATAATTACATCACGATCATTCACAATAGGAATATATTTAATGTTATTACGTACATGGGAGGATAGAAGAAAGAAAAGATGGATGAATTGTTTGGAAATAAGTGACTGTTGAAGTGATATATGAAAAGAATTGAAAAGGTGAATAGGATACGCTGCAAATGACGTATCTCTCAGCGAACAGCTTCTAGTAAACAAAATACCGAACAAGGAATGAAATGAAAATAACGTCTATTGTGCAATGTCAAATACAGAAACATCTAATTCCAAATATATATAATTGCTAACTATTCCAAATATATACAACTACTAGGTAATGCAATTATAAGGTATTAATTATTTCCGTTGAACTAATGTCTCAATGTACGCTGTTAATTTAAAAACTAATTGTAAAATTTAGATTTATAACTGTTATTTCTGTTGCTGATAATAAGAAAATAAATTAAAAATTGATTTGGATATTCATGTCGTTTAGTTTTCCGATTTGGCAGCCTATCTCCATCCATCGTTATGTTCGAGGGCAAAATGTAAAATAACATAATAAATTATTAAATTTTGCTATTTGCTTACAGTATATATGCTTAATATTTGCTTACAGTTCATAGTGTACGAACGAAATTCGAAATGACGACTTAGTCATACAATTGTAATGTAATAAATTCAAATGCAAAGGGAAATGCAAATCCAAACTCAAACCCAAATCCAAATTCAAAATCATTCAGGTATTCTGTAAGTATAGTTATACATGTCATTTCTTGCTTTTATTTACATATTATCTATTTAATACATAAATAAATAAATAAACGGTTACACACTCAAACCCCCGCACTAGCATTCCCTGCGTTGCGGGTGGACATGGACATACACAAATATGATATCACAAACACCTACGACCCGAGAACAAACATTTATCTGTCACATAAATGTCTGCCCCGGCCGGGAATCGAATCCGGGACCCCTCGTTGGCCTATGGGGTCGTCTAAAAATAACATAATGACTGTCGCTACATTTTATAAGTAGATAGTGACTTGAGGTTATTGAAACGAATAATAGAGCTACGGAATACCAAATATCGTTAATACGGATATCTGGTGCATTGGCAATATGCACTTAGTGCAATAGTGTTTGAAACCTGAGGTAAGCATTTAAGTACATACGTAGGAAGATATTGTAGATAAATAAATCTTTGGCTATTGCTAAATAGAATTGTTAAAACATAGTTTTCCTTGTCATAGCAACGAAAAAGACGTGGAAATTTTATTATTGGCAGAAATTTTATGCTAAATATTTATTATTCTATTCTGTGTGTTTAATTCGTGTCCCAAGTTGTACTTTCTAAGTGTTGATTCATATTATCTATAACTACTATATAAATCTGTTGTGTATTATTTCATTTTAAGATTAGGCCACGTTACTCAGTTTTTAATAGTAATTGAATATGTTTTTTTTAATGTGAATAGCCGACAAACGAGCAGGCGAGCTACCTGATGGTAATAAGTGGTCATAGTTGCCCATTGATATCAGTAACACCAAAGGCATTACTAATGCGATTTCGGCCAAGTTAAGAAAGAAAGTGCTGGCTCTCAAGCCTCCAGCCGGAACACGACGAGTCGTTTGGCGGCCGACTCAAGCAGGACGGTGGTAAAAGAGATACCAGTAATAATATTATTGACTTAATAATATTGCTAATATTCTTACGCAAAGCCCTACCACCAAGCAGGCTCGCTTCTATCGCCTCTTTACGACACCCTGCTCTGCCAACATGGGATTGGGGGAATATTCTAGGTCGCCTCAATACGGCCATTAATTGTTATGATTAAACGCCTTAAGTTTACATCATTGTATTCCAAATAGTAACATTATTTTTAACGCATGCCTTTGACACCATAAGAGAAGCCACATACAAACGTGAAATTGATATAACAATTGATTGACGTCAAACATAATCTAATTTAGTTCTAAAGAGGTTTTAACAGCCAAACTATGTTCCTGGCGCTTAATAAAGAGTCTGGGATTGAAAAAAAGTTTATTCCAAATTCAAAACTTTCGTTTTTTTTGAATAATAATCCTTTATTTAGTTTGTGACTTTTTACTTAGTTATCACGGGTTTGCGGCTTAAAGGTTATCACGCAACAGAAACTAATTTCTCGTTGTTTTTAGTAGAATAATTTATGTTTGTCACATAATCCTGCCTTATTGTGACTAGAAACAGATATCCGTTGGTGAGTGTTACAAGGACCAGGGGAACGCTTTTTGTTTTTTTTTTTTGTCGCAGGGATCCATTTACGGATGATATCCAGGACGCCCGGGTGGCAGTCCTAGACCTATGTCGGACTCGGCACTTTGGGAGTGCAATACCGTACTAAACCCCTGCGGGAGCCTTCAGCTGCTTTAATTGGAGGGTCCCGGATCTGCAGGCAACAGGATCCCTCCAGCGACAGGCTGGCCTCGGCGAAAAGGCCAGACTTCTCCTCCATGGGGACTGTCCGGCTCACCTCTGAACAGTCCCAACGACGCCGTGTCTAGCAGGGCCGGGTTCCCATCCCGGCCCGACACGGGCACAGGGGCGTTACTGGAGGCGCATTAAGTAGCGCCTCCTACGCACCCCCATTCGTCGCCCGCGGATGGAGGCCACATCGGCGGCCTCCTCTCTCACCCGCTCGTCGGCCTCCTTCTGGGACATTACTGTCTCGCAGAAGGAGACCATCGCCTTCCAGGACTCGTCGTCGCCGAGCATCTCGGTGATGATGCTCGGAAGCGACAAGTCCCCTCCGAGAACTAACGTCAGATCCCGACGCAGCGCTGCCCATCTCGGGCACACCTCGAGGGTGTGCTGGGCAGAGTCCACCGCCGCGCCACAATCGTGGCATTCAGTCGTCGGCTCCCTTTGGGCCGTTCGACACAGGTAGTCACCAAAGCAACCGTGCCCGGTGAGAACCTGCGTCAGACAGAAGGTGAGGGGCTTGCGTTTTCGGCGCATCCACCGCTCAAGGACCGGGCGCAATGCAGCCGTAACGCGTGTGCCATACGGCTGCACCGCCAGGTCCTCTCCCCACCTCCGCATTAGCGATTCCTGTCCTATCCGACGCACCCGTAGGATCCCGTCCAACGTTGGGTTCTCACCAAGAGCCCTCCTACCCGAGACGTATGAGTAGGTCTCGGCAAGAACCTCCGCCGGCTAGAGCAGTAGCTGCAGCCCACGATACCGTACGGTACCCCCGAATCACCCTCACCGCGATTATTCGCTGCGCAGCGCGCAGCGCAGCCTTATTTTTCGCCGTGAGGTGATCCGCCCAAACCGGGGCACCGTACGTCGCCATACTCCGGCAGACTCCGGAGTACAGCTGCCTGCAGGCGGCGCTAGGTCCTCCGAGGTTCGGAAGGAGTCTGCCCAGCGCACTCGCCGCCTTCACGACCTTCGGTCCCACTATCGCGAAATGTGGGCCGGAGGTCCACCCTCCGTCCAGGATGAGCCCGAGATATTTCATTTGGGGGCTCATCCTGACTCTCCCCTCTCCGATCTGAAGGGCAGCCCCCGGTGGAGGTCCCTTACGGCCGGTCCCGCGGAAGAGCAGGGCTTCGGTCTTGTCAATCCCGGTGCCGCCACTCCACGGACCCCGATCGGTTCTCGAGGTCTACCCTTCGATCCGAGAGGTACGCCTCCAACAGCCTTCTTAGATACGGTGGCACTTCGAAGTATTTTAGTGCCTCCCGTATCACCGCGTGCGGGAGGCTATTGAAGGCGTTCGCGATGTCCAATGACACCGCGACCACCACCTCCTTTCCGTGTTCCGCCTCAGCCGTCACCGCTCGCAGGCGTTTGAGGGCGTCGACGGTCGACCGACGTGCTCGGAACCCGAACTGGGATTCTGAAAGTCCGGGCCCCGAGCCTTCCTCCAGGTGCTGAACGAGCCGGGAGGCCACTATCTTCTCCAAGGCCTTCCCGGCTTCGTTCAGCAGCACCACCGGTCGCACCGCCGAAGCCGAGTCCGGGGTCCGCCCTGCCTTAGGAAGTAGGCAGAGCCGACCCTCCTTCCAGGCCCCCGGGAACTGGCCAGACCGCAGACAGCGGTCAAACAGCTCCCGGAGGCTGTCGCTGAGGTGCCCGAGAGCGATTGCGAGAACTCTCCCGTGCACCCCGTCTGGACCCGGCGCCCTCTTCTTACTCTGGAGGCGGGTAATAGCCGCCTCCATTTCAGCCTCCGTGACGGATGGCGGAACACCCTCCTCCGTATCCGGCGTCTGCCGAACCATTCTGGGAGGAACGAAGCCCTCGGGTTCGTTGGGGAAGAGCATGCCATGCCATGCCCCTCATCACGTGGCCCGCCGGCTTACCGGCGTCCGCGCACACCGCGCAATGAGGGGCGGCCGAACACCCGGCTGCTTTGTGGCCTGACCAGGGGAACGCTGTGCTGACGTGTTTTGAAGAAATCACCCCTTAAGATGGAGGGTCCGTTTTGGTTTGGGCAGGCGTAACTTCCAGCTATCGTACCGAGATAGTATTCATTGAAAATGGCTCGCTAAATACGCAAAGGTTACACAACAGAAATTTTTTATCAACATGCACAACCGGCACGGAGTGTAATTGGAGAAAATACCATTTACATAGACGATAATGGTCGGCCCCACCGTTCTGGCGTAGTAAATACTTATATGTAAGAGGTCGGTATTTGTCGTTTAGATTGGCCAGCGCGGAGCTTTGACCTTAACCCTGTTGAAAACGTATGTGACCTCCTAAAAAGGCGAGTACGAGCTGTCCAACCGCCTCCACAAGACATCAGGGAGCTTAAACGTGTGATCTCGGTTTAGTGACAACACATTCCACAGGACACCATCAAAAGAAAGGTGGGAAGCATGCCAAGACTATTACATGCCCTAGTCGCTTCAAGGGGAGGTCACTCGTTATTAATTTTTATTTTTCAATGCTTTTTTTATTAAAATACCATAAAAATATTCATTTCATTGTACCCATAAAATTGTCCGTTTTAACACGGCTTCCAGGATGTAAGTGTTAAAAACTAGATTCACATTGATAAATTCAAATTCAAATTCAAAATCATTTAATCATATAGGTATTCAGTAAATACACTTATTAACGTCATTTTTTGCTTTTACCACCGTTTCGAAAAGGTGCTTTAACAATGAGGAGAAGAAACGGCGAAAGAAACTCCTCATAACATCTTTTAAACAACATATGGTGATTACAAAAGTTTAAACCTGTGCGGTACTGGTTTCGACACTAATTTTGTCCAGGCATCCTTGTCATTCGTGTACTCATCTTTACTATAAGATCCTTTGCTTATAAGTTGTGTTTTAATGCGACGCTTAAAAGTTCCAACAGGCAGGTCACGTAACGACTTAGGAATCTTATTGTAAAAACGAACTCCAAGCCCCATAAAGGAACGCTGAACCTTTTGAAGACGAAATGATAATAAGAAATTTCCATAAAATATTAATATTTTCCATAGAGAAGCCAATGACTGCAAAAGTGACCGTTTTTTTGGAAAGGAGTTTATTACACAAATACTTATTTACAGAATATTTGTTGAAATTATCATATTAATGATATTATTTCTCGTTCAAGTTCGTCTTTCGTCAATGTATCGGTTATTCTGGTAGACCACGACATGTACATGTTTATACGCACTATCATGGGTCCCCACCTAACACTCAATGATTTCTTTAATAGAGTGTCTTCTCTGAATCAATTGCTATCGGTAGTCTTTATTTTCCTTCGTGTCGTAATCGTTGTCATATATCGAAAAATGCGAAGGTTGTCGATATATCAATTTAATAGACTGACTGTTGTTTGTATGATTTGTAAAGTTAATTGTCACGAAAATCTCATTTATGATATTTATATATTCATATATGATATTTCAATTCCCGGTCGGGGCTGACATTTATATACTGTGTACGTTATTCAGTTATTATTCAATTTTTTTTATTATAGCAAAGTTTCAGATTTTTTTCTCGTACGTTTCTATTCTCTTTTAATGGTGTAATAGAAATATGATGATTTTTTGATTTTTATTTTTATTTATTGTATAAATCTAAAATGTCATTTGTTATAACAGGTGTACATTTTTCTCAGTAATTGTTTGGTCCTGTTTTATATATAAATAAATATATTAGTAATTATGAAACATAAAATTTTCGTGGCTGTTGTGAAATATTAAAAGATAAGCAAATTATTTAAGTCCAGACAAAAAGTGTGCGTTTTTTTTTATTCTTATTTTATTCTAATATGTTTTATAGGTATGAAAGTACTTTAATAGTAAAAAATTTAAAATCCTAAAAAAAAAAAACCTGGCAGCGGTGGGATTCGAACCCACGCCTCCGAAGAGACTGGTGCCTTAAACCAGCGCCTTAGACCGCTCGGCCACGCTACCACATAAACTTCTGTCTGAAATTATGTAAAATATCAACTGCATATATTTTTTTAGTATATGTATGGATTTATCGACAATAAATTTCAAGTAACATTAAACGATGTCATAATTATTATTTTAATTATACAAAAATTAAAAAGAAATACGATTTAAGATTTTTTTTTATGTTAAAAGTCGACAAACGAGCAGACGAGCCACCTCATGATAAATAGTCACCATTGCCTTTAGTCTTCAGTAAAACCAAAAGCATCACCGAAGTGATGCCGACCGAAAGGGAAGCGGGGGACCCGGGGGCTTTGCGACACTACGATTGTAACGCATATGAAATGCACGGTCGATTTAAGGAGGCTGCTAGCTAGCGAGTTAAGCAAAATCCCTACCACCATGCAAGTATCGTCGGCATTAAACTGGGTGGTACATAGGCCAGCGATCGTACATTCACGGATGGGTGAAGCCCCATACACCCCAATACATATACCACATATATTACATATATAATGTTATTTATTATTTTATACTAAAGTATAAAATGTACAATATAATTTTGCTAATGGTAAAACTAATCTCATTTCTTCCCCCGTCCACCGAAAAACCCTTCGATGTGTGTGCTCTTACAAACGCTCAATAGTCATGACCTTTTCCAGCTGACTCAATTTGAATTGTTAATTTTTTCGTCTGTTTTTATTAATAAGAAGTTATTTGTATATAAATTGTGCATCATTCATTGTTTCTATAGAATTAAAATGAAGTTTCTTGTATATTAACCAACGGGTTAACATCTTAATATATAACCGTTTTTAAGCGTTTCTCAGCAAATCAAACACTTTGCTATTATGCACGAATACTGAAATCAATGCGGAAGGCCCAGCGACCTATAGCCAGAGGGGCGCTACTTCGTCCGTTGATCGGCAAAGACCGAGCTGGAAAAATCGGATAGGATTCAAGAATGAATCGAAGTCATTACATCTACACACGCCCACATGAGTTAGACTTGGATAATTAAAAAAAACGGATAATTAAACTTGAACTTGGATAATTAAAATAAATCTATAAACGTGAGACGTGTTTACATAAAACTATAACACCTCTCATTAATAACAAGATAAATGAAAGAATATGAAAAAATGAATGATAAGTGCTATGAAGATAAATGGATTAAAATACCGTCTTCGGTTGATAAAGAATATATATTGCGTAAACAATTATCTTATCTTCTCCACCACCGTGCTGGACACAAGCAATTGTTAAGCCGATAATTTGATAAATTTAGTCGCCCAGTTTCAAACTTACTACATCGTATAGTATAATCTGTCTGTATGTATGTACATATGTATGAACGCGATTAACTTAAAAAAGTATTACAAAGGTGTTCATGCAGTGTTTAACAGTAGACAAATAAATTTATGAAAAGGGTTTAATTGTATGCTGTATAAATTAAAATTTATAAAACGCCTGATAAAATCAAGTAACAATCACAGTGAATATTAAAATTATAATTACTTGTTATGATTAGTGATCGTGTAATTTCTGGATAACTTCATGAACTGATGATAACTGAATAAAGACATTTGCAGACTATATATAGACCGATAACCCCATAGCCCAGTTGGTAGTGACCCTGGCTGCCGCACGAGGGGTTCCGGGCTCCATTCCCGATCGGGACAGACATTTATGTGACAGATAAATGTTTGTTCTCGAGTCATGGATGTTTGTGATGTCATATTTGTGTATGTCCATGTCACCCGCAACACAGGGAATGCTAGGGCGGGGCGTGAGTGTGTAAACGTTTATATATTGCTATTCGTTTTGTCCATAAAACGGTTTCGATAGAAGACTCTGTTGTCTATTGTTAACATATTTCAATATCTATATGTCAAATTGATTCATATCTAAGTTTATCGCTCGAGAAGATCTACTAGCTAGTATTTATTTAATATGTACGCGTGTAATAATCGATTAGTTTGGTGGTCGAGTAATTTCTGAACGATATGACTAATTGAGATACTAAATAGATATAGGAATAATCTATGTTTATCCGAAACGGTGGCTTATAGTTATGGTATGATCAGATAGGTACGTGGCGCTGCAGGTTTTTTTTTTATGTTAATAGCCGACAAACGAGCAGACGAGCCACTTGATGGTAAGTGGTCACCGTCGCCCATGGACATCAGCAAGACCAAAGGCATCACTGATGCGTTGTCGGCCAGGAAATGAGAAGAAGGTTAGAAAGAAGGTACTGGCTCTCAAGCCCCCCAGCCGGAACACGACAAGTCGTTTGGCGGCTGACTCAACCAGGAGGGTGGTAGCTAGCCAGGCAGGCTTCACGGAAAGATAATAATAAAATATTATCAATAATAATATAATATTAATGACTTAAAAATAATATAATATTAATGACTTAATAATAATATAATATTAATGATTTAATAATAATACTGATAATATAATCCACACGCGAAGCTCTACCATCAAGCAAGCTGGCTTCTGTCGCCTCTTACGATACCCTGTTCTGCCAGCATGGGATTGGAGGTAGTATTCTAAGCCGCCTCAATATGGCCCAAAATATTAAAATGCAGAGCAATGGCTGCTAGAAAATCTGTATAGTTAGTAGTGTAACACTGGCTAGCTACCACCCTGCGACCGTGAAATCGACCGTGAAATTTTTCATTGTGTTTTGGTTGCAGTGTCGGAGAGCGGCAACAATTACGTGATGCCTTTAGCAATACTCAAGTCCATGGCCGACGCTGGCCACTTACCATTAGTTGAGTCGTGTGCTCAATTGTCAACTAGTTACATAAAAAAATTGTAATACTATAATATGAAAAGTTATTTCTGAAGTAATTAAACTTAAAACTTAGGTATTCGCGTCTTGAGCATAAGCTTGTTGGTTAATAAACTTTTTAAAATTAAATCTGAAACAGTGATGCATTAAATACCTAACTTGTTTCACACGTGTGGTGGTTTTTCTCCATCTGAAACGTTAAAAGGTATATTTTTTTGCATATATTTTATAAAATAGATATTCAAGTCGCACGTGTTCAGACACGCGTCTGTTCAGTGATTTACATAATATATAATCATCGATCTACGTAAATTGACCATATAATTATCATAATTAGAAGCTTTATCTACAAAGCCTGATATATTTTAGATACTACTGTAATATCTATACGATCTCTTGAATAACAATTAATATTTCTTAATTAATCATCTGCTATGTGTTTATGTACTATATATTATATACAAATTATATATATTCGTGTGTGGGAGCTTTGTACGTTCACAGGCCTATGTCCAACGGTGGACTTCAAAGGGCTGATGGATGGCCGGATGTGGTAGCTTTGTTGTCCGTTTCAGGATTCCCCGTTCTGGCATTTCTCATGTTGTGGGCGCCATAGGCGTAAATTTGTCTGTCACACAAATGTCTGCTCCAGTCCGAAATAGAACCCGGGTTCCTCGCTCGGCAGACTGGGTTACTTCCAACTGGGCTACACGGTCAATTACTTCTACATCATCTGTTGTTCATAGATCTAAAATAGGTAAAAATAGTTACCCATGAAAATATTATTGATATAATAATACGTAGTGTGATCGTAAAGAGTGTGAGCATTTAAAATATGGTTTATAGCACCATTTTACGCTAACATAACTCATTCACAACCAGCACTAGAATTGCCTTTGTTGTGGTCATACTAAAAGATTACCAACAACCAAACTCGAGTAACAATTTTTCATTATATTCCGTCCTTTCAGAAAACCCGAAAACCGAAACATCGGTACACAGTAACACATTAATTTGGCTGGAAGATTTTTATGTTTTGATTTTACATATTTTATCGACGTAAACAACATGTAACCTACACGTCCTTTAGACTTAATGCCATTTCATGTTAAAAAACTGTCGTATTGTACGTGTAAGTCGCTCTCGATTCGTTTTAAAAAACTTGCGCCTGACGTTTAGAAATACCACTCACGTCGTTTTAAGAATAGGTTTTTTAGTTCTATGAATTAGAAACATTAATTTATTATATTAACTGCAACCAGACAGTAAAAATTTTGTTAAATGAATAAAAATTATATTAAATCTTTTGGAAGATGGTTTTTTTACAAACATTTTCGAACGTTAAACTATGCCATCGCTTCAACAAATCCGTCCCGTGACTGATTTCGGAAGAAGCGGCAAGAATTTGTTTCCTACTCACAGCACGCGCTTACTACAATTTATGGCTATATATCAAACCCATGTCAACCAGTCTTGTCTTTAAAGTAGTCATTTACTGTGTAATAATCTTTTTTCATAAGAAAAGTATCTTAGAATGACCCATAGGTCTAAGTCATAAGTTACTAATATGCCAAATATTATCCAAATCAGATCAGTGATTTTTAGTGTGATTCGTGATCAGACACACAGACAGACAGACAAGAATTGTGAAAAAAAATATTTTTACCTTGTATCGATAACAAAGCCTATCTACAATGAAAATTCCAAAACTATTTAATTATTATTTCTTAAAATCTCTTGTTCTCAGTACAGCGTCACACTTAACCTTGTTTTACCATAACTCCTTGACAGCTACGGCCGTACGCTTTTGGAATTCCCTGCCTGAAAACATACGCCACGCTGGTTCCTCAAACACTTTTAAAACCAAAGTCAAAGAACCTTACTTATAACTTTGATTTTGTGTTCTCCATACTTCCCTAATCCCACTTCGTTCGTTGCTGTCTACAAGCTATCTTATACTTAACATGTTATTTAATTTAATTTACTGCACTCTACCACTAGACAAAATTCCTTACGCTTATAACTTCTCACCTTAAGGTTGTCTGGAAAAAAATCGCTTTGTAGCGATAAGACCGCTTGTTATATAATTTTGTTGATCAAATTGGTCTTAAGTCATCTCCGTGTTATGGTGAACAATTAAGAGTATTATCATTATTGTTCTTATTCGTTTCCCTCAGCTTCTAGGGTTGGTTATTATCCATATTTACGGGCCGGAGCCAAATAAATGCAGAGTATGCTAGGTTATTCCTACTATGGTGTTTTTTTCATTTTCGTCTATATGAAGAAACTTTCTCAAAATTCGGCAAGTGTTTAAAATGGCAGCTTCTTGAAGTGTTATATAGAGAGGTTTTAGGTCTATAACTTTGAGGCTATGGTGAAGATGCTTGGGTATACACCATTAGTGGAGAGAACTATCTGCACAAATAAACGAGTATACCCTATTTTGCTTCGATTGTCTTGCTATTTCTTCTTTATTTATTTTTTCAATTATAGTCTGCAAATTATGTGTATTAGTAACTCCAATATCTATAAGGTAAATTATGTTATTAGTTTTGTCTTGAAGAGTTATGTCTGGTCTATTATAGTGGACAACCCTATCGGTAAGTATAGCACGATCATAGTATAATTTATGTGAAGCATTTTCTAATACAGTTGAGGGAATATATATATAGTAAATACTTCGTAGTATTTATATTTTTGTATTAAATTATATTTTAGTGCCATTTAGTGCCAGTGAACTTGAATGTTCACTACTTGATTAAGTCTGTAAGCGTAGTTTGTCTGTGTAAGTAAAAATAAAAAAATAAATAAACGTTCACACACTCACACCTCCGCACTAGGATTCCCTGTGTTGCTGGTGGCATGGGCATACACATATATGACATCGCAAACACTCACGAGCCGAGAAAAAACATTCATCTGTCACATAAATGTCTGTTCCGGCTAAGAATCGAACCTGGGACCCCTCGCTCAGAAGGCAGGGTCACTAACAACTGGGCTATGGGGTCGTTATATCATGTTATGAAATATTAGTGTCGTGCATGCTCCAGTCATATGTTGGATAGCTTCAGTATGGTTGTGACATTTACGACATTTATCGCTAGCAACTGATAAGCCTTTAATGATATATTTTCTGTAGTTGTTGATGTTTATTATCCGATCGTTTATAGCCATTATAAATCTTTCTGTTTCATGGAATAAGTATCCTATTCTAAGCCATTCGTGCGTTACATTTAATGTACGCATTAAATTCGGTCCCGTTGAAAACTGAATTGTTAATAATAAATTGATCGTGTGTCCGTCTTCGGTCCTCCTCAACATCATCGAACAAACATCACCGGTCATTAGAGATTGTGAAAACGAGGCGATTTACGCGGTAGTCGAGTTTCACGAGAGTTAATCGCGCCATTGTGACG
The DNA here is from genome assembly GCA_003671415.1 of Megathymus violae. Taxonomy (NCBI): domain Eukaryota; kingdom Metazoa; phylum Arthropoda; class Insecta; order Lepidoptera; family Hesperiidae; genus Megathymus; species Megathymus violae. The sequence goes on from PDGT01000006.1 coordinate 8,264,446, forward strand.
TTGTATTCCGTGCACATGCGGGATTCGCGTGCAATTCGACAGAACCTCGACGCGTGCCAGCGACATGCGTTCTCTATACATAATCCCTCGATAACTCGTAAAATTGAACATGCCACTTGTTAAGTCGCACCGTCTTTGGATAAGCTCTTACGTTCCCAAATAAACCACGCCTAATATAATTGATACTTATATATCAGCTATTTTGTAAATTTTATATCCAACATATTTCACGGATCGGTTTACGCTGTTCTTATAAATCAGAAGATTATTAATTTATAGCAATAGGTATAAAAAGTTAAAACTTTATTAATAATTAAAATAATTTTCTTATCAACATTTAATACCTATTCCGAGGTAGTAGATCCATGTTCTGGTATGAAAAGTTTCTTGTAGACTCATGTTTATATTCAAGTTAATGGCAAATTTGCAGTCTTTCCCGCCCCAGGCCCCAAGCCATGCGGTCTGTACCAGCCGCCTCTTTCTAAGTACTTATCATATACTGGTAGACTTCTTTTAAACTCTAGTCAAGATTAGCCGTCCCAGGCCCGGGCATACTGGGCCTTGGGGCAAATCCGCCAATGATTCAAGTGTCCTATAAATTTCCGTTCCGTGGTTTTTGCAGGTCAATTGACAATCAGACTTTTGAACTCATTTTTAATTATCAAGATTGTGCAATCTAAGATAATTTAGTTTATTTTCTGCTCCAGGCTACCTACGATTATATGAAAACTAACAACACACACAAGCATGTTCTCGCACATTAACAGAGAGTTGCGAACACTGACCGATTATCAGTAGTTGTAATATTATACTGTAATTTTTACCCTGTGAATGTTGTTTTCATTTTTTTTATTATAATTTTTTTTAATGTCAATAGCCGACAAACGAGCAGACGAGCCACCTGATGGCAAGTGGTCACCGTCGCCCGTGGACATCAGCAAGACCGAAGGTATCACTGATGAGTTGTCGGCCAGGGAATGAAAAAGAAGGTCAGAAAAAAGGTAGAGGATCTCAAGCCCCCAGCCGGAACACGACAAGTCGTTTGGCGGCTGACTTAAGCAGGAGGGTAGTAGCTAGCCAGGCAGGCTTCACGGAAAGATAATAATACCAGTAATAATATTAATGACTTCATAATAATACTGATAATATAATCTTTACGCGAAGCCCTACCACCAAGCAAGCTGGCTTCTGTCGCCTCTTACGACACCCTGTTATGCCAGCATGGGATTGGGGGAGTATTCTAGGCCGCCCCAATACGGCTTGTTGTGTGTGCGGTGTGTGTATAATTTGTATCAAATATTATGGAATATATTTATTATTCTTAAAACATATATTACACATTCGGCTCCGTTACGACTGGATTATTAGCTTAGATTAAAAAAAACAATACTGTCACTTTAAAGGCATATTACATTACTAGCAAACTGCCCTCACTTCGCTTCAGAAAAACTATGCCTTACGCAAAGAAATACTACCCGTATTATTTTTTTTAAATAATTTATAACATTTTTATTTACAAATGGATTGCAATGAAACAAACTATGTAGTTAGCGATGCTTACTTCAATACATTAGTGAAAACCAGAACGTTATCGGTTAAGCCGTTTCGGAGATTAGCGCGAACAAACGCACAGACAAACAGACAACAATCCTTACAACTATTGTTTTGTGTTCTATTGCGTTAATAAAGCCCCTAATAATATTTTTTCTCATATATCGTTCATGTACAGATAGGGATCAGTTTGAATTTTATTATATGTATAGATTCAGAGGGCAAAACTCTAACGATAAAAATAAGGCACAATACCGCTGAACAATTATTTATACTCCAATGTCTGCAGTACATTGAATTAAAAAGCTAGTGAACATCTACTAGATATGAATCTCTATTTATATTTATATTTTCTATGTTTGGTTTACGTACCTTAGTGCGTACAGAAAGCCGTTAGCTGGGTATTTTCTCAAGTTATTACTTCATGTTAGATTGCAGAATGGGTATCCTCATTTTAGGAGCTCAAACGGGAGGAACCCTTACACGGCCAAAGCCTATCCATACTTTCTGGTAGATGTAAGAGAGGGAGAAATCAAGTACGTATCGTATCGGTATCGTATCGGTATCAGTATAGTAAGTATCTTATCGGATTCATGGCTAATTGTAATAACATATACTGATTTTGAATTTTTCATTTGAATTTATATGTTTATTGCCGTGGCACGATTTAATCAGTGATATATGTATATGTGTGGATATATTTCCTCTTGGCAAAGATATCGGGTAAGAGATTGTAGGTCGCCTATCTATAGGTATTTATAAATTAATATATTGTGTATTCTTGTGATAAATTCATAGACAGACAGAATGACAATATGAAGAAGTGAGATTTAGAAATGAATCTATACTTGAGCTGTTATCATTTAAACATCATCAGGTGTACGTATGGAAACTCTGTCATTCATTGACAACGCATATATTTTTATTTATTTATTTTATCTTTCAGTAATAATGATTAAAAAAAACCTAAAGTACTGCCATCTAGTGAGTGATGATACAAACCAAATGCTAAAAATCCTTTTCTTCCACCCGTAAATGGAGGTTTTAAAAAATCGTGAATTGTTTCAATCCATTAGCGGCCTAGAATAAGGCATGACAAAAGCGTAGCCCAATTGGTAGCGATTGTCTGCCGAGCGAAAGGTCATGTGTGTTGTGATGGCATATTGTGTATGACCATGCCACTTACAACACTAGGAATCCTAGTGCAGGGGTATCAGTATGTGAACGCGTAATCATTTATTATGAGTTTTCCCATAATTCAGTAGGATTGGAGCATACAGGATTATAATTAACAAGCAAAGATCGAAGATTTAACTGGCAATTAATATTAATAAATTGTGTTCCAATATCGACAGCCTTACGGAAAACTCAAACATGCAGATTTTATCACAATGTTTTTCTTTCCCGAAGCAATTGATAATTAATTTCTAATACGCATATAACTTAGAAAAATAGAAGCGTAGGAAAAGAGAGAGAGAGGAGTTCATAGACATCGAAAAAATTAGAAGGAAGACAGAGAGAATGTTTCGGCTCTACGACTCTGGTCTATAATTTTTACTACTGTTTAGACTTCTAACAAATGTATACGGTTCTTGATCTTATGAGTCTTAATTTAAGGTTGTATATTTAACGGTTACGTGATTTAAATCGTGTTAGATTAAGAAATATTTCCCCAGAATATTTTGACGTCATTTATAACCTCTTACATTCTTTGAATACCCTTAGTTTGTGTTGGCAATCATTTTTATTATGATGGTGTATACTTCTATACATGCATAGAACCTCTCTCCTTCTCACAAAGGAAAACATGCATTTATGATAAATAAAAGTATATAGGTACCAACACACATACCGTCACCAACACGTGTTTCGCTCCGAAACAGAGCATCCTCAGTGTGAGTAGACTATACAATTGTTAACCGCACAGCTGACTTTAATAATAATACTATTTAATAAATATGTAACACGCCTGATAAAAACGAATAACAATAGTTACGGGTGCGAATGTTATTTATGATCATAACGATCAAGTTTTCTGAAGCGAAGCGAGGTCGAATTAGTAGGTGTATTATTGTTGTATTTATAAGGTGATGATGACAGGTATGTACAAGGTTTATCCATCCTTGAATCGGAGCCAATTTCTTTGGCCAAATACATGGTTTGTCAAACAATGTAATGGATTCAGGTCATTTCTAAGAAATTCACTAGACTTTGAACTGTTTATTTAGCCAATGGTATCCAAACGGTACATTTGGTTGGTACTAATAAAGTCTATAGATAGCTACTGACTACAGTCCACCATCCTGATAAAATCAACCACACATAGGTTTATTTTCATTTTTAACAAAGTTACATAGTTGGATAAATTTTTATTTATATATTCCCTATAACTGTACCTTTGTGTTTGGATTGTTCTCACGGTTGAAACTGTTTTACCTGGGTCAAAATACTTAATACATATGTCATGACTACTTATATCTTAGAAAAATTCAAATACAAATCAAAATCAAATAGACAAATCAAAATCAATGTAGGCGCTTAAATGTATATGACACAGAATAATGTCAAGATCAAGAAGTACATTATATGATTATAATAAAAAAAAAATCCATTTTAGTCAATCAGCAGCGTGATTTTAAAATTGTATACAGCGCCATCTATTATCGATATTAAAGAACTCTGACTAGGCCGGATTGTATAATTTCTTGTGTTATTTATAAATTGTAAAATAAAAATTAAACTACATTGAAAAACAAATTTCTTGACTAGAGGTTTGCGGATTATTTAAACTTTTTGATTGGATACTAATAATAAAAACTCATATTTTATATAAATATCAACTGATTTTATGATATGGTTCAAAAGATCAGCATTGTAAAATTCGGCAAATTGGTCGGATGGGTGTAACATTAAAATAATGGTTTTCAAAATTGGAACTTGCATACAAAGATTGACTCCGCATGAACTACCAGTACATATCTAAATCGTATTTAAAACGATTATTAATATAACTTGGATGTTAATATTTAAAAGGCATGATATACGATAAAATATAAATTAATAAAGATACAAATTAAAAAATATAATTTCAAATATATAGCCACTTGAAAGGGAAAATCCCCGATACTTAATGCGTTTTCCTAAACCTCTCGTTTTTAGGGTTGGCAAAGAGAAATTAATGATTTTTAATAAACATTTTCATTGAAATAATTCTTGTGTATAAAAAACTACAAATATAATTAATTTTTTTAATTTATTTCAATTAAACATTAAATTGAAATAAAAACAAAAGCAGCGAAGTTAACTAACTTGTTGCTGTCCTACGATAAGAGAGCAGCGACATTATATTATCACGAGAATTATAAGCTCATTATGAGAAAGGTAAAATGCTTTTTAGAGCCTATGTACTTAATATTGTTTTTAATGTTACAATTGCCTCAAAATTTCTAAGCAGGTTCATATGATATTAGGCATATTTGCAACTGCTCAGTGTTCGCTTAGCGGTCGAGATTCGACCCAATCAATAAATAACGTTCTATTTTCAATTTTGTTTATTGATAACAACAGAAAATTAAAAAAATCGGATGCCTAACAGAGGAGAAAAAGGAGAAGAAAGATTTTTCTTCACGTTACAAAGTTACTTTACAACCTGGGAAATGGATCTAGTTTAATTGATGAAACCATGCCTGACTTCTTTTCTGCAGTTGTTGCAGTAAACGAATATTCAAACAAAGAAAATAATACCCTAAAACAACAAGATGGGGCAAAAATATAATTTATCAAATTCTTGATAAAAATGAATAAATACTGTTTTGCATGTGGATGTATGTCTAAAGGAAAGAAGACGTAGTTGATCATAGGTGAAACCAGGACGGGTTGGTAAACAAAAAATTAAAATTTGCAGACTAGGTTTTAAGTGGCACTGACAACCCTAACACGATGCCTGATCTGAATGCATGACACGATGTGCACGCGCAAGTAATATAATTATACTGTTTGGTCGTGTAGGGTGTCGCTGCGGTAATGCTTTGTTAAATATATATCCCCTTTAACATACTGTTTTTCCCTTGTACAAGAAACTTTTGCATTAGCACAGAAAAACGTGTCACAGTGACGATTTGACATTTTTTTCCCCCATTTTTTTAACAACAATCACGTTAACAGACGCGTCACATAATGTTAAATGGCCATTGCTTTGATCATGTGTAACATTAGAAGCTTCGAAGACGTGATGCCAGTCAAAACGAAGAAGTTTGCGGCTTGGGGTCCATACCTCATCTGCTGTCAGTAAATGTCATTGTAAATACTTTATCACGTTTGATATTTTGGATGGCAGCTGGTGGCTAAATTTCTTAAGCATGAAGACCACGTTAACTCATCCGTCCAGGTTATCATTACACAGTAGACGTCGCCAATTTGGAGGTGTTCTACCGGCGTGGGAACTTCGAACAATTTATCAATAACCTCTCTAGTTGTTCGCGCTGTGTGTGTAAGTTTCTGACCTTAATTACACATTAACACATCTATGTCTGTAGGGGTCAGTCCACTTGTCTACTGACGAGCTAACGGCAAACAAAATCATTGTATTAAGTTTCATTTAAATATATCAAACATTGTTGAGTCCGTGGAAAACCTCGTGGCTTGAGACATAAATGAAAGCAATCATGAAAAATCACGTTAGTAATTATATGTAACTACTTGTGTGAGACACGGTCATTTTGGAAAATACAGCTGTAGTTAATGACTGTTCATTAAGTCGTTTAAAACTAGTGATTGTGGGAAGACATGCAGTATTATTCGAACACAAGATTTTTATACGTATTGTGATGTTAGCTTGTGTGAATGCAATGAAATATTTTAATATAATTTCGATCCAACTCCAGACGACTGCCTTATATAGAAATGCTAAAGCTAGAAATGACAGGCGTCATAAGCAGGCGCTAGGAAGGAAGCAGTGAGTTTTAGAAAATGGAGACCAAAGACATTGGATGTTGGTAGAAAGGTACAGCAAGCGTTGGAGCTCAACAGTAGAAAGAGACAAGGAGGCTAATAAAAGCAGTAAATCCGTAGTATATAAATCTGTAGTCTCTCTTACTGTACATTAATTTATTTGTCAAATTTCATGATAAGTATTTTTTAATGACTCATTAACATCGATTTGATAGTTTTGTAAATTTTTATCTGTCTATCTGTATGTTTCGTTCTAACTCAAGAACCGCTCGACCGATCTTAATCAAAATTGGTGTGTAGTGAGAACACGTGATTGGGCAGACGATAGGCTATATAAAATATCGTTAAACCTAATTATGTCTGATTAAGGCAAAAACATATCGTGTACGTATAGTTAATTGTTCAACCCGAACGAAATCGGAGGGGGCCGATGGTTAATATACAGAAAGTATTGTGAAATAAATTTGTTACCCAAAATTAAAACTCGATCTCCAGTAGAATATATCGATTAAGGATTACAAGCTATTTTATCCTGTTCATGATGTATCCTGCTTATTTAGGAATGGGGTCAGACCCTTTTAGGGTCATAGTACACATACCAACTATGAAAGGGATCGTAACCGTATCAACTAGAGTCGTCCAGTATTCTTCGTATGTAAACTCCCTACTGAAAGGCACACTGATCGGAATCGTATCACAATCGCCGCGCCTCGGGACAACCCACGAACCGCGGTGCGGCTCGAGTTGATACGGTGACGGTCCCTTTCCGAGTTGATATGTATGCTATGACCCTTACGCAGGTAGATAGTTTTTGTACCACCCACTTTAATCGTGATGGTACACTGTTAATAATCTCCGTTTTTAAAGGCAAAGCAGAAATAAAGCTGGTATTGAACTTGTTCTCATATCTGTATGCGTTAGGCCACCTGCTGACAGCGAATCCTAGTACGGAGTGTAATTTATTTGTAGTCTGTATGTTAGTGTAAAGCTGGCTAACAATTACTATATATGTTTTTACTCTGCTAGAAGATCCAAATGAATTGGACAGTTAAGATATTTAAGCCAAGAGGTAAATGTTGATTTTCCCGTTAGCATAAAAACATAAACATTACCTAGTAAGTCGTAAAACGGTTTTCCTCTTTATTTCAAATGGGTTTTAGACCTCGAAATAAGTTAGGTTCAATGATTTTATTGATTAATAGCGGTCCGTTCCGACCTCGTTCGGGTTGATATACTTATTATATTTATATGGTATGTCCATTCGGAATAATGAACTTTTTTTCACGTTTACCCCCCCGCACTAGAATTCCCTGTATTGCGGGTGGCATAGACGTACACAAATATGACATTACAAACACATTTGTCTGTTACATATGTAAATGTTTGCCCCGGCCGGGTCGAACCCGGGACCTCACGCTCGGCAGGCAGGTTCACTACCAACTGGGCTATGGGTCGTCGTTTAAAATGGTAAAAGATTTTTTTAATAGGTGCCGTGTTTTTGGTAATTAATTTGCGCATATATATATATATATATAAACTCACAAATTTCGCACTCTGTCTTTATAATATTAGTATAGATTAGAGATAATTCATGTCTTAATTATATAATAGGTTAGATAAAAGTATTTATATGTTACTACATCTATGCTTAGACCAGGGAATAACCTCACACTAATTCTCTATACTGGCGTGTAGCAAAGTAACCAACAGGGTGACGAGTTTATTATCGGTTGTTTGAAATAATCGCTACCTATTCGGTGATAACATCGATTAAAGGTTTCATGTTCATTGCAGTGTAATAACATAAATAAAAAAAGTGGTTTCAAAATTAATTTTTTTTAAGTTCTATCAATAGCATAGATTAAATTATGTAAGTAGGTGATTTTTGTGAACTGTTTTACACAGTGAATGGGGATTCAATAGCAAAAAAATTAGGGTGACTCCATACTACACGTATGAGAATGAGATTGAGATTGTGAGATAAAAAAATATCTAGTTAATGAAGGCATGTGGAGTATCATAGCATTTACAGTAACGTATAAGTTTCAAACTATCAAGTTTAATAAAATCAATGGTTATGAGACAATCTTTCGGTTTTTCGAAGGGAGGAAAAAATAAAAAAAAACATTAAAACTGTTCATTATTCTTATTCAAAACTCTTTCATTTACAATCCTGAGTAAACTAAGGACAGACCAAAGACAATTCTTAACCGTCCGTGGTACGCTCGATGTTAGGAACATTCGGCCATCTTTTTATCGTAATAATACAATTTTACAATCTCGGCTTTCATATTTTATCCACCGAGTCGGATTTAGGTTGTCCAATAAAGTGCAAAGTGGAGATCGGATTTTAAAATCGTGCCGAAATCCTGATTGATGCTTAAAAATACCGATAAATCAAGGCAGATAATGACGTCAGATGTCATAGACATAATCTTTATATTACAATTAAATAGCAACCGTTTGGAACAACACAATTACGTAACCTATTAATATTTAAACGAATCAAACTGATCGGCTGATAGATTTATACAACCAATAAATTATCGAAAACTATAGCACTATAATGGCACACACGCAAAACTAATTAATATGACTGCCGAAGAAATACGAAAATAATGATTTTTAATTTTTTTTATGACATCCATAATTTCGACCCAGTTGCATGGATCGTAGTCACGGCGAAATTATTGGCAACAAATAAAAACGTATCGTGAGGACCCGCTACATAATAAGATGTATGATTTTTGCTACTTCTTCCTACCGTTCTGTTGTAATAATTCTAATAATTGTTATATAATGTTTATAGGGTCAATATTACACGATCGAGCTATCCTTGTGATTTATACGATCTGTTAAACATTATTACGCAAACTTTCTCTGATCATTTACACAATTAGAATAATTATTGTTAATGAAATCATTGATTGAAATAATTACAGAATTTTTTGCCTGTTCTTGAATTATTTTATGATCAGATATTCTTGACAGATGTGGAGGAGATTCGTTGTTATCTCAATCCATAATTTTTCCACTGTTAAACTTAAGTCTGCCTTCACAATGAGAAGCGTTCCGGCCATAGTCCAGCGCTGGCCTAATGCTGATTTCAGAACATTATGCAGAGCCCTCAGGTATTGAGATATCCTCGCGAAAGCTTCCTTCGCCGAACCTTGCGAAGATATTAATTATCACAAGTTATAATGTAATGAATATGTAAATTTCATTTGTGTTAGTAAATTTATTTAAAATAATCTGATTGAAATTCGATTCCAGTTACTCTGTGACCGGCATTGGAACTATTAGACTTCCATTGCTTTTACGTTATTGTGTAATATCTGTATTCATGTACTTCGCCATTGAACGGTACGGAAGTCCGTCTAGGTATTTTTTATTTCGGTTCGCTCCTCTAGCATTAACCGGAGATAATACCTCCTATTGTTTGTTCAATTAACATACTTGATCAATATTTCGATATTGCCATAAGTAATTAAATTTATGAATTGATATTTATCTATAATACGATAAAAACTTTAATCGCAACAAGAATGCAGTGCACGTTTCACATTACTTCACTCAACGTCGGTATCGCCTGTTATAGGTATACATTTATACCGACCCAATACCGAAGCAATGCCGATGGACAGTACGATTAAACAATATTTACGACAGTGGTGATGGAACATTCGTATTAATTAACTGCAAAATATATAGAACTAATACTGCCTGATCAGATTGGATTTCGGTGGCAAATAAAGATCATTACAAAAAATGGTCATACAGAAACAGTACCTAATATTGTAATAGCAATTGTTTTCTATCATTGCGTTATTACTGCATAGTTATTTTAGAAAATATTAAATGTTTTTTTATTTCTTTATATTCCTAAAGATCTTCTATCGGTACAAATACTTTCACAGTTTGTCTTCATCTTTATATGAACATAAAGAGAATATACCTATCGTTATCGGGTCGGTAAAAATTTACAATGTTTACACCTATGATTCACATAAAACGTGCCAACAACAAATATTCGATTATCACGAGATATAACAGCAAAAGATTAAAGGAAATTAGTATCGAACGATCTTTATTTACTAATGGTTTTCAGATTGTAGATAAAGCTATATACGCACTTTCAAATCAGTAGCCAACTAAGCCAAATAGACGAGTGTCACGCAACAATGTTTTGGATATGATTGTCGGGTTAAGGTTGTAGGAGGCTCCATTCATCCTTGTGCCAACCGTGAACCACCACGAGCGGGAAACTTGTGGTGCATTCTGCTGAACAATGAAAGAGCCAATTACGCTGACCCCTCCTGTTTGTTCAGACATCCACGCTGGTGTTTGAACTACGAACCGTAGTTCGGACAGTACTCTTGCGGTACGGTATATACCTGTTTTATCAACTAACGTCTTCCTAGAACCGACTGGGAAATGTTTTAGCCATGTTTTTGAGAGACAATAACGAGCGGTTACTCTACTTTCCCTTTGCCGGCTACGCGTCGGTGACGCTTTTGGTGCTACGACCGGGTGCTATTGGCCAATTACCCCGGTGGCTATTGTCTAACTTTGCATATATTAAATGAATAAGTTAAATCTTAATAAATAATATTAATTGTTACATTTTAGAAAAGCTGCTTGGACATGAGTTTAATTTCAAGCTATAAGAAGTAGAAAGCGCTGGTTGTAACTGTGAGTAAGAAAAATCCCCTTGTGACCGGGTTGCCGCACGGTATATATTTGTTAAAGCGATGGCGTAATTTGAACAAATTTCCTTTAATGTAATTGCAACAATGACATAAATTAGCAAACAAAAATGCAAAAATAATTATGCGTAATTGGATGACCAGACCTAAGGTGGGGACCTAGAATTCGACTTATATCCAGCCAGTACTTGATCGACTACATCTTGTGGATTGAGAAAAAATTACATTTTTTGTGTAAAAAACATGTTGCACTCCATAAGTCGATTTAACGCGTGTTGAATTGCCAGTACGACAATGAGAACCTATTCATGAGATGTTTATTTGCAATAATGCTGCAAATAGCCTTTTGTTCGGTTTAGTCACGTAATGGCTTAAACTAAGCGGAGCAGAAGTTGATCACGTATTGTGATCCTATTGTCATATTTCACGGGATATAAATTGGAATTAAAAAATTTCTTATGGTTAGAGATACATTTATTTTCTCAAAAGATTTACATTTAAATCACTTTCAGAGAAAATTACAAAACAATTAAGATTAAGAAAATAAGATTTAGAAAATTAAAACGAGTATCTGTATGGTTCTTTTGTGAAGTTAAAGAGGGTAGGCTAAAAAAATGTAAATAAATATAGTATATATAATTAAATATAGTATATAGTTCCTTGTTAAACGATGTTACATTTCATGATGAATTCTTTGTATTTTTCAAGGCGAATGAATGTAACCATGCGTACATTAGATGTGTGTGAAGAATGCGGCCTTCAACGATTTTATTAAAAAATTACACAGTAAATATTTCAACAAAAATATAATCAATTTTAATTTAACTTTCTTGGTTTCATCTCATACTTTTCATCCTAATCGGTGTTATTTTTTCTTCATATTCAAATGGGAACAAACGGGAAGTATTACCCTCTCAAACACAACGGGAATTTTTCAAATCGATTAATAAATAACGGAGTTCTGAGGTAACGAACAAAAAAAAAATAGAAACGAATTGAGATCATCCTCCGTTTTTTGAAGTTATTTAAAAATATACGAATATGGTGTTACACGGTCATTTACTTGTCAAGCCAGGGGAAAGGTAGTTGGTACCTTTCTTTTATATCAACTGTGAAGTATTTCTGTCGTAATTACGTTGAAGTGCTACAGTACCCGTAAACAATCTACATTGAGTCATAGCTTCTTTCCTGTTCGACAACGCGATGGTTACGTTGTTACAATAAGTCTGTTGGTTTGCCGGTTATGTACCTACATTTTCTTTATGCCAACAACCGATGCTTCTGGCGAGTTCTCACCATCGCTTATAGATGTCCAACAAGAAAACTGACATATAATTGGTAGAGATGGAAGTGTGGAAAACGCTATTTAATAGGTCTCTAACACTGCAATCGAATCACGTAACTTTCACGGTTGATTCTAGAAGGAGGACTGATACCAAACCAGGAAACATAAGACCTTTACCATTGGCACCAGCTGGGCTGACTTGAAGGTTTAAACCAATAATATAACTAAATGTAACCTAAAAAAATTAATAAAGCAATCAAAATTAAATCTTTACTTAAACGTGAATAATACTGCTGACATTACCTCTGATGGTTTAGGCATATTCTTTGTTGTATTAAGTGTGTAAATCACGTAGCTTTGTTAGTAAGCGCAAAGGGTTTTGGTCACTACTCACGTACTACAGTGGCCGTGGTTCACGGGATTATACCAATATAGTTTTTTTTATTGAAATAATCTTTTGTGGTTCTATTATACAATGAGGTTTTCCCACCTGTAAATTATCATTGAATATATATTTCTTTATAAAAACTACCTTCCCTTCGCTTCGGAGAAACTACGCCTTACGCCAAGAAATAGTAACTTATTAATTTTATTTTTTATTAATTTTAAAAACTAAATTAATATTAGAAACTAACTTTAAATATTAAGTGATGCTTACTGCAATATATTAATGAGAACCAGAACGAAATCGATAAGTCCCTTTCTTAGATTAGCGCGAACAAATGCACAGATATACAGACAAACAGACAATAATTCTAAAAACTATTGTTTTGTGTTCTATTGCGTTAATAATGGCCCGTAATAATGTTTTTTCTCATATATGGTTCATGTATAGAAAGTGATCAGTTAGAATTTTATTATACGTATAGATAGATAGATTTATGATTATGAGTTCGTATCTTTTCTGATTAGGAGATTAAAACACCTTTTGAATTTAGATTATTTAGAACGATCACTGCTACAAAAGTAGTATCAGTAAATTGAACTAGTGATATCCTTATGGTTCAATCAATTATACTACGAGTCGAGTTAGAATCTTTCATATATAATTTCGTAAAGCTATGCACGTATTAGAAATTAATTGTTAATTGCTTCCCGCCCCGAGAACATTAGGGAATATGCATAACAGTAATATTGATCAATGAATTTTGATCAAACTATCGATATAAAACATTAAAACCCGTTACAATTCAAATCCCGCGAATTATTCATAATTTCACCGTTACATACTTAAATTAGTCATAGAAGAATCGATTTACTTGCCAAGTTATCCTGATGAACTTAAACACGGGGAATTTCATTTTACGTTGAGTATCTTGACGTCAGTCACGCCATCTTATATCTGATTTGTTTTCCAACCGCCTGTATGTACCACGCGACTGTAATATTAAACTATGCATTGATAATTTAATAGTTCTTATAGCCATCATAATAGGACTTGAAGTTGTGTGTCACTTTAATCGGGAAATAAAGAGTACGATGGTGAAGGCCCGGTAACTTCGCAAACCAAAATGTTGAATGAATCATTGTCGTTTGCTCTGTGACGAATCTTCGTCTGTCTTAATTTGTGCATAAGGAAAATACTCATACAATCTATACTTAAATTTTTTTAAGTAAGTAGATAAGTGACTGCAACAAAAACAGCTTAATCTATTTCTCCACTACAGGTATTATTATCTAACGCACAACAGATCGCTGGTCATCGAAATACAAATGATAAGTGTTTTATATACTTATTTTTTAAGGCTAATTGTTTATTTTCCGATTATAAATACCTTAGATTTTTTTAAGTATTACAGTATTAATATAACAGTTACATTTCATAATTATGTAGAAAAAAAGAGAGGCATTCATATCCTCACGCATAACAACGATCGTAAGTGATCAGGTAAAAGCAAATAGGAGCGTGGTCGGCGGGTGACCGCTGTTAGCTAAATTTCTTGAGGAATACGGGTGGCAAAAGAGCTTTCGATTTGATTGAACAGGGCAAAGCGGTGAAGAGAGATTCGTGCCCTATTCGACATTCCATGTAACAGGCCGTGGGTATGGTAAATGTAAACGCGTCTTACGTGTAGAAGTAACTGGCCGACAGTTAAAGGACAGGACACAGGTTAAAGATTGACACGATGATCTGACTGGTTCTGAAACTGATTTAAACTCGATTTGGTGTTCGGTTCGTTTTGGTCTCTGATAAACTCGAATATCGATTTGATATCCTCAATAAACTCTAATCGAAAGTCAGCATTGTGTTAAGTTCGAATGACAGGTGGGAAGTTGTTTATTATTTATCGACAAGCATGCCTTAATTGTTTATCGTACTATGTAATACTTTTTTCGCACTAGATAAATCCATACAAGAATTCTTAAGTCCATCCCTGGCCACTGACCTTTCCTAATAAGGATCCTTTGCCCTGAAGTTTTTACTAAGACGCGGACGTGGTGGTTATTTGAGACTTTTATTTCTCAGTAATGATTCTCGAATAGCCGGTTAGATGCAAAACCCCGGAGCACCGACAACTATATAATTATGGTGAGTAGGTTTTAGTGGCTAGAGATTTCACAAGCCTCAAAAGCCCCAAGTAGAGGCTAAAAATTGTTAAAATATTTACTCTGATAAATAAAGTTATTTAGAGGACAGTGGTCGACGGTAGATCACATAGATTATCTATGGTCGATTGTGGCGGAGAGCTCTAGATGTATCCGTGACTGTTTGTTTAGTGATTATCACAACTAACTCGTGTAAACGGAGAATTATTATTCTATTGTCAACAAGCCATTGTTTGTATTATATTGGTGTTCGTATTGTAACAAAAACAACGCATTGATTTACTCAATACATTTTTACGGACCATTTCTAGCAGTAGGTATTAAAGTTCTGTCAAGATCGTATCTGTATTTTGTAGCAGTAATGTTTCATTAACAATAATACTATGTATGTGTTCTAGAACTATTCGAAACCATATTATATTATATCACAGTATTGTAACACTTGTTATATATCGCATCGTATACTGGATTAAAGTTATTAATGTTTTTCGGTAATCTTCGCATATAATCATGTTTTAAAGTTATTGATTTTAATCAGTGCATGTTATCGGTGAAGAGCGACAACGCAAAAACTGGAGCCAGTTTACAAGCTAAGTCTTAGTAGGTTGTGGAACATAGTGTGCTTGGCATTTCTTTGCGGGATAAAACTCTATACAGGTGTAAGTAAGTAATTAATGACAATAATTTTGATGACACAGCCCGCAGATCAAGCCGGTTGGAGTGGGGGAGATATTATTTTTTGGATATACTCGTAGACCATACACTAGGAGACGAAGTGGCTGACTTCCAGCCTAATCAACGGCTTTATGAAAACATATGCTGATGGTTGAATGAGGTTTAACAAGTTTTTTAAACATTCACACTTCCTGTGTTGCGGGGGAAACGGACATACACAAATATAACATCATAACCTGAGAACAAATATTATAAACGTCTACCTCGGCCGGGAATCGAACCCGGAACTCTTCGCTAGGCGGGCAGGTTCATTAACAACTGAGCTACGGGGTCGCCTACGATTAACGTTGATATAATGATGAAGGGTGAATGATGATATAATATTTAGGCTATTATTTGAGACCTATAATTCATTGCATTAATTTAGATCTTCTTGAGTTTCATAATCATTATTTATTTTTATAAAATATACAGTAAAGGTTATTTATTCATTACGTTTAAACTTAGATGGTTTTAGTACATGTTTGGCTGTGGGAGTCTTTAAGAGGACTTTTGAGTTTTTCGTCGTAGACTTCATCACCACTTGCCATGAGGTGGGATTGTTTTCAAGCATTGATGTAAGAAAAGCTTTAGGGTTACTTATGTTTCTATATAATTTTCATTAAGTAATCATAATAAGTGCGGCATTTCAAAATGTTTAGACATTTGAATTAATATTAATAAATTATGGTGAAAAGAATTACATTTATAAAGATAAAAATACACGAGGGAGGGAGGGTGGTTTCATGTATGTATCGAAATATATACCATCATACATTGTGCTTGCGGATTGTTGCAAAGTAAATTAATAGTAATTTAATAACAATGAATTTCCGCAAAGTAACGCCTGATACTATCAACTGTATATTATATTAATTATAATTAGTGAATAAAAGGAGGAATTAATTTAAAAAACATTTATATTACTTACATAAGCTATTGACAACAAAATGATTAATTCTATACATAATTCTCCTGATAATGGTGTATTTTTGGAAGTGTTCGAATGAAAGATGTCTTTGATGTATTACGTTACAACGCAATACAATAAGTGTTATCTTTATATAAATAAAATGCTGAAATCAAATATATTTTATTATTCAAGAAGTATTTTCCATACTATGCTTGGAGTTATTTAGCTAAATTTATTTAAAGAGACGGGTCATCTGGAATATAATAAACACTCAGTATTGTAAGTATAATAATATCATAAAGAGAGATTGCGAATTTTGTGAGTTTGAGTATATGCGGAAAATAATCTCGGGATCCACGGTATTTATTTTATAATTCTTTTACAATCAATTCAAAATTACAATCTTTCGGATGAACATAAGCTGTATATTTTGTGTTTATATATGTATGATAATTAATTGTTTAATGCGAACGTAGTGGAGGCAGGCCGCTATTATCCAATATATCAATATTGGATGATAGCGTAAGGATTCAATATTACAAAGTTACGTTATTCTTTGACATAGATTTTCCTTTACTAATAATATCGAAGACTTTTTATTTATATTGATTAACTATACGATGTATTTATGTTGTTACTTGTTGCTAGTGTTAGCCTAGAGGTCGAAATTGGATCTTAATTATTAAGTAAAGTTCAATTTTAAAATTATCTTTATTGATAACAACAAAACTCGTCAATAGTGACCAAACAAAACAAATATTAGAGAAAATCGGTTCAGAAATCCAGTAAAAGTTGTGCACAAAGTATTTTCTTCATCTATTAATATATATAAGAGTACAAAAATAATACAAAAATTGAGCAGCCTCAATCAACCATCCAAACCGAGCAATTTTGCTGCATTCTTCATCGTATTGATATAGATGTGCGCACGCGCATCGTGTTTATTTTACATGTACGAAAACAACTTTGTAATCGCTTATCATTCACGCATAACATACATTACCTAGGGTATTAAAACCTATATGTTGTCCACGTGTTGTGGTGACAATACAATGACAACGAACACCGGTTACGTTTTGCGTTGATTTTAAAAAGTTTTAGCTGTGCTAATATCTCAGTTTAGTCTATGGCATTAACGTATTAGCATTTATTATGGGTAAATTTACTGGAGCAAATATTTGAAAACGGCTTGGTAAATGTTATAATCTTAGGTATGAGTATTTCACGGAATGGGGCGGCCTAAAATACTTCCCCCCAGTTCCAAGCTGGCAGAACAGGATGTCGTAAGAGGCGACAGAAATTAGCCTGCTTGGTGGCAAGGCTTCGCGTAAGGATTATATTATCAGTAATATTATTAAGTCATTAATATTATTACTGGTATTATTATGTTTCCGTGAAGCTGCCTGGCTAGCTACCACCCTCCTGCATGAGTCAGCCGTCAAACGGCTCGTAGCCAGTAAATTCTTTCTTACCTTTTTATGAACGCATCAGTGATACCTTCGGTCTCGCTGATGTCCATGAGCGACGGTGACCATTTACCATCAGGTGGCTCATATAATAGTTTGTCGGCTATAACATAAAAAATTGGGTTTATTATGCATGACTAACTCATAAAATTTATAGACAAAAGAGAAGCAATGGGCAGGCTACATAGGTAGTACGATGACCTATCTGGAGGGAAAATTTTGGCAAAGAACAATCTACGATATTGATCGATCTTGTAAGTTTTGGACATGAAAAGAGAGCGGGTATCCATTGGATCGAAATAGTTCAGGGTCAGTAAGAGTTGCGTCAATTAGGAGAGACCTGAACCAAGAAGGATAGGAAACTTTTCATACACATGATAGTTTTAATAAAATAATAGTTTTACGCCCTATATTTATAACAAGAACAGATTATTATTATCATCATTAAATAACATTTAATATCGTAAAAAATAGATTATTATAATGGATCTTTATTTATGCAGTGAATTTATTTGATGGCTATACCATTGTTGTAACAATGTCTACAGAAAGTCAATGCGGCATCAGAACGGTATTTTAATGCTCGTACCGTATCCGACAGTTCTTTTGGGAATCCGCCAAGCGAATTCACACGTACACAATACCTCGATCGTTGACCGCTGGTACGTTAATAACCGGTCTTCTGTGTGCTCGGGCCGAGGGGCCGTCGTCGACTGACGAGACGCCTTTGTTTTGTTATCATTATCACTGATTGAGTCGTCTACCTGATATTAAGGCAAAGGTACACGGACCTACACGACAGTCTGGTAGTAACCGCGCAACAGAACGCACCTGTCTGCACCATTTGTGTTTCGACCGCAACACGCGCTCGCGGTTCGTTTCGAAAGATGTAATTATTTTGCCCAAAAACTGTATGGCTACCGCGAGAGAAAACTTTTTAAATTATTTACGAAGTGCTTAAGTGGGTGTAAATATATTTTTAAATTTGTAAAATCCTGTGATATTAGTATTTAAGTACCCGTGGGAAAGCTGACGCAAGTGAGTATTATTTCATGTTTTACTTTGGCTTTTTGTGTTTCAGTTTTATATTAATTAAGTTAATGTTTAAAAATATTAATGTATCAGCAACGCAATCTCAAGTAAAACTAAAAGTTCACGAAGACCGGTTCATCTATTATAATACAATAATAAAAATTCAAATCCTTCAGTTACCAACATTAAATATACGAGCGGTGTCTTTCACTCAGTCGTAACACATTAATTTACTGCTAAGCTAAACGCTATATAATCCTTTTGATTAATTTAAAATGTATTTAGTTTTATCTAAATCCGCATATCAAACGTACACATTCGTAATTACATAAATAATCTTTGCATCCCTCAAGGTTCAATTTTAAGGACACAAGTTTTTCTTCATTCATAATTTTTTTTATTCATACAAATGGCAAACTTGCAGTCAAGCTTCCTGGCGTCGTATGGTAGCTGTATGAACATATTTTGATTTTAAATATAATCCAGTAAATAACACAGTTATGTTGCTGTTTCTGAGGACTGAGATGGAACGTCGTATGTGTCTGCGACGCTTGTTTTGACATCCTTCTTGAAAACCTAGCCAGCTCTCCATAGTAGAACTCTACAATTTCTGTCGTGGCTTAATGTTGACTATTGTGAATGAATAACATAACGATAAAAAATCATCAACTCTACAGCGCTGTTACAGTGGATTGAATATTGTCTGTCTTTATTTATTTTTTAATTTGAGAATTATATAAATCGAGTTCCAATGAAACCTTGTAAAGACGGTTTGAGATGTAATTCATATCCATATGAGTTGCTGCAAACATATGAAGAGGTTTGTATGCAAAAGATTATAGGATAGCCCTTATACCTTATACTGCAGGGGCTGTGATGTGTAAACAAAATATTTTTTCTAATATCCGTTACTCTCTAAAAGTATTACATATAAGTAAGATTTAATAACAATCTTGTAAAGCTATTAACATTGGAACCTTCATACCACATAAAACCATGAAGTACACAAAAATATTGAAGAACTGAAAATTTTCTTATAAAATTACTTTATAAGGACGCGGAGGATGTGGAGCGAAGTTTAAATTTTAGAAAGATTTTCGAAAATTTTAGTGTTTAATTAATTATTTTGGATATCTGTCCAGTCGTGTGTCCATAAATATGTATGTGTATATTCGTGTCTATGTAAGAACTGTGTTAACAATATTTGTCGTGTGGTATCTCTGGAATAAATCCAGATTTTGGAGGTCTCGGAGTCCATACAGAACTTGGTCTCGGTTTATTTTAAACTCAATCAGTCAAATTTTATCGAAAGGAATCATATTGTAAGTCACTACTTTATTCTTAATAACTTAAGATAGATTTTTTTTCGAAATAGTATCTACGTCAAATCAATAACACAAGCGAAATCGGAAAATCATGCAGTGATAAAGAAATCATTATTATTACTGGGTATTGGCAACCGTCACCGAAATTATATGTATGAATTACTTAAGCATTACTCATTAACGTGATTAAAATATGAATGTATTGTAATAATAATAGCCGGTAGCCGGATAAATGCTCATCGGTCTTTATTTATGTAGTAGGTTCAATAGACATATGTACATAATACATACCTTATCGAATGAGTTGAATTTAATGGGGCGCGTTACATTCTCGTCCTGGGTTTTTAACTTACACAAATAAATGTCCACGGGGAAGCGTTTCAAAATTTAGTTAATAAATAGTGTCAAACTTTATAATATCGTTATGTGAGAAAAAACATATTGTAAATTCAAAGTCAATGTCACGGGCATTCTTGTGATTAATGTTTATTACTTAGTCTTTGCTCATAGATAGATATGCGAGGATATGAACTTCATATATAATCTTAAGCAGTAATAAATGTTCTGTGTAGCTGAAAGCGGGTAAAAACTCTCGTTACGAGATTCTTGACGCATGTTCTTCTTTAACTAGTCATGATAGAGGTTTGTCAAAGCTTATTAATGCTTGGCATACCTTGACTTTTCAAAGCGTCTGTGAAAATGTATTTGGAATAAAAAATATTATAATTATTAAAGATACACGAACTTTTCTATCTGTTTACACATAATAATTATTGAAATGAATTTTGTGAGACTAACAATGAATGTCCTTCATAATTTAGCGAGCAGGTTTAAGCGTAATTGCTAGCTTTTGTCTTTTTTTTTTTTCAATCGAGGAGAAATCTCCCGGTCGTCCGCGAAAAGGGTCGGGTTTGTTCGGAATGATTGCCTAACTAAACTTTCTCGGAAGCCATCTAGTTTCGACGCTACGAAACAGCGGCTCAATAACGTCTGTAACCCGATAACGCAACAACAACTTGCTGCAATTATGAAAGATAGTCGCTTGAGAACAGCTCCACCGCTTTGATGGATTACATATTTGTCTCAAAATCTCAATAAAAAGGTGTTGTCGAGCTCACATGTCATTTTGTTCATTAGTAAAATACACCTGAGCGAAGCAGAGACGGTTCACTAGTAATAACCAAAGTAACATTTATTATACCGCGTGATATGAGATCATTGGCCAAGTTACAGAACAACAATCAGCGAGGATACGGTGCCTGAATCTTCTCTATGCTGGTGCTGCTGGACTCCGCACCACCAGTCTTTACCCGCTTGCCTAGCTACCACCCTCCATCTAAAATCGCCCGCGAAATGTGTCATGAGCTTTTCGGTAGCAGTGTCGCAGAGCCAGTGATAATAAGCTTCGGTCGGTGGGTGATGCCTTTGGTGTTACAGAATGTCTAGGGGCGACCGTGATCGCTTACCATCGATTCGTCTACTTATTTGCCGGCTAGTGACATAAAACATGTTACACGATCAACAGACCAACGATTATATATATTTATAATTAATTATAAAATAATCAAGTGTATAATAATAATTATAAATAATAATTAACATAAAACAATAAAAAAACGATAATTCATTTTTGGTTATATAAATGCAATAAGGGTTGATAAATAAAACAGTTCACATCAGTCTACAATATGAGGGAATAAAATCATAAAAAGGCTTGATATACCCCATAATTATTATCGAATAATAAATACCTATTATTAATAATGATGCGTTAATAGTTTGACGGCTAGTGGTGATGTTGTATGATCGTCCGAGTTTAGCATCTCGGCCGTGCTCGGGAGATGGATGGGTGAACCTTAATAGTAAGCGCGCTTTCGTGCTTCGTAGGGCACGTTCAACAATCCGTTGTGGTTGTTACCGGCAGATAGATAAGTGCCATTTCGAAGGCATTCAGGTGGCGTAGTCTCTGATTTGCCATTAACTTCTATGCTATTCGTATTCAAAATATACTGTACAGTTGTTATGTTAAAAAAAACAAATAATAAAACTAAAATGTTAAAGGCCCGAGACGGTCGTATTTATTGCGTGTGTTTGTGTTTGTCTAATGACACATTCCCATGCAGACATAAGGATGTTTCTGTTGCAAATAATACCCTGAAAATGCAGGTATTATCATATTTATGTTTATGAACTTCGCCTACGTCACGTGGATTATGTAAATAATAAATTATTCGGAAAATTATTTACTTAGCTGATATATGATGTTAATGAGAATTTTTCATTGTTGAAAATTCCATTTTTATCATAAACAAACGGATTCATAAGAATTAAATTAAACTTATTAATTTTAAATAATTACGTTTCACAATTTACTTTGTATCGTTTTTATAATTTTACTTACATTTTAATTAAACTATATTGTAACGGAGCAGCGTAGGGATTACACTCCAGGCGTCCTTTATTTTTGTTTTCGAGTGGGAACCTTCAAAAGGTGCACCGTGCCGTGAGAGCGATGTTTACCGCACTTAAATCCCCTCGGTGACCT
Source organism: Megathymus violae (assembly GCA_003671415.1). Taxonomy (NCBI): domain Eukaryota; kingdom Metazoa; phylum Arthropoda; class Insecta; order Lepidoptera; family Hesperiidae; genus Megathymus; species Megathymus violae. The sequence goes on from PDGT01000006.1 coordinate 8,287,480, forward strand.
TTCTTAGCGCTGCGGAGAGGACTCCGGGATCTCCATTGGAACGCAATCGGAGTCCTCTAAGCGCGGTGTTCCTGTCGTGCTCCGCCCGGGAGGGTCAACATATCCCGTCCCGCACACACATACCGTCTTCCATCCTGTGGTCACTAGCCGGACGATTCGAGCTCCCACACTAACCGCCCGCAATCCTGGATGTCGGTAGCTCGTATTCTGGTCCCGAGATACAGGGACAACAGCCCAGGCATCCTTACTTTGCCAGCAGAGCCGTACCCTACAGTGGATCCTTTACATTTGTAACTAGGCTCATTAAAATAACTCAATTTTAATAATGAAATAAACGTATACACATTCCTACCGTTACACCAAGATCTCGTTAGTTGTAATTCGCATAAATATATACAAAACCAACCAAAAGCCAACAACAAACTCTATCAAATACATTTATGTCCGACCACGAACGAACTGTGACCCTTAACTCCGTAAGTAGATAAAAGCGAACTGATCAAAAAAGCGATTTGGCAATAAAAGCATAACAAATAGACAGACAAACAGACGGACAGAATTACTTTCGTATTTTTAATATTAGTAAAGACACTCGAATGTATTATTAAGTATCATTAAGGGTGTGAACTGAATTGACGAAAAAACTATTCAAAATTGGAGCACAGCAGAAAATTTATTAAAATATTAATCACAGTATACATTTAATTAATTTACATACAATACAACGGCGACTCAATGATGGGTAAATGTATAAATCTACTTTGAATTTGACAAATAGTTGCTCGGGATTAAAATATCAATTATTTCATTAACGAGATAAAGTAGCATCTATTCGTACCCGCGGGAACTGCCTCTTCTAAAAGCACTGTTATTCAATTTGTATGGTGTACCGTTACTATAGTAGTACACAGAGAAACAAAAAGCTCAGAACCGTTGGAGTAGATACGAAATCCAGCTGGTTGTATACATTATGCTGGTTGTATAATCGATTTTTCTTTATCGATTCAATAGTTTATAATACAAAAAAAAAATTAAAAAAACGAATAATAAACGATAACAGTATTAATAATATTAGTAAAGAATAACATTAATGTATAATAATTGAAATAGTAATTTACCTAAAATA